>NW_024121244.1:12235564-12622893 GCF_016745375.1 Pimephales promelas
AAGTTTCTCCAATCTTCCCAAATTCTGATAGAGGGCCATGAGACTTAGACCTGAGTGCAAAAATGGAGGCTCTAGCCCCTTCCAGAGCTGAGATATCGAAACTCAAAAATTCGGCCGAAAAAAAAACGACAGTGGTACCCCTTACGTTTTTTTTTTTTTTGGGCGAAAAATTAAGTTTCTCCAATCTTCCCCAAATTCTGATAGAGGGCCATGAGACTTAGACCTGAGTGCAAAAATGGAGGCTCTAGCCCCTTCCAGAGCTGAGATATCGAAACTCAAAAATTCGGCCCGAAAAAAAAAACGACAGTGGTACCCCTTACGTTTTTTTTTTGGGCGAAAAATTAAGTTTCTCCAATCTTCCCAAATTCTGATAGAGGGCCATGAGACTTAGACCTGAGTGCAAAAATGGAGGCTCTAGCCCCTTCCAGAGCTGAGATATCGAAACTCAAAAATTCGGCCCGAAAAAAAAAACGACAGTGGTACCCCTTACGTTTTTTTTTTGGGCGAAAAATTAAGTTTCTCCAATCTTCCCAAATTTCTGATAGAGGGCCATGAGACTTAGACCTGAGTGCAAAAATGGAGGCTCTAGCCCCTTCCAGAGCTGAGATATCGAAACTCAAAAATTCGGCCCGAAAAAAAAACGACAGTGGTACCCCTTACGTTTTTTTTTTTGGGCGAAAAATTAAGTTTCTCCAATCTTCCCAAATTCTGATAGAGGGCCATGAGACTTAGACCTGAGTGCAAAAATGGAGGCTCTAGCCCCTTCCAGAGCTGAGATATCGAAACTCAAAAATTCGGCCCGAAAAAAAAACGACAGTGGTACCCCTTACGTTTTTTTTTTTGGGCGAAAAATTAAGTTTCTCCAATCTTCCCAAATTCTGATAGAGGGCCATGAGACTTAGACCTGAGTGCAAAAATGGAGGCTCTAGCCCCTTCCAGAGCTGAGATATCGAAACTCAAAAATTCGGCCCGAAAAAAAAACGACAGTGGTACCCCTTACGTTTTTTTTTGGGCGAAAAATTAAGTTTCTCCAATCTTCCCAAATTATTGATAGAGGGCCATGAGACTTAGACCTGAGTGCAAAAATGGAGGCTCTAGCCCCTTCCAGAGCTGAGATATCGAAACTCAAAAATTCGGCCCGAAAAAAAAACGACAGTGGTACCCCTTACGTTTTTTTTTTTGCGGCGAAAAATTAAGTTTCTCCAATCTTCCAAAATGGATTCTGATAGAGGGCCATGAGACTTAGACCTGAGTGCAAAAATGGAGGCTCTAGCCCCTTCCAGAGCTGAGATATCGAAACTCAAAAATTCGGCCCGAAAAAAAAACGACAGTGGTACCCCTTACGTTTTTTTTTTTTGGGCGAAAAATTAAGTTTCTCCAATCTTCCCAAATTCTGATAGAGGGCCATGAGACTTAGACCTGAGTGCAAAAATGGAGGCTCTAGCCCCTTCCAGAGCTGAGATATCGAAACTCAAAAATTCGGCCCGAAAAAAAAACGACAGTGGTACCCCTTACGTTTTTTTTTTTGGGCGAAAAATTAAGTTTCTCCAATCTTCCCAAATTCTGATAGAGGGCCATGAGACTTAGACCTGAGTGCAAAAATGGAGGCTCTAGCCCCTTCCAGAGCTGAGATATCGAAACTCAAAAATTCGGCCCGAAAAAAAAAACGACAGTGGTACCCCTTACGTTTTTTTTTTTGGGCGAAAAATTAAGTTTCTCCAATCTTCCCAAATTCTGATAGAGGGCCATGAGACTTAGACCTGAGTGCAAAAATGGAGGCTCTAGCCCCTTCCAGAGCTGAGATATCGAAACTCAAAAATTCGGCCCAAAAAAAAAACGACAGAAAAAAACCGACTGGTACCCCTTACGTTTTTTTTTGGGCGAAAAATTAAGTTTCTCCAATCTTCCCAAATTCTGATAGAGGGCCATGAGACTTAGACCTGAGTGCAAAAATGGAGGCTCTAGCCCCTTCCAGAGCTGAGATATCGAAACTCAAAAATTCGGCCCGAAAAAAAAACGACAGTGGTACCCCTTACGTTTTTTTTTTGGGCGAAAAATTAAGTTTCTCCAATCTTCCCAAATTCTGATAGAGGGCCATGAGACTTAGACCTGAGTGCAAAAAATGGAGGCTCTAGCCCCTTCCAGAGCTGAGATATCGAAACTCAAAAATTCGGCCCGAAAAAAAACGACAGTGGTACCCCTTACGTTTTTTTTTGGGGGGCGAAAAATTAAGTTTCTCCAATCTTCCCAAATTCTGATAGAGGGCCATGAGACTTAGACCTGAGTGCAAAAATGGAGGCTCTAGCCCCTTCCAGAGCTGAGATATCGAAACTCAAAAATTCGGCCCGAAAAAAAAACGACAGTGGTACCCCTTACGTTTTTTTTTTTTGGGGCGAAAAATTAAGTTTCTCCAATCTTCCCAAATTCTGATAGAGGGCCATGAGACTTAGACCTGAGTGCAAAAATGGAGGCTCTAGCCCCTTCCAGAGCTGAGATATCGAAACTCAAAAATTCGGCCCGAAAAAAAAACGACAGTGGTACCCTTACGTTTTTTTTTTTTGGGCGAAAAATTAAGTTTCTCCAATCTTCCCAAACTCTGGATTCTGATAGAGGGCCATGAGACTTAGACCTGAGTGCAAAAATGGAGGCTCTAGCCCCTTCCAGAGCTGAGATATCGAAACTCAAAAATTCGGCCCGAAAAAAAAACGACAGTGGTACCCCTTACGTTTTTTTTTTGGGGCGAAAAATTAAGTTTCTCCAATCTTCCCAAATTCTGGTAGAGGGCCATGAGACTTAGACCTGAGTGCAAAAATGGAGGCTCTAGCCCCTTCCAGAGCTGAGATATCGAAACTCAAAATTCGGCCCGAAAAAAAAACGACAGTGGTACCCCTTACGTTTTTTTTTTTTTGGGGCGAAAAATTAAGTTTCTCCAATCTTCCCAAAACTCTGGATTCTGATAGAGGGCCATGAGACTTAGACCTGAGTGCAAAAATGGAGGCTCTAGCCCCTTCCAGAGCTGAGATATCGAAACTCAAAAATTCGGCCCGAAAAAAAAAACGACAGTGGTACCCCTCACGTTTTTTTTTGGGGCGAAAAATTAAGTTACTCCAATCTTCCCAAATTCTGATAGAGGGCCATGAGACTTAGACCTGAGTGCAAAAAATGGAGGCTCTAGCCCCTTCCAGAGCTGAGATATCGAAACTCAAAAATTCGGCCCAAAAATGGATATTTTTCTATTTTTTCTATTTCGAGCCTTGTTAGTGGTATAAACTAGTGATTTCTTTTTACTTAGTAAATGCCCCAGTACTAGCAATATACGCTAAAAAGTTTTTTAGAGATAAAACTCTACATCCGATTATCATGAAAACAAATCTCAGAGAACAGTTGACTAGGTACTGATATTCGATTAGACCAAAGGTTCATTTTGCTCCAGAGTTCTCCTTTAATATAATTTAAAAAACATTAAACTGTCATAAAAAAATTAAGTCACTGGGTCACATCAGCAGCTTTGTTGACATTTAGCCTTCTTATTAAAATCTGGCACACTGTAAACTGCAGTTATCAAGGATAGAAGCATCACACACAAGTTCTCAATTCCGCTGAACCGTTTAATTATTACCTCATCATTTGAATCAATAGCGGTTGAAACCCACATACATGCCGAGCAGACAGTACAACTGTCTATCTGCTTAAATAATGGATTTGGTGATCCTGTTAGTATGCTTTCTAAAATATAAAATCAAGTCAATTTGGGTATAAAATTAAAGCCATTCTATGTGAGGTAGAGGGTTGTTAAGGATGTTGGTAAACTCTAATGCTGCCTTGCTGGATTTGGTGATCTGCAGCCGTTAGACAACCTGACAAATTATTTTTAAAATGCAGAGAGAAGTTTTTACTGTGTGAACACCAGACCTAAAAGCTAATCTACTACGACCAGCACAGCGCCTTTTAACTGGCCTTTTAACTTCTTTGTGTTCCAAATAAAGGTATATCCTTTTATGACTCACAGGTACCAACTCTCTATGGACAGTAAAGAAGATAACAGCTCAAAGTGGGGGATCTGTCACCATTCCCTGTCACTACCATCTCCTGCACAAAGACCTTCCTAAGTTCTGGTGCAAAGGAAAAAACTGGATAACCTGCTTGACAATGCATCCTACCAACCAAGAGAAGCGAACCGGCATTAGCTTTTACAACAGCCCAGATGAACTGGTAACAACCATGACGATGACAAACCTACGCAGAAGTGATTCAAACCGCTATTGGTGTGCCGTGAGGAAGCCAGGTTCCAATGTTAGAACATCTTTAGAACTAACCGTCACTGAGGGTAAATGTTTTTGAGATGATTCAGCACCGCTATGAGACTATTGATGGTTCCAAGAGTAATTCGTTTTGCCCTTTTGATTGTTTTCAGGTACTCCAGATCTGTCAGTGGCCAGCAATAGGGTGTCAGGTGAAGAGGGCGGCAATGTTACCGTCCAGTGTCTTTACAGTGACAAACTTATAGATGAGGAAAAAAAATGGTGCAGAAGTGGAGATTTACGCTCTTGTCAAACGGCTCAAGATTTAGAGCCATCCCACGGTGCAGCGCTACAGATAAATGATACAAATGATGGGGTTTATACAGTGACACTGACTGGACTGAAGTGGACAGACGCGGGCTGGTTTTGGTGTATGGCTGGGGAAGTGCAGGCTCCTGTTCATATCAAAGTAAATTCAAGGCAACTCATTACAGATGCCAACACAAGTACGTTTTAAACAACAGTTGTTCACATATATAGCAACAGGGGTTTCTTTTTCTGCAACATAAACACATTTAATTTGAGTTCATATATAATATTTTAGCTATTATGAAGGCAACAATGGATAATTGGCCTTGGATATTAAAAGTAAGCAATAAGGTACGTGAGGCTGTGCTGTATCGAGAATAACCAACGCATTCTCATCCCAAGACGTCATATACGGCACTTTTGCCAAAGCGTAGACAACCAACGCACATGGCACCCTTTAGCGTCAAATGAGACGCTTCGGTTATGGTAGGTTTAGGTGTGGGTTAGGGTTAGACCACTAGGAGGCGCCTTCTGCCCCTGTCTCATTTGACGCTAAAGGGATGAGAACGGGCTCGAATAACGCCTGAAGGGCGTTGTTAGGCACAACGCGAACCCATTACTTTCAAGTAAATTTGCTGCGTTGACCAACAGAAACCTGCTTGTTTGTTGTGTTTGTGAGCTGAGCTTCATTCAACACTAAACTATTGACATTGGATAGTGGACCTTTTTTTTTGCAACAAAATCCAATCAAAATGTCAAGTGTGTCATTTGAAGAATGCTGGTAACCATGTTGACGGTAGTAGCCATTGACTTCCATGGTTGGAAAAAAATACAAGGCTACTGTCAACTTTCTTGTTACCAGCATTCTTCAAAATATCTCCTTTTGAGTTCAACAGAAGAAAGAAATTCATACAGGTTCGAAACAACTTGAGGGTGAGTAAATTATTGGGTGAACTATCCCTGGCCTTTAAGACTTTTGTTGGGAATCACCAACAGTGTAGTAGACAGGAAAGTAGGGATAAGAAACTGGGTCCTGTGAACCAACATCTTATATCCTGAATGGTATAAAGTATTTTAACATTCAATAAAGGACACACTTCTCCTTCAAAGACAATAATAGACTTTCATGATGAGTTTCTTGATAAAGCAAAACAACACATTACTGCTGTTTAAAAGACTGTGTGTCAAATCTGACCTGCTCCTTTTTATTTACAGCACCATTCTTCACTTCAGCTATGGATGTACACAACCATAATTCAATCACACCTCCTATACCCGCAAAACCAAAATTACCAGAAAGCACTTTGATTCAGACTGCAAGTCCTGGCCAGGCATCTACAACATCACCAAAGAAAGTTTATTCTACGATACAGTCCTCATCCTATCAAACCACAACGGAGAACTCAAAAGAGAACCCTTCTCACAGCAGTGGTACAGTTACGACTCCACTAACCACATCAACATCTCCATATGTTAATGGTAACTCTATAGTTACTGTTGACCTAATGAAAACCACTTATGAAAGCAGGTATGTATTCATCAAATTCTAGCTGATAACATATCTCATCTTCGGTAAGTTTAACAATTCCCTTTTTTTGTTTCAGACATCTTAATCGGGTGATTGCGCTAGTGTGTGGAGCAGTGCTTATATTATTTGTGTTTTTTGGAGTTTCTTGGAAACTGTGGTCATGGAATAGTAAGACATCTATTATGATTATTATTTAATGAGGCCGTTTAATAACTAATGCACTTAGTTGTTCGATAAGCATTCACTTGTCAATATTTAATAGAAATGTATAATTTTTTCCTGAACATTACAGAAAAGGCCGCCACAAGAGAGGAAGCAACAGAAAAAACAACAGACCTGCATGTAAATAAATATTTAACAATATCAAATATATTAGTAAAAAAAATTTGAAAAATATTTGCTTAAAAAAATTTATGAAATAAAAAAATGAATTGTTCATTTATACACCTGTAACAAAGAAGCAACACAGCATAAACTTTGGGGACTGTGGAGAGTTGATTTGCTGATATCTTGTTATGTTTTATTCGATATAGGAAAACGACAGAGATGATCTACTGGCCAATGAATGGACTAATACTTCAGTTGTGCAGTTCAGCACAGACTCAAACTCTGTCCTAATAACATAATCTGTTGTACAGTTGAGACTACTGAAACACAAAGATGGATTTAAAACATGTATGTATTTTCTGACATGTATTTTTCATGTTTAAAGTTCATTATTGTATGTGCAACATTTCAGCCATAGATTAATTATAAATGTTAGCTATATTATGTTCACCACATGTCTAGCGATGTATGTTTGTGCTAAAATGGTTTGTCGTGAATAAACATTTATGTTTTTTGAGTTGAGTTGGCTCACATGATTTAGGAAATTTTGTTAAGGGAACATAGCAAACCTTTAAAGGCACAATATGTATTTTTTCTGCTTTAAAAATAGCAAAAATAACTGTATTTATGTTGTATATTTCTATTAGATGTGTACTTACATTATCCCGACAGTTTCCACCAACTTTCAAATACGGAGAAATTTATAGTTATACACGGGACGTTTCTTTATTTCCGTTTCGTCGCCCGTCTATGGCGCCATATAACATTTGACTCCTCTATTTTCTCTAACTTCCTGCGGAACCCGGCGAAACCGCCAAACACAAAGGGGAACACTGGACTACCACCAAAAAAGCAAAGAAAACGACGGAGAAAAAAAAGTAGTACGTATTTTCCGCACTATAAGGCGCACTTAAAAGCCTTTAATTTTCTCAAACAACGCCAGAGCGCCTTATAATCCAGAGCGCTTATATATGGATCAATTGGTTAACAACGCTCCGCATTATTAAATTCGCCCGCGAACTCGCGCTCGTGTCCATCTTATGCGTCCCAATTCAGAGGCTGCATTTGAATAACAAATGTATTACAGCGGCGCAACAAAGGCCGTCCCAATTTAAAGGCTCCTTCGAACACGGCTTACAAATGTGTCCTTCGTTTCCCGCGGGCTGAAAGGATAGAATGGATGGATCCTTCGCAGCCTAGCCTATCCCAAGATTCATTGCGCACCAATGACGAAACGACAAGATTTTTTCAGAAGAAACTTACTTGAATGTCTAACAATCCATCGGAAAAAAACTACAACTTTAAAGTGGTTTAACTGTTGACACATTTACTAAGATGCAATTATATATATAAATATACATAAATGGACCAAGGTGAACATATTTAGACCTGCCGTGAGCAGTGTTTTGATCGCAAAAACCCAAAACTTTAGACAGAATCTTAACCAGGAACTTTACGTAAATAGGGTATATTTAAATTTCATGTTACATTTAACATGGAATACGGCTAACAAAATAGTTACCTAGCTAATAGTTTCATTCATTATATGGTGATTTGTTTGGCTGAATTCATAAAGCATAACATTTTTTATTGGCGTCATTAGAGCAGGGTCTCTCGTTCATTGTCCTGATTCTGAAGAGCCACTGTCCTGTAGAGTTTAGTTCCAAATCGAATGAAATGCACATGAATCACCTAATCAAAGTATTTTGGTTTAGTTGAATATTACAGCCAGGTGTGTTGGAGCTATACGCTAACTCTCCAGGTCAGGACCAGGAACAAGGAACAAGGAACAAACCGAAGATGGTGTTTTCCCCATTTATGTTAAATACCAGGAAATGATTTCATTGTTACTCTGACAAAATCCAGTTGAATCTGTTCTGTCCTGATGTTTGATTCTGTGTATGACAACTTCAACCTTTCATAAGAGTGTAAAATTATTATGACAAGGGGAGTGGTCTATTAATTACTCAAAAGTACTACACAAAAACAGCATGATTACAAAAAACGGCACATTCACCAAAGAATAGCGTGTTGGAATTATAAGGGCACTTTATACATTTGTCACCTGCAAACAACAAATCTGTTGACTCTTTGTTTAAAACTCAAACAAAGCAAAAACAAACAAAATATGAATAACAAAGATACTCAACAGTCCTGTCTCAGTCCTTTTCTGCTTTGGGGTAGGTAGGCAATCCAAAGTCTGGATGGAAAAATAATGTCCCCAAAAAGAGAAAAAGAATAAATCCACTGGTTCGAGGTCCCGCAAGAAAAAGGTCATCCTCCAGTTGGAATAAGTCCCCAAAAAGAGAACAAATAAATAAATCCACTGGTCCGAGGTCCCTCAAAAGTATAGTCCACCACGTACCAGAACATGCAAACATGAGACAACTCCAACGGCTAATAGACCATGTCTCTATTCCCAGAGTTCTAGGTTAGCCAAAAAACCATGCCACCTCACCAAACAACCTACTTTCAAAATGGCCACCCTTCCTCTTTTCCTTACCCTAGGCTGAACATAATGTAATAAGAGTCCTAAGATCCCAACAAAAGTTCCCCCCAACCAAAAACAAGCATAAACAAATGCTCAAAATCAAACATGCAGGAAGATTAACAAAAAAAATAAAACAGTTGATGTACCCCACTGACTTCCATAGTATTTTTATTTATCCTACCATGGAATTCAATGGGGCCCATCAACTGTCTGGTTACCAACATTCTTCGAAATATCTTCCTTTGTGTTTAACAGGAAAAAAGAAATTTATACAGTTTTGAAACAACTTGATGGTGAGTGACGACAGAATTTAAAATTTTAAGTGAACTAATCGTTTAAAGGACCTAAATTTTCCAATAGTTTTAAACTGAACAAACCTGTACATGGCTTCTACATTCCATGCAAATAAGATGAACATTAGAGGCCACAATATGCAAATGATATGACTAGTCCCAGAGAATCTAGCACAGTACGTTTATATACACACACATATATATATATATACACACACAAATATATACATACATACATACATACATACATACACACACATATATATATATATATATATAGTAAGTGAAAGTATTAATGGGTCAAGTGTTGAAATGATCAATTCATATTCCATTTTTGGAATTTTAGAACACAATCTAATCAAAGATTCGACCTGTAAATATAACACGAGTTGTCCATTGCTGGACTTTTGCAAGTTTAAGTTTAAAGGACCTTAATTTCCCAATAGTTTTAAACTGAACAAACCTGTACATGGCTTCTACATTACATGCAAATAAGATGAACATTAGAGGCCACAATATGCAAATAATATGACTAGTCCCAGAGAATCTAGCACAGTACGTTTATATATATATATATATATATATATATATATATACATATACACCCACACACACATATATATATATATATGTATGTATATATATATATATATAAAATAGTAAGTGTAAGTATTAATGGGTCAAGTGTTGATATGATCAATTCATATTCCATTTTTGGAATTTTAGAACACAATCCAATCAAAGATTCGACCTGTAAATATAACACGAGTTGTCCATTGCTGGACTTTTGCACAACTTTTTAAAAAAATATTCTATGGTTGAATAAAAGAAGAATTGTTTTATACCAGTTGAAGACACACACAATTAAATATGAAAGTCTGCTCCTGACAAATGACACAGACACATTCTTTGACTACATTTATCCTCAGCTTTATTTCAACAGGTGTGGACAGGCTTTAGTTAAGCATGTAATGATGAAAAGGATAACCCTCTCTCAATGTAAGTTATGCTCCTCTAAAGACATGTACACTGACCTCTGTTGGCAGACAGAAGGCGTTTAAATACAACTATTAGTCTCAGAAAACGTCCTCAACCATATTCAGGGATGAGGATATACCATCAAGTAACGATTAGTCCACGACTTCATTGCCTGAAATTATTTACTATATTACAAGCTTTTTACAACTTAAAAATAGATTAATAACTATCACTACCATATCTCCCTTTGCACTTGTAAATACACCATTTCTTAATTCTCGTATTTGTTTTGAAAATCCCGTACCGACATGTTAATCAGCAAATGTAAGGCAGAAGGAACAAAGAGGGGCAAAAAAGTTCATTAAAAAAAGTCCATCTAATCTACACTCAACATATGAAATATTAGCTCTCCTGCAGAACTGAAATGTAGACTATTCTCTGAAAAATAAACATGAACATCTAACAATGACACTGAATATACTCCAAATCTCCTCTTAATGTGTCTCGACTTTGCATGTTTGCCTAGGCTGACCGCAAACATCAATTGTACAATTAGATGAACATGATCATGAAATAACTAGTTACCACATTTCCCCAAACAATACCATTCAGTATAAGACCACTGTCCCAGTACCCTTAGTTATGGTCCTGTCATCCAAACAGCAGATGCACTGTTAAAAAAACTGAAGAAAATGAAGCAATACAGAGCAATTACATGCAAATACACTCAACGTTTATATTGGAGGTCTGTCCGGAAAAGCAGCATGCATTGAACTTAATCAAGTTCCGTAGCGGTTAAAACGCGGTTTTCGCTCGAAGGCAGTCTTTGATGCAAACCTAGTCCATAGGCAGCTTGAGGACAACCAGGTCACAAACGTAAAGTCGCATAACTGTGCCGTACTGTAACAGGAAAATTACAGGGAAGCCAGGTGAAAAATGTGAGGAGTATTGCTGGACGACAACTTCAAATCTGAAATAAAAACAATGAAAACTGCTGGTTCCCAAAGGAGGATCCGTGCTGATTTATTAATGGCAGAGCATCTGTTGGCACTTTTGGACCTGTTTCAACTTACCGGAGGGTAATGAAGTCCAACAAACCCCCTGAGAGAACTTAAAGGTAATGGCTGTTCCCTGTAGAGGGGCACGACGAAGACCAAAGACAAAAACGAAAAAAACATCTAAAGCAATAGCAGTTTTTACAGTTCAGTTCACGCTCAGCTACGTGACTCGCGTTATTCACAGTGCATAACATGGGGTAGCGACCGAGAGAGGGAAAATAAACAACAAGACATTGAACATGACTTGGTAGTTAAGACATTTTCCAGGGACACGCTTTCCGCTTCCCATCTCAAGCGCTACGCATTACCTACACACAGGCTCGGACGCCATTACACTTCTGCTAGCTCTCAGTGCACATTAAACCAAATGCGGTGAAATGTCAAGGGGGAAAATAAAGTGGGCCATTATTGATGGTGGAACGCAAACCTTTCCCTCCTCCGCGCAGGACAAAAGTGACGCGATGGAGCTGAGAGGAATGTTATCCGATGGGGGAATGGATGTTAATAAGGTGCAAGCTTTGTGTCTTTAGATGTGCATGTGAGATTGTCTGTTTATGAGCGCATGGGTCCGCGTGAAGAACCCTCGTCGCCGATGCAGCCCGAGCGACTGGTCACAGTGTTTACCTCCCAACAGGTGGCAAAGGAGGGGCTCCTCTCATTACTGCCAAACAAACACACACGCACACGCACGTATGAGTCCAAGCTCAGAGCACACAATCACTGTATTCATCCCTGTAGACATCAGGCAAATAAATTCAGCAAACTGAAGATGAAAAGCATGCAGCAGGTGCATCTACATTAACTCACAAACACGAGAGCACATAAGATCAAAGGAGGCTTTATGCTCATTGTGAGATTCATTACATTTATTTGTTGAAGTCTGTGAGGTTCTGAAACAAACTGATCTAGCAGTTCCTTTTCCTGAGACTTACCTCTGTTAGCTTTGCTTGGGTATATCTTAGTGAAGTGTCTATACTCTTCTGGAGGAGGGAAGTCGTCCAGGGGATGAAAAGAATACTTGGACTCAAAATCATCTGTTGAAAGAGACGATAGAAAATGAAAGAGTATTCAGAGATCAACAGAGAGAGATCATCAGACTCATTTGAAATAATGTACAATCGCATTCAAAAGTTTGTGGTCAGTAAAATTTACGTTGAAAAGTTTTATTCAGCTATTATTATGTAATAATATATTTATAACAAGCTGTTATTTCGATGTATCATGGCTTCTACAAAAATACTAAACGGAACAGCTGTTTTCAACATTGATATTCATAACAAGAAATGTTTCTCGAGCACAAATGTGTGTGTGACACTGAAGACTGGAGTAATGATCCTGAACATTCAGCTTTACCAACACAGGAATACATTTCAATTTACAATAGAATTGTAATATTATCTTTGCTTGAATATATGCAGCCTTGATGAGAAGATTCTTCTTTCCAATACGTTTTACAAATCTTACCAACCACAAATGTTTGAATGGTAGTACTACTTTTTTTAACAGCATTTCCAATATAAAAACCTTCAAACATTTAACAAAAAATAAATTCAGTTGGCTCATTTAAGTTCAACAGCCTCCATTTTTATGTCACTTTCATATGCCGTGACACACCAAAGCTGTCGGGCTAGTGTTTGCAGTGAGGGCTCACGTCGGCTGCACATGTTGAATCAGCGTTGGGGCCGTCATTGAGAGAGATTGGGCATGACAAACCACTGGATTACATTATGGATGATATAAGAAAAAGTGACCACATGCCGGATAACTAGGAAAGCATTGTAATGAAAAATCAGGTCTGAAATCAAAAATTCATGATGCGCTTGGCCCATAGCTGTCAACATTGAACATTGAAAATAAGTGAGATTTCCCGGAATCCATCCCCAAAATGAGGGATTTTTTTTTTCTTTTACACGATTCTTACCATCAAACTTAAAAAATAAAGCACTAACCATTAAAAGTCCAAAGAGTTTATAACTAGCCTACATATGTGTGAGAGAGAAAGAGACAGTGTGTCATTTTAAAAAAATATCATAGAGAATGTTTAAATACTCTAATATCAGCTTATGAGGGAAACCAAGGGGAAGTTAGTGGTGATCTGGAGGCTGAGTGCACCGGGAGAGGTCTGTGCACCTTTACCGATCAGATCACGTGCCGACACGGTGTAAAGCCTTAATACTCGACGCGTCTGCACGAGCGCGGCAAAAATTACGCGTTGGGTAAGCAAGACCGGCAAGACATCATTTCTCATGGCGCCGCGTCAGAGGATGAACGACTTCAAGCCGAATCTGTCCTAGCTTGTACGTCTCACACAGTCAGAGCGTAAAAAATTGGGATATTTTACGGGAAAATACTAAAACGAGAAGAAAGCGGGAAAAGAGCTAAAATACGTGAGAAACCCGGAAAAAAACAAAACGAAAATAAATAATAAATTAATAATCCATTAACTTGTTAAATAATCAACACTCAAATAGCAAAAACGGAGTTGTAAAAACATTTAAGGCAGTTTTTATATAAACTTTTTAATAACAGTTTTATTCAAACATACGTTAAATAATGAAGCCAAATAAAAATATAATTGAATATATACAGTGCTCTTTTCTAAAGTTTTTTTTCTTGCCAACTAATGAGTTTATGGACATTGAATAGCTTTCTTGAGGTAAATGTGACATTGTGTAGCCATTGTAAGCTGTTTCATTGAAGTCTTTCACCGGGTAAAGCACTGATGGAGCGATTACATGAAGTAGGATTAAGTTGTAATGTCTTTCAACATACCTTCTGGTGTTTGTTCACCCATGTTTATTCCGTGCAGTAACTAGTAAAGTGAGGATGAGATGATCGGTTCATGTGCTCTTGATCCGTGCTGCCACTAAACCTGAGGCGGCTACAGTGATCTCTCACTCCATATAAAAGAGCTCAAGAATGACATCGAATTTTTAAAATGAAAGCGACAGAATTTTGCGATTACTGGATGGCAGGCATGCCATATAATATTTAGTGAAGTTTTGTTCAGGCAGCGCATCAACAGAAAACAACAGACTAAAAGATTTTAGATTAAAAAAAACCTATCATTACCAAATAAAATCGAGAAATGAATATTGTCAATCCAGAGCTCTTGTCCACACGAAATAAACGCTGAACACCGTCAAAATGTGCTATAGATGAAGCACCAATTAAACTAAAAAAAGCATTTTGGCCCGAAGCCAAAAATAGCTGTTTTGCCTGAAAATGTTTGGTGCATCCATACTGATAATCCCACTAGATTGTCTCGAAGCCATCACGCCTAATTATTGATGCAGGTATAATTAGCATCGACATACACCGAATACGAGATTATTCAGTAACAGCTGTTCTGCAACTGCAGATACGCGTGAACTTGCTAATGAGTAACTTTTTTTAAACTATGAAAATAAATCAGAATAATTTTACCTTCTTAACATGTTTAACACAAGGTGTGGATGAGTTTTGTATCACCTGTGGCACAATATCAGGTCTCAAAAATAAAAAAAGGCCTAATGTGAGAGAGTTTCAGACCACAGGATAGACCAGTGCAGCAGCGCTAGAACATCATTCTCTCTAGATGAACGGGGCATGTTGAAATGACCATGTGTGGGGCGGGTGTGGGTTGAGAGTGAGCTTGAAGGACTCACCTACAAAGGAACGGGAAATGGAAGTGTGTCCGTTGCGGATAGGCGGGGGAGGGGGCGGGGGTCCGGCTGGTGTGCGGGAGGGGGGAGGAGGGGGCTTGCCTCGGCTCGGGACGTCCGAGGTGCTACCGTGAGTCCGATACGGAGGCGGCGGTGGCGGCGGAGCATCCCGGCCATTCCGTGACGGCTGCGCAGGAACTGGAGGGGCTGATAAAGGGAGTAGAAAACGTAGATAATTATAATCACAATTAGAGGACTTTCTCACAGCAACTGTTTTCTCAGACTCTAGACCTCACCTGCTCCTCGTCCCGGGGGCTCTCGTGCTGGAGGAGGGGGTCTGGCGGCCTGTGGGCTGGGTGACGGTGGCGGAGGAGGCGCGTGCCCACGTGTCGGTGTGTGTCCACCCGCTGACGGCTTCTTGCTGAGCGAGTTGTGTCTCTGGGGAAGTTCAGGGGCAGCTTCATTCACAGGACTGGAGGGGCCATTGGAAACCACGGACTGCTGACGGTACGGGGGTGGCGGCGGGGCCAGGGAGGAAGAGGAGGAGGAAGAAGATGAGCGGTTGCTCACGGGTGACGGAGGAGGCTTCACTGGTGGAAGTGGTGCGTTTTCACGCACCGGTGCTGGAGAGGGTCCTCGTTGACCCGGAGTCGGCGGAAGTGGCTTTTCTCGATTGTACGAGGTGGCCTTCTGCTGTGGGGCAGGAGGAGCGTTTCCACGCCGAGACATTGGGGGTGGCGGAGGTGGGGCAGAAGAGCTGTGCTTCATGCCTGTAGAGGGGCTGCTGCCTCCACCAGGGGAATGAGAAAGATCGGGCAGGGACGGTCTCTGGGAACGGCCAGATTCTGTAGGAGAGGCCTGTTGAGAGGAACTGTCGGGGTCATCGTGACTGCCGGGTGGCCGTGGGGCAGCAGAACGAGTGCTAGGAGGGTGTAACACAGACCTGACAGCAGAACCATCTGCAACACAGCACAACCGACTCAAGTAGGGCACTTCACAACGTCTTAAAATCTGAATTGTAGGTAGGGCTGGAGCGACGCATTGACGTAATCGATTACGCACTGGTTATGTTCATCCCTAATCCCCTGTCATGTTTCATACTAAACAAAACTCTACAGCAGATGCTAATGGCTAGTATGGCAGCGCCGCTTCACAGGGTTGCATTCATACACGAGTGTGACAACCCCATTCTATACAGCAGTGTTTCCCAACCCTGTTCCTGGCGGCACACCAACACTGCGTGTTTTCTTTGTCTCCCTAATCAAACACACCCGATTCAACCCATCAGCTCATTAACCCACCTGATTATGAGCTGATGGGTTGAGTCAGGTGTGTTTGATAAGGGAGACAAAGAATACACCCAGTGTTGGGTGTCCTATACAGCAGTGTTTCCCAACCCTGTTCCTCGCGGCACACCAACACTGCGTGTTTTCTTTGTCTCCCTTATCAAACACACCTGACTCAACCCATCAGCTCATAATCAGGTGGGTTAATGAGCTAATGGGTTGAATCGGGTGTGTTTGATTAGGGAGACAAAGAAAACACGCAGTGTTGGTGTGCCGCGAGGAACAGGGTTGGGAAACACTGCTATACAGGACTGAATGAACAGACAAGGGGCCTATACCACGAAGCCGGTTTAGGTGGCTAGTCAGCTATGTTTCAGTTTAGTTTGTGCCAACCCTGGGTTTTAGGTTCCATGAAAGTGGTTTGGCTTTTAGCATTGTTCATCTGCCATAGTAACTTACACACCATGGCTAACCTGGTCTGGGGCAGGTTAAGGCAGGCATACACTGCGATTTTCGTCCGATTTCGAGCCGAATTCTGACTCGTGCGACTCTTTTTCGTGTCGGACCGATTTTCAGCTTTGTCGTGCGTCGTTTGTCGTGCAGTGTACAGGGAGAAACGAGAGGCGATTAACCTCTCACGATCGACAATCGGATGGTCGGATGAATTTCTGGCATGTCAGAAATTTTGGTCGCTCCTCGTCAGTGATGTTTTCGTCAGTGATGACGATAACAAAATGATTTCATTAACCGTTTTTTTATGACGATAACGCGACGATGACTAGCTAAAAATAGCTCTGAGGTGACTAAAACATGACGAGACGTTTTCGAGTTTTCGTTGACGAGACGGAACGAAAATGATTATAAGTCTGACGTTCATAATACATGTAATTTATGCCTGTTTTGCGTGAAATCGGTCTGTATGGAGCTAAAAATAAGTATCAGCAATGCTGCCGTTTCCTATCGCGTGCGCCCAGCACCGGCCGCCGCGCGCGCACCAGATTCCACACAACAACAACAACACAGGGTTTAATGGTAGTTTTTGTACCAAGTCAAGTCAATAGAGTCGGACAAAAACTAGGATAAAACCTGTTGGAAAGCATATTTTCCAGCGATGTTTCTGTGAGCATATCAGTGAACATCCCTGACCACTCGGTGAGTTCGACGTCTTTGTAAACGAATGTTTAATGCGTTTTATGAATGATTGTGTGGGTGCTAACACACAAACCTAAAATTCTCGGGACAACAGCATTTGTTCCACATTTCAATCTTAACCGTTCTATTTAATCAGAAACGATCTTAAAACAGGGCTTTAAGTGTAAAATACCGAACTAACCAAGACCAAATACAGTGTTTATTCAGGGATTGTCTTATGTTCAACACACTCCAAGTGTCATGTTTGTTTCATACTTTATATTCAAGTATGCATTCTTTGTTCAATGCACCTCAGAATTAGATATTTATTTTATTATTTTGTTTCAGAATGTTTGCAACTTTGCACAAGTTAAAGATAGACTGGGTTGTATACATAATGTTTGTGTTTACAAATAATATGCATCTTATTGTTGCATACTACGTTGTTCATTGCACTTTAGCAATTTCTCAAATAAAGCCACAATTGCCAAAGTAAGAATGTTTTTATTCTTGGCTTTTTTTGGAGTAAAACAGTGATTCCACTGTTACCACTTTATCTGTGTACAATTTTCTAGTAGCTCAATGTTTTTGCTGTTTAAACTTTAAACCATTCCTTTATTCCTTTATTACTGTGATAACTTTTTAAACTAAATTAATTTGTGAAAGACTACTTTTTATTACTAAAATTGATTAAACTTGACTAAAACCTTTTGGTGTTTTCGTCGACTAAAACTCGACTAAAACCTTTTGTGTTTTCGTCGACTAAAACTTGACTAAAACTATTAAGTTTATAAATGACTAAAATGTGACTAAAACTTAAAAGCATTTTCGTTCAAAAGACTAAGACTAAGACTAAAAGGGCTGCCAAAAACAACACTGCTCCTCGTGACTATATCACAGTTGTAGCAAAGCTACGAACCGATTGCCCTAAACTTAGTGTTTTTTCCCTCACTGCACCTGTGTGAAAACAGAAGTTTAACCATTTCATCTGAAGCAAAAATAAAATTAAAATAAAAACGAAAAGAGGGAGATCTTTAAGTTCTGAAGTTCAAACTAGCTACAAATTACTGTTGCTTACCTCCAGTTCGTGTTGCAAAATGGATAATATTACCCACCGTCTTCCAAGCCACCTGATATGCAACACCTCTTTTATTATTTTATCAAACAATGTTTTTGAAATAAACCTGTTTTTAATTTTCATTGACGATTAATTATGGCAATGTTCGGACATATTATAGACTGTTAATAGTTATTTTATATGCCTATAATTCATTGTAATCGACCTAAATGTTTTAGACAATTTTTAATGAGGAGTAAGATTTTGTAATATTTTATTATCCTCACAGCACGTTGGTTATTATGTGCTGTGAAAATATTGCGTGGTTAATTAATTATAATAGCGGATCAATTTAATAATAAAATTAGGCTATAGGCCTCCCCTAATAATGATAATACAATAATAATAATTAAATGCATGAATTGAAAATACTAAATCATCTTGATACTGATAGCAGATGCTTGTTTTGACAATACCTCTGGATACATACACGTAAATAGGCGCAATCCAGGGGGTTATCGCAGATATTACACGTATAGTGTGAGCAGTGAAGTCGCAGCTCGACGATCAGACCGTACAGTGTGAGCACATAAATCCTGAACTTTGGCTTTGCATCGCATGCTATTCACTCGTTGAGTGTGAGTAGGTACCTTGCTGAAATCACAGACATCGCATAGTGTATGCCCGCCTTTATGTTCCAGGTAAGATGTTGCAAACCGAACTTGGACCAATCAGCTGTGAGCAAAGTGACACATGTATGACGTGATAAAGTCACTCCACAGCAAATGATTTTAAAAGACAAAATCATGGCTTTTAGTAAATAAATTTGCATGATCTAGAGATTATTTCTGTAATTATTACACCCTAAAACGATCTCACATGTACAGTTTCAGTTCATCAATTATTATTATGCAGATTTTAAATGAATATGTATATAAAGGTAATATAAATACGCTTTAGAATCAATAAATGAAGCTATAAAATGACTACATGTGAGCTTAAATCAATTTTTGAAAATCCTTAAATCAAGTTCAATTCTCTCTATACCTATATCAACTGTATAAACTAACTTCACAACTTTTACTTGCACTGATAAACAGTAGCAAGACTTTCTTTTAGTTGTCCTCTTTCACAAACAGCTACTTTCTTCTTGCTGTGTAAATTTGTTTAAATTCTTAGTACTTTTATTTAATAAGTGAATTGCGCTAGTTCTCTCGTGAGAAAATAATTTCAATGAGTTTTGAATGAGTATCACTCTTTCTCAGCATGTGATTGGCTGTTCACTACTGGTAGTCACACCTAAACTGAAACTAAAGCCTGAGTTGACAGAGAAAGTTGATGATCAGCATCATGGTACCAACAAAGCCTGGTTGGATTGGTTTGGTTTTGTCAACTCGAAACTAATCCTGCAACCCTGAGTTTGTTCAACTACCATCATGGTACAGGGCCCAGGTGTCTGCCAAGTCATATAATGTGAGAGCCACAGTAGGGCCATAAAGCTTTAAACTTGACCATGGCATGATCTTATGCTGATCATGCACTCAAAAAGATCTGTTTGATTATTCCATCTAGATACTCAAAATTGATTGGGTGAAAGTATGTTTTAAATAGCTAATTATAAGTGTGAGTTAATCGACGTTTAAACTATTGCGCTGCTGTATTGTAACGCACACACGTAAATAAAGTACCTTGCGCATTACGTGCAGATCACGCGCATATATATACATTCAGTAATGCAGAAATGTATCATCAACCCATGATATGTTCTGAGAGTTATCAATAAAATAGCTTAGAAACTGAAACAGAAAAGTCTTGCATATATTTCATTGAAACTAAAACCCACATCGCCATGCTATGTAGGAGCAATAGTCTTGAGGGCAACTCTGTGTCATAAACCATAAGCATTTAAAGTCTTTGTTGGTTGTTTAAAATATCTGATGGATGAATGGACTCGTTTATTTAATAGCACGCCATCAAATGTGATAAAACTTCCCAATGTTATTGACATAGCCATTTCTAATACTGTCCCTGACTGTGATTGTGAGCCCCGAAAATGTGCAGACTCGTATACCATACCGGCCAGAATTTTGTTTTGTGTGAAACTTGACAGGGGATTAGAGATGAACATAAACAGTGCATAATACACCGTTCCATCCCTAATGGTAAGCAAAGATCCTTCGAATTCTCCTTGTGTGCATATGGCTCACAGCAAAGGGTGTGAAAACCATTTCAATTTCTGGGTGAGCTATTCCTTTAAATAGAGTTAGAACAAACAACACACCTCCTACAGGTCGCAATTTTGGGACGCCACCCTGAAACAGCCCTCCCACTGGCTGGACCGGTGCAGAAGACCCACCAGCGCTGGACACGCTTCCGCTGCCTCCTTTTGGCTCTGAAAAAACACAAAACAATTCAATGATGTACAGTACCACATTGAAAGCTTACACTACAGTTCATCTTACCAAACCCAAACACAGTAGTTCACCCACAAATGGGAACATCTTGAGTATTTAACCCTTTTAAATTTGGATGAACTATACATTTAGGTACATAAATACATTGACTGTTGAAGTTTAATGTGTGCATAAACAAAATCTTGACCATCAATATGTTGAGCTCTCAAGGGTCAAGCTGTTTTTCCACTTACTCTCGATCATCGGTGCACTCCTGTCGTTGACAACGCCAACCTTCTTCAACTTGGACCCTTTGCAGATTTCAGAAAGCAATGCCCCTCGTCCCTTTGCTTCATCTCGGTTCAGCTTAGGAGGGGTTGTGTTCGCCTGTGGAAAAAGTGTATTTCTTTTTCGTCCAGGTATTCCAAGGGGTTCACAGAGGCTGGTGAAATTTGCGATGTGCTCGCTGTGATTATTTTTGGCATATTGATTTTGCAGTCCTCAGTAAAGTTACCAGGCATCTAGAGAGAGTACTTACCTGGCTAAGGGTGGGGGGAGGAGGGGGTCCACCTGGGGGTGGAGGGGGAGGAATGGGCATCTTGAAAATGTGTCCGGTGTTTGCAGCTGAGTGTGTGTGACACTTAAAACTTCATGAAGACTGTTACCTAAAGAAACAAAACAAGTAATGTGTGTTTGTAAAAACGCACAGACACTATTTAAAATCCACATATGCCTGCTGAATAACAGTATAAACGATATTGAAAATAAAACTGACGCCAAACCTTTGAACAATAGAATATATGTAACACAATGCAATGCAACATCAAACCTGTCGTGTTTTCGCTACACTTTTGCATAATGAATATTCTAGGTACTTTTTTAAAAAAAAAAATATTTACGTTGATATGTGATTCGTAAGCATGTTCCCATTCATAAGTGATGAAAAGCGGTGCATACTAAGGGCAGAAAATGTCTAAGCTGAGATGTCCATATCTGACAGCTGATGACTTCACCTTATCAGTATTTCTGATGATGCTAGTCTGTTGTTTTAGAACAAAATAACATAAAACCCGTATGAACTACACTTATTATTAATGCAAAATATACATTTATATAGGATCTCCGTAATTCTCATGCGCACGATGGCAAGAATAAAATTATCAGTTTATTGTAAAATAAATGAGTGAAGCCATTGTAACAGTGATGAAGCTTGATTGTCTATGTAAACAACACGGCCTGCAGTCTACGCTACTATACTTGTATACTATCTTCAGTATAATTAGTAAACTATCGGTCAAATGACGGTCGTCAAATGATGTATAAATGCTTGTCTCGTTCTTTATTTACATTTCTACTTGATTGTAACTTAGCTCGATTTTAGCCATAGCTTAGCTCGGCCTCGCGCTTGGCAGGTGCGTCCGTCACTTCAAGACGTTTCCAACGGTGCGTGAAAAAAATGTTCCGTTAACGTTAGTTTGAAACTGATTTAATGTGTTTATGTGATGAAGTAATGCAATGTTTGTGCCTACTTTTTTTTCAGCAATGTCCGATGATTTCGCAAACCGGGATCCCATCATACATGATCTCGCGCGTCAATCGCCTTGATTTGCTCCCCCGTTTGTACCGGAAATTACGTCACAGACTGTATGTATTCATTTGATGCTGTTCATTGATTTTAAAAGCGGCTATTTTTATTAAAAGAACGAACTTAAGGCAGAACATTTGACGTACTTGTTATGTTTTTCTGTTATTGTTTCTATTGAACCCTGTTTTTTTTGCCAAATTGTTTTATCATTCCTCGCAAAAATTGATTTTAAATTTATCTTAAAGCATTATTACTTATTTGTTGTGAGCCATTCCACCGAAAGGGTGACATTTCTGTCCCTAGGACAATATGATTATATGTAAAACATTGCATGAAAATGAACTCTAAAATACATTTTATTATTAGGCAAAATGCACATTAAGCTAACTACACATTTAATTTAAATTAATTCAATTAAAAACATTAATAAAAACGACACAAAACACAAAAAATAGCATGTTCTGCATGTCCCAACTATCTATCTCTAAACTTTACCTTGAAATATTGTGATTAAAATCCTTCAGAAATCTTTCTTGCATTGTTGTGTGACATATCCAAACTGCTTTAAAATAAATAAAAAATAAATTAAAAAATATATATATTTGACAGTAAGTTGCATCTGGATCATCAAGGCTATTTTCATTTTTGTATATTTGATGTAATTGTAACTATGAATAAGAAGGTCAATCTCAACATACAGTCCTGTTACCTAAACTTTTTCTTAGATTTTATTTTTTTATTTTTTAAATATTAGGCTAACTTTTGGCAAGGCACTAGAAATGGCTCAGTGTCCTCTCGCTATTAGCATCAGTGCTATGTGGGCATATATTTGATAACGTTTTGCTTAAAAACTCAATCCTCTAAAAAAAGCAAAAGAAAAAAAAAGCTTAAGGCTTCGGTCGACTTTAAAATGTAAAAAGTCCTCTTGTTTTCAGAATATGGTAATTTTGTTGGGTAAATATCTCATTCACACATGGAAGAAATGTAAAACCTTTATTTATGATTTTGTAAGAATTTTTTAAATACTTAAAAAAATATTGGAAATAAGGACAACTTATTAGGTTAAGTTTGTGTGTGTGTTATGTCTGTTATTATGATGTTTTCCTTCGTTTATTAAAATAATCTCAATAGAACCAATAAAGGAAGATTCTCGTATAGCTGCTCATTGGAATTTAATTCAGGAAATATGATAATGAATGATAAACAAAAAATAACTAAAATCCCGGGAATGTCAGTGCCCTAAACTGACACGTGGTGGTGCTATAAGAAATGATAAATACTATTACTGTCTGTCATATGTCCATTGACTGCACAGTTATAATTTGGATGGCAAATATCAAAACATATCAAAATACTACTGACCGAAAAAGAAAATGTATAGGCCTAATGTACTAATATGTTTCACAGCTGGTGTACTGAAATAGGGTTGGAGCTTTTTTGGGGTAATTAGCTGGGGTAATTTTTTTTTTACTGACTTTGAGATATTTATGACTTTAATGAATGGAAATCTGATAAAGAGAGGGCATAATGTCCCTCACTCTCATCCTCAACAACAATCATGATCGGCCTCTGGCCAAATGCGCTTAACACGTGATCACCCAGAGTCGTCATTCAAATTATTACGACACAAGAACATTTAATCGTCACTACTAAAATTCACAAATATAGTTGCTTTACCTTAAATAAAAGTCAATAAGCGGAGACAGTTAATATAATTCAGTTTATTTATTTGAAAACAAAAAATACTGTCAAACTAAAAATGTTCAGTAAAAACGCATATCCACTGTAACTTCCTGTTGACATTTCCGTGCATGTTTTTTTCTTGCAGATGGGAATGTTGAAATGTTTTACTCTATGATGACAGCATCATCAGGAGTGCAGTTGCCACTGAATATGCTCAATAATTCTGTTAGATGTTGGTAAAAAGTGAGCATAACAGGGGCAACTGAATCAGAATAGTCTTTATCAATATTAACTACTTTTGGCACAGACATGTTCCTTAAAGCAACAGATGGCAGGCAGATTTGTAGTTATGAAGCAAAATTCCCCACTACAGTTAGAGTAATGAACGATGCTTGACAATTACTGCAATTTCATCAATCAGCAATCACACTTCACACAGATTGTAATGCCTTTCAAATATATGCAAATGTGCAAGATCCCTTGCATATGGCAATCATAATCAGTCTTATGATTACATACTTCAGCATGTCATTCAAAACAAGATGTGCATTATGTACAATGATGTAAAACAATATAGTATTTGTATAAAAAATATTTAAAGTCTAAGGGATGTTATATAAAGAGAGCGAATATTCTAGAGTAAACAAAGTCAGGATAATGCAGTCAACGAGGTCATCAAGACCAACCGACCAATCAGAATAAGGTGTTTCAGAGAGCTGTGTAATAATCATTTTGAATTGAAAGACTGGAACGAATAACTATATGGGGCCTTAAAATTGTAAAGTGGGATTAACTATGAAAACTATGAACTATAATGTACGTTGCTAATCATTCTTTTGTAAAACAGTATAATGAACAGCATTATACAATAACTTCAGAGCATAATCAAAATAACAAAGCTATTGATTGTTGTACAAGAAAAACAACTAAATCTCAATGATGACATCATGCCCCATTAAAAAATAAAATTACATTAATAGCAATGAAAGAAAAACAAAACATCACTTTAGAGTCACTATGTATTTGAATTCTTTTAAAAAAAAAAAACTGGGCATACATTGTAACATTATAGCTTATTGAATTACTTCTAAATGTATGAATCCTATCACTATTTTTTGATTTACAATGTTTTTTTTTTTGTCTCATATTAAAAAAGAAAACCCAACTAATTTACAGAAAATAAAGGAAGAAAAAACATGTAGCCATATATATTTGGACACTCGTATGTGCTTATTGAGAATTTAATTTGAAAACCATTGACATTCATATCGTTAATTTTCTTTAGTTCTAGTTATTGGTGTCCAAATATGTTAGCCATATACAGGGTAACTGTGAATAATGATTCATCCATAAATGCCTCCTGAAATTCATATGATCTTTACATGAAATCATACACCGCAAGCATTTCCTTACAACTGAATATCAGTTTGTCTCTTAAACAATGCAAAAGTTTGTATGAAGACTGCAAGAAAATGACGAAAACCTGCCTTTGACCTGTTAGAAGATACAACATATCAATGCTTCTCATGTCAACAGATGATGAAAATACAAACAGGTTTCTGTTTTTCCACTGTATGTTTTGTTGCTTTTGTTTTTTTCCTACTCAGTAGCAATGCCTCGGCATCACAAATACACAGAACGCAAAGGAAAACGGACCCTCGTGTGGCTGAGCCGCTAGCTAGCTATGCTACATTTCTAGGACGGAGTTGAGTGGAGATCTTTGGACAAACAATATAAAGTACAAAATGTACGTGTTATGATCACATGCTTATCGCGTCACCACACTTTTAGGCTTCGTCACTCTGTTAGTAGCACAAGATAACAAGATGAGTTAGGCAGTGCTTAGAGTTCACATCACAAACAGACCGGTGGTGAACTAAAGCAAGTCGTGTGTTTTTGTTCTTCTTTCGTCGAGCACTGCACTGTTCAGGCCCTCCCCGGTCCACGTCTTTTGCAGGGAACAAAGCATTTTGTAGTCTCCACCTTCGCCCACTTCATTTGACCTGAAGACTGACAGGAACATCATTGTTGTGATTTATGTTATTCAGGAATCACAAGGTAAACGATGGCTCAAAATCTTAAGACAGAGATAATGTCGAGTAAATCCAGACGTGTGTGAGCTAACCTGCTGGCAGTGTTGTTAAAGAGGATTTGGGTACACCTGTCGAGGGTCATAGGTCATTTCTGGCATGTATTGCTCATGTAGCTCGGCGTCCAGTGGGAGGCCATCCATGGGTAAATCAGAGTAGCCATATGGAGGGTACACTGCATCCAGATCTGAGAGAGAGAGAGAGAGAGAGAGAGAGAGAGAGAGATTCAAGTTATAGTCATCATCTGCAAACACAATATTTCAGTTGTTTTTCTTTGTCATTAATATATATTTTTAATTATTTACATTAAAATAATACAAAAATATAAAAAAATTTAAATTCATTGAACTGGAAAAAGTGAGTTAATACAATGAAGGGGATTAATTTAACCATCAGAAACTCAAAATTATATGTTATCTGAACTAAATAAATGATTTAAGTTGATTTGACAAAAGAAAAAATGTTGTGATTACTACACTGTAAAAAAAAATATTGTTGGTTTAACTTAAAAAAGTAAGTAACCTGGGTTGCCTTAAAATTTTAAGTTGATTGAACTGGAAAAAGTGAGTTAATACAATAAAGTAGATTAATTTAACCATCAGAAACTCAAAATAATAAGTTATCTCAACTAAATAAATTATTATAAAGTTGATTTGACAAAAGAAAATATGTTGTGATAACAAATCTTGAAAATATTTTACAGTGTAGAATTTATTTATTTAAAATAATTATATATATATGTGCATGTCATGTGCAAACAGAAACACACAACATATTTCAATAGTTTTAATAAATGTATTAATAATACTAATGACAATATTCAATTATCTCATAATATATTTAATTAGTAGAAAAAGCTACAATTACTAATTAATGTAACATGTTAATTGATAAAATCATTTTTAAAAAACAATAAATAAAAAAAGATCAGATTTAATAGTGCAATGTAATATTTAAGTATTCAAATTATAATATAATTAATATTTTTTGTAAAAGAATAATTCCAATAAAAATATTAAAATATTATTAAAAAGATAAAAACCATTTACTTTTACTATTAACAAAAAATACTTTAACTTACTTACTTTAACTTACTATTAACAAAAAACATACATTTTATGAAAAGGTACTGTTACACTAATGTTGACATGCTTTTGCTGTTGTTATAACTTTTGTATTTACATGTACTATAATTTATAGACTTTTTTGTCATTCAGTGAAATAGCACCTTCATTATTCATCCTGAAATGATTATTATTTCAACAGAATCATTCTTACATTTTAATTCTGAATTAGTTGATAGTCATGACATTTCTTCAGTACTTACAAATATAATAATTTAGAAGAATTATGTTTTGTCATGGTGTTTTTAGTTAGTTTACAAAATATGGGACGTGCTTCAGACTTTATGGCTGAAAAGCATCAGCGTGTAAAATATCCACATAAACGGATCAAACAGGTTGGCTTGTTTTTAATAGGTTTTTGTATATTTACAGGTTCTCCAGTCTTATACTACAGTCATCTGAGCGAAAAGCACGTCGCATACGCCGGACCGCCGCTGACTTAATGTTCCCCAACAGAGGAAAACAGCATTCTGTCACTTTGCGGAACGGACTGACAGCGACGCAAATTCAGTGACTGTCTCTCTTTATCTTTTCGTCTTTGACCCCTCTCTCACACGCAAACGCACGCCATTACTCATTTGTCATGTGACATTTTATTTCCATGCTTTTCGCTCTAATGCTGCGAGATGTGCTGGATAAATAGGCAATTTGCGGCGGTGTTGCGTACTAAAGCAGACGGATAGTGAGTGAATGCGAACGTGCTCTCAACTTACCATCTGGTATGTATCCAGGGTCGAGTGGCATGGCAGCATGCGCCTGAAAGAACAAGAACGCAAACATATTCATTAAAAGCTTCTTTCATAAAGAAAAGAAATATGGTAAATACCACTGAAATATTAAAACATTATACTTGAGCAGCAAATCAACCTATTAGAAAGATTTCTGAAGGATCATGCGACACTGAAAGACATTGAAAATTTAGTTATTTTAAATGGTAAAAATGTTTCATAATATTACTCATGAAAATTGAGTTATTTTAAATGGTAAAAATGTTTCATAATATTACTCTTTTATACTGTATTTTTGATCAAATAAATGGAGCCTTGGTGAGCATAAGAGCATAACATTTGAAAAAAATAAAAACTATCCTGTGTTTGCTTAAGTGGCTTTCCTAAAAGCTTTTTTTATCTTTTATTTATTGTTTTTATTAGAGTAAAGGGATAATTCATGCTATAAATATCTCCTTTTGTGTTCCATGGGAGAAAGAAAGTCACACGTTTAAAAATGCATGAGTAAATAATGACAGAATTGACATTTTAATGCACTTTTCCTGTAGTATGCAGTGGCCCAAAAAGTATTTAAATGTCATTGCATTAGATACAAAATATCAAACCAAGTGGCATCTACATAACCAACACCAACATAATAGCCTTATAATAATAAAAATAATTGAAACATTGAATTACTGGAAACTAATGTACACTCATTCCTGGGCTGCATTAACCATTCAGGTTTGCATTCATTTTCAATAATTCAAAGGTTACGCCATATTAATATGATTATTTCGTTATGATTGCTAAAAATTGACATGGTATACATAATCGAAATGATCTCATAAATAATAATGTCCAGTAATCTGAGAGTGTGTCACATATATTCACCATTTCCCAGGCTGCAGGGTCATGCTTGAAGAGGGAGTGTGTGAGCTCCACCGACACACGCTTCCTGTAGTCTGAACTCTTGTCCTCAGAGATGCGGAAGAGAACGGCCGCAGCATAGGTGGCTGAGGAAGAGACAATGATGAGAGATGTGATCATCATTTAGTATTATTACCATACTTTCTACCAGTGCAGCATAATCCAAATACTGTCGAAAGACTGGTGAAAAAATTAAATAACGCATTAAAAGCAGGGTAGGTGATTTGTTCCATCATTTTTGTTATGCTGGTTGAAAGTCTCTTCACATCCTGATAGGAATCACTAAGTGGTCTAAATGTATTTATATGTATATATCTTTTCTGTGGAAGGCGTAGGTCCATAAAATCTTTGTCCAATCACTGAATCTAATGATACGATGTCCAACCTGCCTGTCAATGTACTGTATGTATATCCATACTCACGGAGCAGGGAGCGGGAAAATGGAAATAGAGTTATGCTATAGAGTTTATGCTATAGACCATTTCACAAGATGTAAACAACACTGGTCCAGAAGCACTTCCTGTTTCAGTTTTTCAACACTACATAAAAGCTGGGATAAAATACAACCAACAGAACATTTAACACTGAATCAAAAAGTTAAACAAACATCTTTAAGATGTTTTCTTTACATGTGAAATAAAGAAAACAGTTACAAACTGAAACAGGAAGTGTTTCTGGACCAGTGTTGTTTACATCTTGTGAAATGGTCTATAGAGGGAATGCATTGACGTCACTTTCCCGCCAGAACAATCCCCCTCGTTTGCAATTTCCCTTATATTTAATATATGTCCCACTGGGACATGAGGAAGGTTTGCACAATATCAAATGTGGTAATGTTGTGTTTGTACAGACTATGATCCGTCCAATGACATATGGCTCATTTTATTAAAGCTTCTCTCGATGGGCGTCACTCACCAATCCCCTCATTGGGAGAGTGCAGGAGCTCCATAAGAGGTGCAGATGCTCCTTCTGCATCAATCATCTCAGCAGACTGCTTATCCAGAGCGAGTTCACACAAAACACCGGCGGACACGCGCTTTATGTTCTCCACGTATGAGTACAGAAGCTAACAGGAAAGAGGAAGTCAAAGGATGAGAGGGGTTTCACTGTTGTCTTGTCACATTTTCTACACACTAGATTTGCAATGATGTTCGCTTCAATGGTCATGACGTTTTATATAACCATATGTCCATTTGTGACATTTTAGTTTTGTTACTTAGCAAAAAATTTTGTTTATTTTGTTCCCCCTGTGGTGAAAATCAGGTTTTTAATGTTGTTTATATAGTACGCATGTTTATGTGGTGTTTTTAATATGATTTAAGACGAACCATGTGCAAAGTCATAAGTCACCATTGTTGTGTATTTTCTCCTTAAAAATGCAGTGAACCAAAAACCGTCTCAAAAACGCGGTTTGAAATCCCTGGTGTTTCTGATGTCACAAACTACCTTGTAACCAATCACATTTGGCAAAAAACTTTTCCTGATAATTTACTCGCCCCCATGTCATCCAAGATGTCCATGTCTTTCTTTCTTCAGTCGAAAAGAAATTAAGGTTTTTGATGAAAACATTCCAGCATTTTTCTCCATATAATGGACTTCATTGGGAACCAAGTTTCAGTGCAAACTGCAAACTGTTCAAAGGGCTTTAAATGATTCAGAGAGGCTTCAGACGATGAATAAGGGTCTTATCAAGCGAAATGATCGCTCATTTAATAAATAAATAACAAAGTTTAAGTTTTATGAGCACAAATGCTCGCCTTCTGTGACGCACGTTTGTGACTCTCCTGTTCGAACTCGTTCATCAAAATGAACGAAACTTTTTCCAAGTCATTTGGTTCATTCATTTAAAGGAGTAGTTCACTTTTAAAAAAACTTTTGCTGATAATTTACTCACCCCCATGTCATCCAAGAAGATATCCATGTCTTTCTTTCTTCAGTCGAAAAGAAATTAAGGTTTTTGATGAAAACATTCCAGGATTTTCTCCATATAATGGACTTCATTGGGAACCAAATGAGATTGGGGTCCAAATGACCCCATTGGGGTCCAAATGAGAGTTTAAGTGCATAGGACCCTTCGAGTCATGACTCGAAAAAAATGTGTTCATTTTGATGAACGAGTTCGAAGAGGAGAGTCACGAACGCGCATCACAGAACAGAGCAAGGCGAACATTTGAACTTTTTAATTTATTTTTTAAATGACCGATCATTTCGCTAGATAAGATTCTTATTCACCGTCTGGTGTCGTTTAAAGCACTTTGAAGCTGCACTGAAACTCTCATTTGGACCTTGAACCATTTGGTTCCCATTGAAGTCCATTATATGGAGAAAATCCTGGAATGTTTTCATCAAAAACCTTAATTTCTTTTTGACTGAAGAAAGAATGACATGGATATCTTGGATGACAAGGGGGTGAGTAAATTATCAGCAAACGTTTTTTTTTAAAGTGAACTCCTCCTTTAAGTGATAAAATTATTGACTACAGGGGGACTTTAAAAACCTACTGTTTATCACTATTACATAATATAAATTAAGTTTAATTAGTTGTATTTAAGTGAATATATTCAACTTTATTACTGTGACCCAATTAAAATTATTCATCTTTTTGGCTGATTCTAATTAAATCATAAATAATATGATCTAATAGTTATGCATTAAGGGTATTTCGTTTATTTAAAGATGTTTTAAAGAGAACTGGAGAACTTGACTCTAGTTTAAACGACAGCTTCCATAAACTGGTAGTGTAATATAAACATGGACAAATGCACTAAAACAAACAGCAGCCAGACACCCTGCAGCCATCATCGCGCCACAACACCCACACATCACAACACACACAGATGAACCAGATTCACTGCCAGGAATGCCATAAGTTGGTTCAGTACTTGCACAAACAGAGGAATGGTCTGCATGCTGGCGATTTCCCCTCGGTTGATCGGATCTCTGGCCAGTATATGCAAAGCGCCTGTGCAGCCTTCCACAATCTCCTCCATTCGCACGCCATCCTGTGAAAAATAGAGTGAAAGTGAGAAGAAAACATTAACTCTAACACCAAAGGGACCTGGTCTATGCCAAACACTGTGGCCTTGATGCTAATTGGATTGTATTTTAACCTCCCTTTGGAGGCTTCAGCCTATATGCGAGGGTGAATAAAGAGGCCAGGACTAGGACATGTGGAAAATCCATGCACAGGTAGAAAAAACCTCAAAAGCACCTGATAGGTCTGCTGGGCCCCTGAGCCGTGTCTTTGAGTTTCCTGATGAGCTTTCAAAAGCAGGTTGACCAGTCGGGGGATTGTCCCAGAGTCCCTCAGAGGCGCCTGATTGGCTGGACACAGGGCCAAGTTGCGAATCAAGCCCACTGTGGCCTATAGTGTGAAAAATGCACAGCATATTAACTACCGTTCATAACATTCTTGGCAACTTCTTTATTAAATTATTTTCTCGATGTTTTCTTCAGCTCAGAAATGGATTAATGCGATGGTTTCCAAAAAATTCTTAAAGGGATAGTTCACTTTAAAATTAAGTTTTGGTGTGTTTTAGCTTACCTCAAGGGCATCCAAGATGTAGGTGTCCACAGTAGTTTCAATTTTGATATTTTTAGGTCAAACTGCTCTTGTGTGTCAGTTATATATTGGAGGTCTATGGTCACCACCTCAAAGAGCATGCACAGATAAGTCCAAATTAAACATGATTTAATGACTCGTAAATGTAAGTACACATTGATGGCCTAAGACACGAAACGAGCGGTTTGTGTGAGAAAACGAACAGTATTCATATCGTCTGAGCAGGTGCCGGAAAGCGTCGGAAGTGATCTCTCGCTTGTGTACGTCACTCATTGTTTACACAGAGATTTCGGAAGCGTTACCTTTCACTGTAAAGATATTTAGATATACAGGAAATTGCAATGGAAGACGATTTTGATATATATCAACAGACAATGTTGAATTTTTTATTTTATTTTTTTGCAACCACACGAGAGATCACTTCCAGCAATTTCCGGTGCTTGCGCAGACCGAAACGCCCGCGCCCTCAGATCACTTGGACGTGGTTGTGGTTACAAGAGGTAAAAACAATAGAAATACTGTTCGTTTTCTCACACAAACCGCTCGTTTCATGTCTTAGGCCATCAATGTGTACTTACATTTACGAGTCATTAAATCATGTTTAATTTGGACTTCTCTGTGCATGCTCTTTGAGGTGGTGACCATAGACTGCATTCTGTGACTGACAGACAAGAACGGTTTGACTTAAAAATATCAAAATTTAAACTACTGCGGAAACAAAGGCACTTACATCTTGGATGCCCTTGAGGTAAGCTAAAACATACCAAAAATTAATTTCAAAGTGAACTATCCCTTTACCCCTCAGACAGTCATAACATTTTCTGTTTTGAATTTCTAAAAATCACAGCTCCATCGGAATGTTACAAAACTTGGTGACTTTTATGGCATTATGTATGTGAACACACAAAAAAATTGAGGTCATTCTGAGGGAATCAATGGTCATAAAAAAAATTGTCACACTTGTGGTCTTTGGTCAAAAATGACCCCCAGAGGAAATGAATGGGAAATTGACAAAAACAAAAAACTTACAAATTTGTATTTATTTTATTTATTTATTTTTTTAAAAAAAAATTTTTTAATAAGAAATCGTTTTTGAGATTGTTTCAACTATATATTCAAATCCAAAAAAAAAAAAAGTTCATAAAAAGCTAGGGAATTCACATGCCTCTCCACAGAGAGCTGTTCATGCCATCTAGTGGTTACACCATGATTCTACGCTTTTTTCTCTATACTGTAAACAGATGGTGCTAATTTTCTTCAAAATATATTTTTTTTCTGAAGGCCTAGACTCCATATTAAACTAAAATACTGCATTAATAATTTTTTTTTAATTATATATATATATATTTCCATGGCAAAAATAGACCATAAATATTGCATAAATATTAATAAATTCAATCAAATTGTCTCAAAATACTAAATTGAAAAAAGAATAAATATTATAGAACAAAAATAAATTGCATAAGTTTTACTGGGATGGAGGCAATTTCATTTTTAGGTGTCCGGTCACTTCTGACCGGGCATGGCATGAATCTTACAGTGTTTTTAGATGTTTTTGCGCATCATTGAGAGCGGGGATTGTTTTGACAACGTTTTTTTATTTTAGAATTACTAAATAAATTATTGGGATCGCATAGCTCACATCATTTTTGTAAGGTTTTGTAAGAATTTGATGAGTTTATATTCAGGTACATGATTTTGATTGCAGTCTTTGGTTTCTTGGTAAAGCTGAAAAATCTGAGAAACAAGGGCAAAAAAGCAAGTGAACATCTCTCCAAATTCCAAAATGTTCTCTCCTATGAATCGTATATCTGTCTGTGAAAAACAACATTAAAAAGATGTTTCTTTCTCATAAGTTTAGTTAAACTCCCTAAAACACAACGAACCGTGACCCACTTCTATACCTCTACACCGTTACAAAAAGTCATAATCTAAATCTAGACACAACTGTAGTGAATTCCTCAATGTTCAGCTCCACTGTAAGTCCATTCCTCAAAGCTGTCATCATCTCAAATAAATGACTCACTCTTGTAAATCCCAAAGTGCTGACTGGCGAGTGAATCAATATGAGCAACTGTGCGATATGTTACTCGCAACAATGTTTTTTTAATTAAAAAATTAAGCTGAATACAAAGTTTAGGTTGAGATGCTTGATGTACGTGCATGTAAAACTGTTTATGGATGCATGGATGCACACGCGAGTCTTTGTAGGTGAAATCACCTGTATGTAGTTCAGTGGAAATGTCGTGCGTTTACATGAGGAGACATTTTGCTTCTGCCTAATCATCTGTGCACAAACAGCATTGCGTAAACGCTTAATTTCCTACGGCCTCCTTCACAACGCATCATTAGTCCGCAACGTTCCTCTGCTGATTAGAGAACGCCTGCTGATAGAGCGGATCTCTGCGGGGCGGGACGGCAAGACACGTCAAGAGCCAGAAACCGCTCCAAATGGAAGAGGAAGAAACACGATGTGATGCATTCCAGACATCGGGGATTCATGTGTGTTGCATTAGTGATCTGTCTTCCCCACCCTGCCTGGGTGCAACCGAAGCCATCAGCCAAAGTGTACAGAAGGTTTGCACATTTTGTTTTGTGAAATTGTCTGGCATTTTAAAATGAATATTTCTGACTCTCAATGAGTCACATAAATGATAAATTTGGTCCATACTACAAAACAGTTATGCTATAGCTATATTACTGGGAAGAATATTATTCATTCAGTTTCATATTCTTCTTTATAAATGTAACTTTTTATTAGGCCCGAGCACCGATGGTGAGACGACCCTATTGTTTCTGCTGTGTTTATTATTATTATTCTTCGCTTAAAAGAATCGCTTTTTAGAGGGCCTAAACATGCTCGAAAGCTCATGAAACATGAAAATTTACGCGTGACAGGGTGGGTTGGGCAAATTCTTTAAATTATTGCCCCGGCTCTAGGTCCCTCTTTAGTCCCTCTTTCTAACATGTTCTGTTTTTATTGTATACTGTATTTCTTATGTTTTTTTTAAACTATGTTTTACTGTAGCACTTTGAGATTTGGTGTCAAATGTAAAGTGCTTTACAAATAAAATGTATTATTATTATTATTAGGTTTCACATACAGGTATGAAATTTGGGACATACATGTAATGACCCAATACCTACAAAAAAGTCTCTTGGAGCATAGCCCTAAACACAACAGGAAGTCAGCTATTTTGAACTTCCCCCTAGATTCTGTGCATTTTTCGTAATTTCCTGATGTTGTGCTTTAATAAACTGTAAACAGTTTTGATCTGATCCTCTTCAAATTTGGTGAGTGTAATCTTAAGGCCTTTGCAACGTTAAATTGTGAAGATCTTGAGTTTTCGTCGAAGGGTGTGCCCTTGGCGGGCTGACAAATGTACACCCAATTTCAGCCTTTTGCTGATTTGTGCATGAATATGCCATATAGGTCAATATTGCTTGCAGTTCCGATGTTGCTAGGCCACCACAGACAGCCTGCAGTAACTCAGGCATACAATGTCCGATCTGCCCCAAACTTCACATGTTTGATAAGAGTACTGTCCTGAACACATGACCATGCTCATATTTGATTATAGCAATAGCACCACCTGCTGGCAGCAGGAAGTGTGGCAAATACAAATCCTTTGACATAGTCCTCCGATATTTATTATCATTACATACTGCCTATCATGCTCTGTTTTCCTAAAACCACCGGGTGGTGGCAGTACGGGTGCGAGGGCCCTTTTCATTGATGCTTGCAGCTTTAATAGAATAGTGGTATCATGTTGTTGCAAGATTACTGTTGATTACAGTGATTATAACGCAGTGACTGTAGTACAGAATATTTATTGCTTTATAATGCTCAAAAATGGAGTGCAAATACAAACTTGCTTCCAAAACAAAACGTTATTAGTATAAGTAAGTTTTAAAATTAAATAAATTAATTAATAGATAAAAAAAGCTGTCAAAATCGATTGATTGGGATTAATTGCATCTAACATAAAAGTTTGTTTATATAATATATGTGCATATATATATATTATATTATATTTATATATACTATATATGTTTCTCTGTGTGTGTATGTGTATATACTGTATATAAACAGTATTTTTCAGATTAGTCAGATCACTATAATGCAGTCTCTCGTGGTTCACTGAATTACTTAAAGGTGCATTCATTTAAAATGTTTAACAGGTTTGAAAAAATAAAATGAATAGTACTTATGATATGAAAAGTGTTTAAAATGATAGCATCAAATGGTACCATCAGTAGTCTAATAAATAAAAGTGGTTTGATTTTTACACAGGCCAGTTGAGATTACATTAGCAGCCCGATACTTCTCACTTCATCTTGTTAATCTTATTGGACACTTTCGTTTGCAGATTACATTAATGCCTATCTACGTTTTAAAAAAGCAAATGGCAGTGAAAATGTGAAAACTTGGCGGTGTGATATTGGTAAGCTCATCATATACAGAAACAAATCACTGAGTGGAGAGCAACACAAAACATCTGAGTAAAATAAATCGATGTAAACACTTTATAGATTTCCTATTACGCCAGGTTGATTTTTTTTTTAGGAATTTCTGCATGTAGACTGTGAGAGAAAAGAAAAGCCTAGCATTGTCGTTCTTCTGGATCGATACACACGTGCTAAACCGATCACAGCACACACACACACACACACACAGTTTCTGCTCCACCGGTCTGATACGATTAAGTGAGAGATCATGCGTGCCGGGAGCCCGTGCTCACAGAGAGACAATCAAGAGTCCGGCCCACCACAAATCAGAGAGCCGAGGACAGACTATTACACTCGCTGCGACCTTCTGATTCGACAAAGCTTCAAGGGCTTTGACTAGCATGGAGACTTTGACAAGATATATAATCATGAGGTTAATTTTAGAAGTGCAACACTGACTGACTTTTTCATTTTCATGAAAGTAAAGGAAGTTTTTAAATGTGTTTGTTTTCACTTTTGTTTAACTGAATGCATCCTTTCTGAATAAAAATATAAATATATTGATAACAAAAAATCTTACCAACCCAACTTTTGAACGGTATTGAATCAAAATACCAAGAGACTTGCCCCGAATTGATTGGATTAGCTATAATATTTGCATAAAGTTCAATTTAGAACCTTTTTTTTGCCAGAAATAAGAGAAAAAAATCTATGACTACTGGTCAAAAACCGTTACCTATCTTTTTATTTTGTCACCATTTACTCACAATTCTATATAATTACACTTTACAATAAGGTTTATTAGTTAACAGCATTCGTTAACTACATTAGTTAACTAATAATTAACTTTTCAGATACCGCGTATAAACTTCCGCTACCCCTGTCCCAAATGCCGCACTTCATGCGGACTTTCGATCTCGTGGACTTAAATTGCGCGACCTCGCCGAGTCTATGAGTCCGTAGGCCGTCTTATTTAGCATTTTGATGCTGTGAAGTGTGCTCAGCAGCGCCCCCCTTCTGCGAATCCCGCATAGATGCAGGCTCTACGCACTTTAACTACCCAGGAATCCGAAAACGGATGGGATTTCGCTCACGGACTGTAAACATGGCTGAGAAGAGAATATTTAAGTATCACTATGGTTTTTATGACAACTTACAGTTTATGCAAACATTATCGACCAGTGGTTGATATCTCAAACATAATAATAGCGCGTTAAATAATACGATCGCATTATTCGTTCATTTGCATAAATAGAACCGAATGTCATGGCTTTACTGAGTACGTAGTATGAATATTGAAACCTATACATTTTTCTTAAACTCATTTTCATTTTGTTTTAAAATTGAACATTATGTATTATTATGTACAACTGTATTTATCATTTACATAACCATGCTGTGTAGTTCACATGGACATAAGATTTGGCAAAATAAAATTAATCTTGTTTTCGATAATGATATTTGTGAACTTTTTCTAATAAAGGGACTGATGAGATGACCTTTAAGTTTATTCAGCTCTGTATGAAGAGGGATAAGGCTTTCACAGGCATGAGGAACACGTCTAAGCGCTAAAAATATGATTTCTCCGCATGAAGACATCTTGCAAAAATAAAAGGGTTAAGGGTTGTTTTAGGTTAAAGGTGATTCTGAAAAGTCAAAAAGTCGAGACAGGACCCATCGTCAACATTTCTGTGCCCACCACTCTAATTCATACAAAACAAACTAGAAAATAGACTAAAAGAGCTAAATACTGGAATTGTCCTTTAAAATCATACTGTATTATAATTAGTAAATGCACTGTGTGAACTAACATGAACAATGAGCAGCTGTATTAACAAAGATGGGCAAAAACAGTAACAAATGTATTGTTCATGTTAGATAATTCATTAACTAATGTTTAAAAAATGAACCTTATTGTAAAGTGTTATCATTACACGTCTTACATGAAACACAAATGTGTTTTACACTGGCATCCTGCTGCTTTCAGTCCATGTATGGCAGAGATCCCTTGCATGTGATGCTCGAGGGCTCTTTTATTGTTCCGGCTAGTGTCCTCAAAATTATGCTGAAGCCCCGGAGGAGCGTAGGAGTGCCGCTCAATGACTGAGATCCGGCACTAAATCAGCTTAACAAGAGAGGCAAGTCTCAGCATTCTTCCACATCAAAGCCACGCAAGCCCTGCCCCCAGATGATTCAAATCTGACCTTTCAATTCAAACGCCAAGAAGGACTTTCAAATTGGCAGAAACTCAGACACACACACACACACATACAGACCTTCACCACAGGCCAATAGTGCGGCTGACCCAAGAGCTTGGTGATGGCGGGGATGCCGTAATGCAGACGCACTGCATTCTGGGCCAGCTCTGCGTCGGGGTGACGGCTCGTGAGGTGACGCAGGGCACAGACCGCCGGCTCGGCCACGTCCTCCTTCTCTCCGGCTCGAAGCACGGCGTGAATCAGGGACTCCACCCCGCCGCTCTGCGTGACCAGGGCCTTGTTGCGCGCGTTGTTGCAGGTGAGGTTTGACAAGATGCCAGTAGCGCAGGTCAGCATGTTCACGTCATCCGAGCCCAGCTGACTCACTAAGATATGCAGGAGACCATCCAGACCTTCCTGTATCGACAGGAAACATTTCAAATGCATCACCATTCAAAGGTTTGCGGTCTGTAATACCTGGTTCAGATTACAAAAATGTTTTTGACTGTTAAAGGTCCTGTATTATGCCCCCCTAAAATAAGTCTCTGATGTCCCCAGAATTTGTATGTGAAGTTTCAGCTCAAAATACCCAACAGATCATTTTTTACAGCATGTTTAAATTGTCATTTTTTGGGGTTTAGAAAAGCGCGCTGTTTTAGTGTGTGCCCTTTAAATGCAAATGAGCTGCTGCTGCCGGCACAGGAGGCGGAGCTTCATGAGCTCAGCTGACTCACTAAGATATGCAGGAGACCATCCAGACCTTCCTGTATCGACAGGAAACATTTCAAATGCATCACCATTCAAAGGTTTGGGGTCTGTAATGCCTGGTTCAGATTACACAATTTTTTTGACTGTTAAAGGTCCCGTATTATGCCCCCCTAAAATAAGTCTCTGATGTCCCCAGAATGTGTATATGAAGTTTCAGCTCAAAATACCCAACAGAACATGTTTTACAGCATGTTTAAATTGTCACTTTTTGGGGGCTCAGAAAAACGCGCTGTTTTAGTGTGTGCCCTTTAAATGCAAATGAGCTCCTGCTGCCGGCACAGGGGGCGGAGCTTCATGAGCTCGCGCTCAGTCTCTCAGGACAATTTCATCTCACGGAATGATGATAATATCAGACACTCTCAGTAACGGTGTTCATTTCGAGTCGGACAATATAGAGATGGAACAGGTATAGTTTAGTAGTTTAATCACGGTTATTATAACGTATTTGTCATCTGCTTGTATGTAAACATTATTTATTAATAGCCTACAAGTCTGCTGTTTTGGACCAGGTCCGAATGATGATAAAACATATTCTGATGAGTTTAATTGTACATCACACAAAAGATGAAGCATCAGTTTTACTTCAGAAAATCACTGTAAGAGCTGAGAAAACACAGTAAGTTATAAGAAGTGCGCAAGTTGAGGGAGTTGATGGAGCGTTCCTGTGGGCGGACGTTAGTCAAAAAACTGTTCGACTGACGTCATTAAAGAAGGAAGTAGAGGGATGTAGTCCAAACGGGCCGTTCGATCTAGGCAACTTTTGTTAAATAAAATATCTCGCTTGGCTTTGAACTTTGAGCTTTATAATTTTACAGATATTATTTATACTCTAACAACAACATTACACACTAACTAAAGTTTGAAACATGGGATCACGAAGAACGGGCCTTTAAGATAATCACTGTGTCAGATTACGCGATTTTGACTCCTAAAATCTTCAAAAATGTCAGACTACACGTTGCTTCCTGACCAGTCATTGCATGCCGTCTTTAACGGCGCACGTGATGTCATCGAGAAGGCGAAACTAGTAGCGAGTGACTTCCAGAAACGAATGTAAACAAACAATGGATGACGCGTGAGTGTTGTATTGGCTTTCCTGTGTTCAGAAAAAAGTAAAAAAAGAGAGAAAACCCGACAATGGACACGTTCCTGGATTGCTCGAAGAGGACAGTATGGGCTGTCAATCCTCCAAAGAGAACTTAAGGTAAAATATTGTTTTCTTATATATTTTTACTTTAAGTTTTAACGTTAGCACCATCTTCTCTCTTTCGTTTCACCATTTTTGAAAGTTGTGTACGGAAAAGCTTGTGCTCCTATTGGTCAACCTCATACATGTGACGGAACCGGCGTCCGTTAAAAAAATTAAACATGCTAGTCTTTTTGTCGTGATGTCGTGACGCATCGCAGATGCGACGTAGGTTGTCACCCACTATGACCCACTATACAAGACGACACGATCGAATCTTGCGTCCCGACGCCCGTTGACGTTTACGAATCCGCACGACACCCTACATCAAACGGATCGTGCCAAAATCGGGCTAAAATCGTGTAATCTGAACCAGATTACTTCTTTCTATTTTAATATATTTTATAGGATTTTTTTTCTCCCACAACTTTTATTCTCTCAGGGAAAACAAAAGGAGACATTTATGGCAGAATGTTTCAATTAAAGTGAAAGGTGACCACAAGATTTTCTGTAAATAAAATTTCAGTCTGTTTCTAACATAGAGCATCTGAAGTCCTGCAATATGAGTCATATGAAACAATTTTGTGGTGCTTTTATGCTTCCTTTTTTGGCTTATTTGGAGCTTGATATGCCTAATGAACCAGAGAAGTACTTTAATCTACTGTACTCTAGGATGGTCAGTAAGATTTGTGTTTTAATGTTTTTGAAAAAAAGTCTCTTATGCTCATCATGGTTGTATTTAATTAATTTATTTTATGTGATGCAAAGCTTCTGTATCATTACTCCAGTCTTCAGAGTAACATGATCCTCATCAATTTTGAAAACGGTTGTGTTGTTTAATATTTTTGTGGAAACAGTGATACTTTTTCAGGATTCTGTGATGAATAGAAATAACAGCATTATTTACATTCATTTGTTATATAATACATTTATTTACTCTCACGTTTGATCAATTTAATCCATCTTTTTTTTGCATTTATTTTTAAAAAAATCTTAACTTAACCAAACTTTTGATCAGTTCTGTAAGTTAAGGTCCATTGACACCAAAGTAATATTTTGTGACTTGTTATAAAAGCACTTCTAATCAGTCTTGTGTTAAACCTATTACTGTATTTAAGCAGCAAATCTGTTTAAATCATCATTCTTACAGTTGTTTATGATTTCTGCCATCATGTCAGCAAAGTTGTAATATTTGATAACTACACACAAAAAAAATCATGTTTTTCACAAAACAAATCATGTAAACACATAATGGTTAAATCTTGGGGTGTAATATTTAAACAGTAAGTATTTTAATGTCCATTCTTCTGTAAGTACATCATTATAACCCAGATTTGGGGGTTTTTATGCATAAAAAAAGATCAGGGACAGAAAAAAATAATAAAAAAAATTCAAGAATCAGACAAACCGCTAATTATCACAAATGAAATAATGACCACGATAAGGAACAAATGAAAGAGGAAAGGCAGTGGAGGAAGGAGATAAGAAGGATTAGACGGACAGAATGACGTGAGCTCAAATTCAGCCATTTAAATTCTAGACACTTTCCGTAAGAGCAGAAGGGGACGCGTCTGTTCATAGTTGTTTTTGTTCTGTGAATTTAATAATAAGGACGAAAATGATAACCTGTTCATCATTAACTGTGTATTTTCTGGGCCACTGAATTCTGAGTAGCAGTAATGAGGGACAAATTGTGTGGAGGTGAGGAATAATTATAAAAGCCACAAGTCCCCTGAACTTTAAAAGCATTCGAAAGTACCGAGGGGGGAAACGTCAGACTACATGAAAGCCTTTTCATGGCTTTCAAGCTTTGTCTGGCCTGAAATCCTTAGGAGCATTTGCACATTTAATAATTGAACGCAAAACTGTGTAATGAAATGCTATTGTAACTTCATTAGTAGGCAAACATACTAATTATCTGGTTTTTAAAGACATTTCACAGTCAGATTCTTGATTGACTGATTTAGGATAAATGGGGTCATTTTGCTTCACTTTATGAGGAAATACAGTAACATAAAAAATAACTGTAATTATAAATTCAATTCCATATTTCAGCTGTATTTCCTTTTGAGGAACAGACGTAATTCTTAAAAGCAATAACAGAGCAGATATATTTGTTAAAATAATTGAAATAGCTTCCCTTAACCAATTAAGCTCCATTACCTGCTTGGTTGCAGCATCAGAGAGATTCCTCAGGGTCCACAGGCAGTTCTGTGTTAGACGCTGACTCGAACCTGTGAGATGTTGGCCGAGGGCCTGCATACCTCCTGCCAAACGGAGAGAAAAAGGGTTTAGAGTCCATATTTATCGGACTTAGCCACAAAAAAAAAAAAAAAAAGAACAAAACTATTCAGCTACACAACCTGCTCTAAAAAGAAGGCTGTATTCTCCATGGATTAGCCATTGTCTGCCAAGGGGAGAGAAATGTCTTTTGGAGTCGGTGCAGATAAACTAAAAGGCACATGGCTTAGGAAGATAAAAAGAGGGAAGGAGATTAGGAGACATCCTTGAAAACTGCCTCTCATCCAGTGTTGTAACTACCTGATCCTCAGCGCTTTCTCAAGACGAGCGCCAAAGCTTCATATGGGAAAGGACAAAGTCACGCCATGACTGTGAAGACTTCTATGAGATCAGCCCTGGCAGGCGCGATAGTGCGAGATGTTTGAGTCCTATAACCTTTCCCTTTGTATATTTAAGTATTAATAAAGTAACATCCATGACTGCTGTGAGGATGTACTGACAGGCGGAGTAGGTCAAAGGTGGGGTTTAACATAAAGATGAACATTTAATTGAGTTCAATGGCCGAATCAACTATAAATCATGTATCGCTGGGACTGTAGTGTAGTGGTTTGCACGTATGCTCCTGATATGTTGAGGCTCATGTGGATGATGCAGGTTCAAGTTGGGAGTCCCGATCCCATTTCCCTACTTTCCCCAACAATTCTGGCAATTGTCTGTCATGATCATTAAAAAAAAACATGACGAAGATCTGAGAATTTTACAAATAGTGTTTTTTCTAAACTTGGGAAAGTCATGGGATGGTAATAAAAAAGAAAGACAAGCTGTGCACAGAAGCTCAGATCTATTGATTTCCATTGAAATCTCATTTGTCTTTTTGGAGCTTTTGCACACAAAACATACACTATACCATTCAAAGGTTGGATGTCAGTATGATTTTTATTTTTATTTTTATTTTTAAAGAAATGAATACTTTTATTCATCAAGATTGCATTCAATCGATCAAAATTGAGGTAAAGACATTTGTATCTATATAATAGTCCAAAATATTTCTATTTCAAATAAATGCTGTTCATTTGAACTTTCTATTCATCAAAGAATACTGAAAAAAAAATGAAATATTAAGCTGTTTCCAACATTAATATTTTTGAAGGAACGCGTGACACTTAAGACTGGAGAAATGATGTTGGAAATACAGCTTTACTATTTTAAAATACTATAAAATAGAACATTTTAATTGTAACAATATGATTGTTTTAATGTATTTTTGATTAAATAAATGCAGCTTTGGTGAGAAAAGGAGACTTCTTTCAAATACATGAATATAAAAACCCAAACTTTTAAACTGTAGTGTATAATTCAATGTTCAAATGTTTTTATTCACAGGATTGGCACACGACAAACAAATAATCGCCCCCGGCAATCTCATAAATATATCTTTTAACAACCATGAATGAATAGAAAAGTCATGGAAATTCATTAATCAAGAAGTGGGGGGGGAAAAGATGCAAAAAAACCCAAACAAAAAAAAAAAATTAGATGGAGATTGCGATATTATAGGGAAATTATACAAAACGCCCAAGAGAACAGTCCTCGGGAATGAAAGAAAAGAGATAATAATATTCCTTTAGGGTCTAGGAATAGAAGGAAAACATTACAAAAGTGAAACAAAGACAAAACATACACTCACCAGAGTCAACAATAGCCGGCTTGTTGCTCGGACAGACAGAAAGCACCTTCAGGACTCTGCTGGTGGTCCATAGGAGCTTTTCATAGTTGTGGTTTCTCATAATGAACACCAAACTTTCTGGCCCACCATTTGCCAAGATGATCAACTGTGAAGAGAGAATTATGAGACATTCACTCTACAAACTTGATTCCATTCTCAGTGTTGCCACAGGGGGCGCTGCAATGCACACACACACACCTTGCTCTCCTGATTGCCGTAAGAGAGCAGCTGCAGGCAGTCTGTGGTGATGGCCAGGAACTTTGGGTTGGACTTTTTCAGAAGGGGGACCATTCTTTGTAGTCCATCGGCCAAACGCACGGCCATCTTGGCTCCCTCCTGGTGCAGTAACAGGTTGTGTAACGTGGTAATGGCATAGAACAGCACCGACTCCATAGGGGAACTGAAGAACGAATAGAATATTATCAACAAATGGGTCAAATAGATTGTAATGTCCAGAAACACTAAATATGATGCGAGGGACACTCTTCCTAAAATATAAAAGCAGCTGCAGATTTTAATGTATACGGACATACATTTTGTCTTAAAGCAAACGTGAAATTAAAAGGTTTCAAAATATGTACACTTTCAACATAAAATTATTATTCACTATTTTGTCTGACGGAAAAATATTTACTTTTATTTAATTATTTATATTATTTATAATTTTTAAAGTATTTTCTAATTATTTATATTTTTTCAAGCCAATGTTGCAAGAAAGGAGATTAACATGATTATTATTAAAATAAATTTAAAAAATATAATTTTTATTAAAATAAATAATATTTCTAAATTAAGTATTTTAATATAGACATCATATTATAACATAATACAATTTAACTATTTTTTGTTTATTTCTATTTTTGTACTATTTTTCACTAAACTTACTTTTTATGTCATATTATTAAAATTAGTGCTATCAAATTGATTAATCGCATCTACCATAAGAGCAATGCTAACCAAGTATTTGTAGGTTGAACAGACAAGCTCATTGGCTACTACTGATACAGCAGGAACCAATCAGCTGTGCTCTATAGATAATGATGTGATTACAAGCAGGTTAAAGAACCTATTAGAGTTTCATGTCTGAACTTTGTGTGTAATGTAAATGTATGTATATATATATATATATATATATATATATATATATATATATATATGCGCCATGTCAGGATGTGCAGTATGCGATAAGCGAATGGCTTATATAGTTGTCTCTGCATATTAAACTGAAAGAAAAGAGTGCTTTCACATCAGAAAAATGACACACCTCACCTTTACAAATCTGGGCTTCTATTACAGTGGTTACACGCAGAAATTTTTAAGATCTCACCATGGCATCCTTGATAATGATAATACAGGCTGGCTGCACCAAGGAGACTCTCCATGTAACTTAATAAACTGATACTGTGTCAAAGTTACAGCAGCCCTGGTTGTGTGGTCATAAAGATTCTGCTCTGCTCTATTATCTCAGCATCTGCTATAAATGGGCTTTCTGACAGAGCAAATTTGCCATCACAGTCCAAATATATCTCTAAAATACAGCTCTTCTATGGCCCCTATTACAGGGTGGTGTAGTGGACGTTTTCTCACACAAAAATAGGCACATTGTCCTGCTTTAGCATTGCTTAGTCACAGTGTTCATCAGAATGCATCACAGGTTAGCTCTAGGCATCATTCACAAAATATAAAGGAGATAAAGTGAGCACAAATTAATGTGCGCCACAATGAGAAAGAAGCTTAACGCACACACCACGACTGGGAAAGAAAAGACCAGACCCAAAATGGAAGGATTATGGCTTCCCTCCTGAAAAGACCAGTTTAAACTAGCATGAATTTAGTAGATACCACCGATTTGGTGATGATCGAGCCCGGTCCGCCTGAGGTTCTCTTAGGAACTGTGAGTGTCCATCAAACGTTTACCACTATTCAACCAAAACATGTGTCTGGCCAAGAACAGTCAAGGGACTAATTAAAACACAAACGCATCAGACCATCTAAGCATCTGTCATTCACCATTTTTCTTATATTAGAAACACATAAGTGAACACAGGGTCTCTGCATTTTTCCAAGACTAAAAAATGTGATATTTATTAGCCTTTGGTGATATTTAATATTCTGAGAAGGCTTCGTTTCATTATTTGCCATCTTTTTGCTTAATACCATAACTTTGCCCAAGCATCCACTGTTACAATGTGGATAATTCATGAAATTATTTAAATAGTCAAAGTGCCTTGGCCATCTTTGAAAAGCCTTTCAAGCAGCTATTTCAGGCATGCAAGTGCAGCTCCTGTCTATTTAAATGGGGAAACATCAAATTCCCCAAAGCTGTTCACCAAGAGTCCGATTTAATTTCGTATTTAAAGTCACCAAAGAAATCTGACAACAACTATCTCATACATTCGGTTTCTAAAGGCTCAAATCATGACAAAAAAACGCAGGTCTCAGTACTATTACTGTTTCTATAAACGGTTTGTAGCTACGCCCCTTTTCACCACTGTCCTCCTCATTGTGTCCTGTCTTCCGGTTGGTATTTCCACAGGATGAAGGTAAGATTTTACAGATTTATGAATGAACCGGTCTCGGTCTACTGACATATGATAGCTTTTCTTAATTCTACAATAAGTCCACTTCACTGATGCCATAGAAATATATGCCACAGGATAATTCTCCTCCAGCATTCTCCCTGTAAGACTCTCCGATTACCTACCCGTTTTCTCACCTTTTAAGTTATGCTGAACGACAATTCCCATATCCTGGTTCATATGGAAACACGCCACATTACAGTAGGAAAATGCTTTTTGTGCATACACTCACCTGAGCATGCGCACGAGTGCGGGGATGCCACCCGATTTGAAGATAGCTAGCAGTCCCTCGCGCTGGTGGGACAGGCTGTGGAGGACACTGGCAGCGCAGCGGGCCGTCTCCAGATCTCCAGTGTTCTGCATGGCCCTCACCACAGCCGACACCATCTGAGGAGACTGCATGAGCACACGACGGGACGCCTCCTTACGCGTCAGCTGGTTCACGATGAGGGCTGCCTTGTTTACCACCACCTGCCATCGGGAAAGAAAATGTCTAAACTCTAAAAGTTCCAGAAGGTTTTTTGAGAACCATTTTGGGTTCCACAAAGAACCTTTCAGGGAACAGTTCGTGAGCTTAGAATTATAAGGTTCTATCTCCACTTTTGGTGAAAATTGAGTTTTTGACATAATCTGATCCATTAGGTGTTTATTAATGCCTGTGTGGTGTTATTTTTGTAAAAAAAAAAAAAAAAAAAAGATTTTGCCAGGTGGGATGTAAAAACTTTGATGCTCAATATCTCAGAACTACCCTAAACGGATATAGAACCTTATAATTCTAAGCTCACGAGTTCTTAAAAGAACCACTGTTTTAGTGTGAAGAAGATTTTTAATCTAAAAGAACCTTTTTCCACAATAACGGTCCTTTTGTGGAATGAAAATGTTTCTTTATGTAACGATAGATGCCAATAAAGAACCTTTATTATTCACCCTTATTATGCATTAAAAAAGCCAGGATTGGACCCAGTGGAACGTAAGCTTTGTAAAACCGTCATAACTTAATATTTTTCAACTAAAACTATATTGTAACTAAAGGCCAATTTATACTTCTGCGTCGAGGATATGCCGTAGTGTACGGCGGAGGGTTTAAATGTTCCACTGTGTTTAGATTCCTCACGGCTAGGTTACTACGAGCAATGGCAACTGAAAGAGAGTGGATCATGTTGGAGTTGGAGCTCATTGAGGTGGAAAAACAGCTCATTTTAGTGAAATTACTAAAACTAAAAGGCAGAAACGAGAGAAGACGTCGGAGGAGATGGTACGTGCGGAAATGCGTAGGAGAAAATGCGATGCTACCAAGCCGACAAATCACAGATTTTGCGGCCTTTGCCATTGCTGAACACGACCTGCTTGTATTTCTCAATTTCAAACATTTGTTAATTGTTATAAAAATACCCCGAGCCACATGAAAAACACATACAGAACATACAGTATATCGTCATGTTTCATCCGTACACTCTTAGAAGAAAAGGTTCTATATTATAGAACCTTAAAAGGTTCTATCAGCGCTACGTATTTGGAACCCCTAAAAGGTTCTATACACTCTTAAAAAAGGGTTCCTCTTGGTTCTATATACATAGAACCCTGGGGTTCCATACTTTTACAAAAAAAAAAATATTCTATTCTATATAGAACCATTTTGGAGTTCCATATATGAAGCGGGGGATGGAACCATTTCTGGTTCTAAATAGAACCATTTCTTCTAAGAGTGTAGAAACGTTTCTCTCAATTCTTTATGTGCGAAAGGGCACGAGTTATGAACAAGACTGACAGATCTAGAGCGAATGGGCTCTCTGACTCATAACACTCGTGCGCCGTGGAGGAAAACGGACAGTGCTCTTCAGATCGCATAATTCAGTGGAAAATGAATAAAAATGGTTTTCTGTATACAGAAATATTCAAGTAAAGATGAGAATATATCTATTCTCAGACAATAGGGATAACAAGAACTCAACGTCCATTCTCTTCTCTCTTCGAGAAAACGTTTCTTCACAGGTTTTCAAAACAGCGCCACCACTCTCACACTTTTGTGCAACAGCAGCGGCTCGGGTAAGCTCAAATCTAATTGGACGGCTCGTTCCATCGTGGGGCGGTGAAAAAAATAATAAAAATCGACGCAGTTTTGAAAAATAAATCTCGCTTTGCGCCTGTTGTGAAAAGCTCCATAGGGATCTATTGTTATAATTCAAGAGCGACATCATGACGAACACTCTTACGAATTATTGCGTTCAGTGTAAAAGGCCCTTTACCATTTTTTAAAATGCCATCACTACATTTCCCACCTTTTTTTTAATTGAAATTTTTGTATTTTGACAGCATTTCATTTTGGTATTAAAAATAATAGATTTTTATAAGAATTTGAATACCACTTCTGGGTCAAAATTGACCCGAATGCTTTAGCTGGGTTAAGAGTGTAGCAAGTCTAGTAGAAGTCATCTAGCATAGTGTAGTGTAATATAGTATGGTCGCATACCTGTCAGTCCAATCATATTGTCCCCATGATCCTAAATAAGCCGAGTGTTTTCAGTCATTCTTTGCGAAGTCTTGTATTTGTGTTACACTGCAACTTTGAGTGATATCCTGGTTTCCTGTGTTTTTGATTCTTTAGCCATTGTTCTGGATTACCCTGTTTGCTTGTGTTTCATGTTTGACCCTTTGCTTATGATTCTGGATGGCCCAATAAAGCTGCATGTAGATCTTCAACCCAAGTCTCGGAGCAGTTTGTAACACATATGTATTTTGCTTAAAGAACAATATTTTACAATTGGTGAGAATTAAAATTCTTCAATGTAAAGAAATAAAAATATGTATTAATTAGGGCTGTGCAAAAGTTAATCCAAAATAAAAGTCTGTGTTTACATAATATATTTGTGTGTGCTGTATATAATTATTTTGTAAATATAAATACCTATGCATGCATGTATATATTTAAGAATTATTTGCGCTTAAATTCTGTATATATTTATAAATACATAATCTATATTATATAAATATAAATATTTTATATATGAATAACACATTTTCTTAAATATATACATGCATGTGCGTGTATTTATATATACAAAATAATTATACACAGCACACACAAATATATTATGTAAACACAGACTTTTATTTTGGTTGCGATTGATCGCAATTAATTTTTGTACAGCCCTAGTATTAATACACAAAAACATACAAACATATGCTAAATTATACACATGGCATGAATAGAAAAATTAACAAATATGTTTTCTACTGTAATTGTTTTTAGAATTTCATTGGTTGCATGCTCTTAAAAACCGATAATATACTAAAGTTGTTTTCCACAATATACTGTATATCATAGCACTTTTTTCTCTCTCTTTTGTTTTGTTTCACTTCATTACTCCTTTCTCAGGCCCGTCCTGTGAGATTTCCCATCTTGCATCTTTTCATTACCCTTTTCTTTCTGCATCTCATTTCACCATGTGCGCAGCCGGGTTTAGTCTCTGAGAGTGACAGCTACTAAGTCAAAACTTCTGTAATTTCACTCTAGACAATTTTGAAGATATAAGCTGATGTGGGATATCAACAGAACAAAAGCTACTGTATAGTCTTTTGCAGAACTGTACTGTTTTATCTCCGTTTTATTAAAAGTCTTTTGTTTTTCATAATTAACTGACGGCATTTTCAAACAGGTTTTACTAGATTCCCAGCCTCAAACACGCATGTTTAATTAAAAGGGTTTCGTGTGATGGTTGTGTCTGAACGTTGTACCTGGTCGTCATCGGCCAGCAGTTTGGTGAGCTCTGGTACGGCACGTGTGGCCAGCTCGGCATCGTCCTGATAGTTGATGAGATGTACGATGGCCGTTTTCAGCAGCTGCGAGGGCTCGGCCAGTCTCTGGACATTGGTCGGCTGGTCTGGATTGTTCTGTGTGGTGAGCACCGTCTCTCCCTCCACTAGCGTCTCGGGGAACATGGCTGCACGCACTCTCTGGGCTCGAGTTAGACTGTATTGAGCCTCAACGTCTGAGTGCAGAAAGAGAGAAATAAGAGTCATATTGAGTTATTTGCTGTTAAAGGTGCAATATGTAGGATTTTTGCCAGTGTTGTAGTCGAGACCACCTCACTCGAGTCCGAGTCGACACCGAGACCAGAGAGAGTCGAGTCCGAGTCAAGACCGAGTCCATAGAGAGTCGAGTCCGAGTCAAGACCGAGTCCATCGAGAGTCGAGTCCGAGACCAGAGACGGTCGAGTCCGAGTCGAGACCGAAACCAGTGAGGGTTGATTACCTAATTTACTTTTATTTATTTAGAGAAATCCTTTTTTTTTTTTTTTACTGAATTTACTTAGAGTTTAAACAATATGATCAGTTTAGGGTAAAAAGGCCACATAGTAGGTGGTGTTAAAAGTAATTTTATTAAAATTTGTCATGCACAGTTGCGCACTAGAAAATCACCAATCACTGGGCGTGTCAATCAATTTAAAGAAATATTTTATTATTGTTATCATGAAAAAGTATTATCATGAAAAATATTTTTAATTGAACTCCAGTGGACTCGGGAATAATTCCGAGTCCTAAAAAAAAAAAATGTTCGAGTACGAGTCAATTCCGAGTCCAAATGGACACGAGTCCATGACAAGACCAAGACCATTAAAATATGGTCTCGAGACCGAGTCCGAGACGAGTCCGAGTCTCGAGTACTACAACACTGATTTTTGCAGTAAAATATCCCAAAACCATCAGGCCAATGTTATATATTTTATTTAGTTGATTACTTACAATATCCCCAATGTTTCCAATTATTTGTAAATCGTGAGAAAATTGCAATTTTAACCAAGGAAACGGGACGTGATAGCAGGGGTGAGGAGTCGCCAGTCAATGGCGGCATATCAACGTTACCATCGGTTTCCGCTCGTACTGCCATAGTAACCATGGCAACAGACGTGGACAACTGGGTTATGCTTAGAAGAATGTATTTACTCATCCATAAAAGATCCATCAGCTTGACGACAATATCCATAATTCATCGATTTAAGCCTTTGTTATTGTAAGAGGTTAGCGACCCCTGGAGGCCAAAAATTACATACTGCACGTTTAAGAGGTGATCTTATGATTATAATAATAATAGCATACTTTATATTTAATAATAGAACACAAATTAAGTGTCCTAAAATTACAAAAAAATAACACAGAACAGGAAAAGTCCACAAAAGACAAGGAAAACACAAAATTAAATTACTATAATTAATTACATTGAGCACAATATATTAGATATGCAGACTTCGTGCATTAAAGGGGTCATGAACTGCATTGTTTTCTGCAGTGCATTTATAATGTTAATATGATTTTTACTTCAAAAATGGCATAATTTAGAAATAAAAGGCATTTTCCTAGCATAATTTTAGCCCCATGAGTCCAGAACTCAGTCACTGATAAACAGACACACGCTGTTTGATTGACAGCTACAGCTTTTGTAAGCGGAGCATTCTTTGATCGCTTTTTATATATAATTCAATCAGTTTAACAGATTATTTACACCCTACTAAGAGAAGCAATGTGAAGTTGACTGTTTAGTCACTGGTTTGATTTACAGACAGGATGAAGAACATCTGACTGTAGCTCCATGAATCATGACATCAGAAATCACTGGTCACAGATCAGGCAGTAGAATTAAAACGGTTGTTTACATGTGTAATTCCAGTCAATATCGTAAAAAGCCTGCGCCGAGTTTGCGAACTGATTTACCAAAGAATCCAGTGAAATGAACACATTCCCACACATTTAAAAAAAAACACACATTCCCAGCATTAGGATCCTTTGAAAGGTAATGTTATTTTGAGTCCAGTGAGTGACCCTGAGCTCTTCTCTCTTCCTCATCTTACTCACGCCTGGGCCTGCTAACCATAAAAGCTGATTTTGGACTAACAAGGACGTTTTCAGTTCTGAAACGTTCAGGATATTCTTAATATGATGACCTCTTGTATGTCAAAACCTCAAGGAAAATTTGATTTCTCAGTTCATGACCCCTTTAATATAGAATCATTGTGCAGTTACAGGTGTCTGCATATCAGCTATTTTATCCGCAAATTACACCTACTGTAGATTGCGGCTCTTCCAATCAGAGTCAGTTTTATAAAAACCATCATTTTAAAATCCATCCCAAGGTGCAATATTTCATAGCGTGGTGCAGTGGAGACGTGGTTCAGGGCAAATAACAGAATAGATTGACACCAGAGAACCAGAGGAGGGAATAATGGGAGTGTGTCTGTGGCAGTCTGAATAAAGTGCAGCCCGTGCTGGAAGCCTTGTGAGCGTCAGGAAGGGCTCTGTTGTGATAGCAATAATGTTGAAGTGAACCTACTGAACTGTGTTTAGAAGAGTTTTTAAATGTCACTGGCTCTGGGCGGACAATAAATTTGCAGCTTTCCTCCAAAACTGCGCATATGCTGCCATGCTGAGGAATCTATTTTAAAATCCCCAGATATTTCGAACTGACGACGACAAAGAATAATGAGAAACGTTTCATATGAATATTGAATTGATAAAGCAACAGATTTCTTTGAGCCGTGGCACAGCAGTGAATGCACGTCCTCCTGTCGATGTACTTTTTTTTTTTTAAAGTTAAGAAAAAAAAACAACGCTTTCCAAAAGTCGTACAAGGCCAGTGAAACCACACAGCGCTTGTGGGAGGGTTCAACGCTTGAACGCCACCGACTCTAATGTGAAGTTTTTTTGGGGGCCCTCAGGTTATATAATTCATCAAAATGTTTGGAGAGGCATCGGAAAAGCTTTAGAGAGAACATTACCTGTGGCGCTCTCCACAGCACTGGCACTGATGCTATACTTCTTACAGCTCTCAGACTCCTCCTCATCACGAATGGTGGTCGCCCCGGACTGAATCCCCGAGTCAGAGGCGTAAAACGTCTGCTGCCACTCTTCCACTTTCACAGCCCCTTCTGCCTCACTCACTGCAGAACAGGAGCAACACAATCACTACTTATATACTGTACATTTAGAAATTGTAATTGATTGAATTATATGTATATATATATATATTCAATATTAATATAAATCTCCAAATAAGAAGCATAACATATAAAAAATAATATTTAAATTGTAATTATATTATATATTCTATGATTCTATGATAAATTGTAGGATGTTAGCATAGATATGTATATATTATATCATAAATACAACCATTGTATATATATTTACATATATATACATAATTTAATATTTATTTTAACTAATTGATACTTTTTAATGCTTTTAAAAGTCACAATAAGAAAATCAGTGACAATTACCATGCAAAATCAGATTTTCTTGTACAAGAAACTTGATCACCAGAAAAGCAGCTTAAGTGTTGCTGTCATTAAAGAATCATAATATGACACTGGGATTTATGTAAAATTATACTGCTAATATAATTGATCCATTTTAACAGGTGGTCTTAGACTTTTGGAGCATATTGTACTGTATCTACATGGCACTTTAAAGGGTTAGTTCACCCAAAAATGAAAATTCTGTCAGTATTTACTCACCCTCATGTTGATCCAAACTTCTATGTGTTTATTTGTTCTGCTATACACAAAGGAAGATATTTGGAAGAATGTTTTAATCAAACAGATCTCAATCCCCATTGACATAGTATGTATTTTTTCCTACTATGGTAGTCAATGGGGAATGAGATCTGTTTGATAAAAACATTCTTCCAAATATCTTCCTTTGTGTTCAGCAGAACAAATAAACACATAGAGGTTTGGAACAACATGAGGGTGAGTAAATACTGGCAGAATTTTCATTTTTGGGTGAACTAACCCTTTAACTCCGCATGTCCTGTATAACTGAAAAAAGTCAGTTTAAGAAAACATTATAAAAAAGAAAAAAAAATGTAGCAATTCTAAAAAAAATTAAACTTACTTTGCAGTGACATCACCACTGTCCAGCCTTAATTCAACCTGTGATGAAACATGAAGCAAAGTTTTAGACTGCATAGAGAACAAGAGAGATGCAGTATGAATGCAGTGATCTGCAATGTGAAATGACAGCATGCACCAGTTTAGAGGGAAAAGCACCACTGGGACTTAAAAATAGTGAGCAGGCAATGCTATTTATAAAACTACTGCATAGAACGATCGCACAAATCATAGTAGCTTCCCCAAAGTGGAATTTCAATGCTTCATTTGTAGTTTGCTCGATGGGAGAGAGAACTGAAAGTTCATATTCACAAGGACTGAAAATCTCAAGAGTCTTTTTCAGTGCAGGTTTTGTCATTAATGTCTCGACGACGCTTCATTCATGACTATAAATACCCCAGACTATGAGGAGGGAAATGGCTGGAGATGAAGAAGCATGATGGATAAAGACAACACCTTCATCTGAACCTACGTCAGTGGCAAAAACGTCTGTGAACTTTGTGCTTTCATGTGATACAAAATAATTTATTATATATAAAAAATTGTTTATTAATAATAAAATAAAAATATTAAAATAAAATGAATCATCATAAAAAAACATATTTTATTTATGTATTATATTTATAATTAAAGCGTATAGTTTTAATTTAATAACATTGAAAATACCTGTGATAATAGTGATTAAAAATACATAACAATTATTAACTGTATTACATTTTCTTAATTAAAAATAAAATATTAAATTAATTTATGAAAATATGTTATTTTTATTTAGAATTATTAACTGTATTACACTTTCTTGAAAAAAATTATAATTACATTAATAGCACTGAAAACAGCTGTGATAAGTGATTAAAAATGCATAACAATTATTAATAAATGTATTTATTTTATTCCTTAAAATAAAAATATTAAATTAATTTATTAAAATTAAAATATACTATTTTTTATTTATAATATTTATAATTAAAGTGTGTATAGTTTTTACATAAATTACACTGAAAACAGCTGTGATAAGTGATTAAAATGCATAAAAATTAGTAACACATTTATTTATTTTATCCCTTAAATACAAATATTAAATTAATTTAAATGTGTATAGTTTTTACATTGACACAAAAAAAATAATTGCATAACTGAGATTTAAAAAAATGATTATCAATGAACAAAATTAACTGCTATGCATAGAAGTCTAAAGCCCCACATACAATAGAAACTCAAACTCTTTGCAGCAGTTACAATTCATTCATTTTTTTCTTGACCTTTAGTGTGAAAGAAAGAAAACTTAGATTATCAATATCTCCTAATGCACAAAAATAAATAAAAGCATGATGCTCTCTTGTATTAGTGATGCAGAAACCAAGTTGGACCTGAATTTTAATTCACGAATATAAAAATACTTGCAAGAGCATTTCATCAAAAAGTGGAACTAGAAAAGACACCATTTCTTTTATAAAGCAGTGACTAATCCATTTTATCTCTTTGAATTACTTCCTTATGGTACCACATCTTACAAGATCTTATTTTCCCTTTTTTTTGGTTCCTTCCATTTCAATTTAAATGGAATCCAGCTTAAAAGGAATCTCTGTTTAGTATTCCCGGCTCTTCCTCGCTCTTGCCATTCTCCTGTCTTCAGCTTCTCTTTATAAAACATTCAAGTATGAGTACAGTTTGCCTCTGTCCCTCAGTTTCATATGGAGATTTGTTGTTATTTTGTTGTTATGACACCACACGCCTTGCATTTTCCACACTCATTAATCACATTAATGTAAACTAGACATTAACACAACAAACACACACACACACAACACTCCAGCGGTCAGTAAACCACCTCAGAACTGATTAAAAGAGGAACATGTCTTAAAAAAAATGACAGCCGCTTTGGAAATGTACCCAAAAGGCATTAAAGATCCATTAATTATGCAAGCACTGATTAATTAAAACATGTTTTCTGGGTTAAACAAGGTTTAAGAGGAAGTGCGAAGTATTGCGTCTTCCTTATTCCACTAGCCTGGGAAAACTTCCGGCAAATTTAGATTTGCTCTGAAAGTTAGTCTGCGTCAAAATTCGCCTACTTATACTATGCCCTAAAAGTACTCTTTTTGTGAGGAAAAAGTTCACACTTTTGAGTGTGTAGCAAAAGAGTAGGCAAGTTTTGGCAATTCGGCAATCTTTAACGGACAGATCAGTCGCGTGCATCCTATCGCCGTAAACTGCCCTGTCAATCATCTTGTCAGTTAAAATCCTCCATTCAATCGAAGTTAATTTCTTACGGTATCGGAGAGAAATGTTGTCACACGTTTATATGCCAGTCGTTGGTCTTTCATGCCGAGACTCTCCTCGTGTGTTTGGAATTTGAATATAATAATGCATTTAAACGTATCTTTGCAAAAGTTCACAATGCTGCTGCAATAAAATGTGGACAACATTGAATAAATTTATTTTCGTCAGATTGGATATTGATAATTAATCACACAAACCCCTTTATCTAAACCTCTCTACACAACTCGCGCATCCTCCATGTTGTTGAACACTTCTCACTCGTGTTTGTAGTTCTAACCGAATGCTCGTCCAACGCGACGCGCGATGGGTTGTGGACAATAGCCGTTAGAGTGTGCATCGATCTGCACTTCGGATTCTGACCAGAAATAGTAGACCATCCGGGTCTCTTTGGAACACTCATTTCATTTGGGACGAACTAATTCTATTTTCGAATACTACTTTGGACGGATAGTATGCGAATTGGGACGCAGCATTAGTCTGGCAAAGAGCTCATTCAAGCCCATTTCCAATCCGTCGAAATCGCGGCACTAATCAGAAACACTGGGGCAGGCTTTGCACGATGACGACAGTGCTGGGATTTTGAAGCAGATTATTTTGCAGCCTACATTACAAAGATGGATGCCGCCGTCGAACATCACTCGTTCGAATCAGCTATCGCGACTGTTTTAAGTGGTTTCAACGTTTCTTTTTTTGTTAAAAACTGAGCAAAGAACAACATTGTTTCAATGTTTCTCCGCCGCTCTACATATGTCAACTCCTTCATCGCTCAGGGGTGCGTTTCCCGAAAGCATCGTTAGCCAACTATGGTCGCAAGTTCCGTCATTGTCAGCATAATTCAACGAGTCGGTGTTTCCCGAAACAATCGTTCTAACGAATATTCGCAAGCAGCATCGCAAATTTGTGTGGTTTGAACGACAGCTCTCAACCTGTGGTTAGAAGCAGTTTCTATATTGCATCACATTTCGACATGAACTTGAGCTAAATAAGCAAACTAAATAAACTTGAAATCAAACGCGTTGTTTCAACGTTATGAAAGCAAACCAATTTTCGATTTTTATTTAGCTTTGAAGAATGCCGCGTCTGACGTTGGTTCAACGTTAATTCGATGAGCAAAATCAACGTTGTTTCAACGTCATGAGAGACGTCGTTTCCACGTTGATTCAATGTCAGTTTGCTGTCTGGGACGTCAGACGTGGCATTCTTCAAAGCTAAATGAAAATCGATCAATTGGTTTGCTTTCCTAACGTTGAAACAACGTTGATTTCAAGTTGATTTTCCGTTAGTTTTGAAGAACGACGCGTCTGACGTTGGTTCAACGTTAATTCGATGAGCAAAACAATGCCAGATCAATGTTGTTTCGATGTCATGTTTCCACGTTGATTCAATGTCAGTTTGCTATCAGGGAAACCAACGTGAACGATACTGGTGCGCATCGAACAAGCTAGCCACGACCGCTGAAAAGATACGAAACGAACTCGAAAAATATTAATGGATCACGGACCAAAGACAAATAAATAAACCAAAAACAGGACATGATGTCACAAGATGCGACCCTAAGCAGGACAGAATGCTCAGGAATGCCTTTTTGTTTCTCGTCATATACCGTTAAAAAGTATTTTCTTTATAATATGAATGTGTGAGGTATGAATGTAATCTAGACGTCACATGTTGTCATTGTCATGTGACTTTACCGGTGTCAACTGACCGTGGCCTCATGGTATCGTCTATAATATGTACACTTCGGAATCTCGCCGGGAGTAGGGGAATTTTCACTTATCGTTTTTCGTATAGTATGTAGTATGTTTTTCGTTATAGTATGTATTCGGACATACTATACTCAGTTGGCCTACTGTTCTTTGCATACTATACAGTAGAGAAGTATTCGATTTCGTACGCAGTGTGTGTGAACGCTAATTTTTTTGAAAGAACCGAACTACAATTGTGAACACAATTTACCAACAAAAAATACAGTGTAGTTTTATGGTGTTTTTTTTTTTTTTTTTTTTGGGGGGGGGGGGGGGGATTTTTTATAGTTCAACAGCTTGCATTATATGGGGAAAAAACAGCTTGTTTTCTGTTCCATAAAAGGTTAGAGAATGACACGAGGGTGAGTAAATGATGACACAATTGACAGATAGATCTCCTATAATGCTGTTGACAAATGCAAACAGAATCCATCCTGTGAGGTTGAGTATTTATAGCTTCTGGCACATGTGATCAGGATGGCAGCGCCGAAGAGGAAAATTATTCGAGTGCTTTCATCTCAAATTATATGTTCCAAGGTCCTAACTATGGTTAGAAATTCAGGGATATGAGCAAAAATATTCTCCCACTCACACAAAATACCATACTAATCAGAACAGTGACATTTCATTTCTAGAGGCTTCCGGGCCAGGCCAAACTTAATTTAGAATTGAGAGATGCATGTTTTGTGAATATGCATATAGAGTGACTTTATGGGCATGTCTTTGTCAAGAACAAATTTGTAGCATACCTAATGAAAATCATCCAGAAATGCTGCTGTACAGTAATCTATTAGTGACAGCAGAGTAATTTCAGAGTAATTTGCATAAGCGCAGATTTCATTAAAAACGATGTCGACCAGACAAATTCCTGACAGCAAATCTTGAAGGAAACTAACCAATTTAAAGGTGAAGTGTGTAACCTCTCTGCAGCTAGCATCATCCAACAATTTTAAATATAATGCTAAAATAATTACAAACAGGTTTCTCAAACATGCCTGCCATTGGTTAAACAAACAGAGTCCCGCCCTAAATTTGCGCCATTGGTTGAGTCCTTGTTGCTGTGATTGGCTGGCGGGATGCTTAATTCAAACAAAACAATAAAGAAAATGACACAATACTCAGGAAAGTGAGTTTACATATTTTTACAGATTTCTATATTTTCTGACATGAAATGCTAAGGATATTCTTCAATATACAGTAACTCTGATTATGTTTGGCTGATAGAAGTAAGTCATACACATACTGTATGATGGCTTGAGGGTGAGTAAATTGGGATCATTTTAATTTTTTGGGTGAACTATTCCTTGTGATTTCCCCATCAAAATGGAAACTCAGAAATTAAGAAAGACATTAGGAAAGCCACGAATTAGTATTGTAATTTTACTGTATAATTTGTAAAAAATATTGTTGGTTTAACTTAAAAAAAGTAAGTAGAGTTGATTGAACTGGAAAAAGTGAGTTCATACAATGAAGGAGATTGATTTAATCATCAGAAACTCAAAATAATAAGTTATCTGAACTAAATAAATTATTTAAGTTGATTTGACAAAAGAAAAAATGTGATAAATCTTGAAAATATTTTTTTTACAGTGTAGTAATATAGTAAATGCAATAATATTACATTTATTTACTGATTTGATTGATTTTTTATAATTATATAATAGTTTTAATAATAATCATCACTACATGATGATGATGATGATGATTGTTAAATTGAAAATGTTTTCCTTTTCCTTAGCTGATCACATGTATGATTACTAAATATGAACGGATTGTATTTTCATACAAATCTAAATCTAGGATGTAGGCTTGCTCAATTTAAAGGGAATGTAAAGAACAGTCTCTATCCTTTGACCATTGTCCTCAAGAAAGGCGAGGCCTGTCCGAGTCAATGTAATAGATCTCTTTCTCTCCAATTTCTCCTCTCACTTCCTGCAGAAGACAACATCTCTGATGATGATTAATGGTATGAGAAGATCTCAGGTCTGTTTTGTTCATCGGACACTGCCTGCTCATGTCGTCTCCATTGTTCTGTTGTTACAATAGCTACCTGTGATCCTAGCATGCGCACACACATAGCAGATGTACCTAAGGGTCTTTGCTGTATTTAGGACACTTGACACTGAACAATGCAGCACCAGCAGACCTGTCAGCCGTTGTTTGACTTCCAGCGACATGCTGCCGTACTTTGTGTTTACTATGCAAGTGTCAAGGCAGATTTGTATTTGGAAGTTCCACCAGTGAGTGTACTGAATGTGTGTAAGGATTTAAAGGGATACTCCACTTTTTTTTGGAAATAGGCTCATTTTAAACAGTTGGGCTTTACCGTTTTCGAATGTATTGAGCCGTTTTTTTTGATATTTAGAAGAATATCAGTAACTAGAGAGTTTCTGGTCTCATTGACTTCCATAGTATATATTTTTTTCCTACTATGGAAGTCAATGAGACCAGAAACTGTCTGGTTACTGATATTCTTCTAAATATCAGAAAATCGGCTGAATGGATTTGAAAACGGTAAAACTCAACTGTTTAGTGGTAAAATGAGCCTACTTCCAAAAAAAAAGTATCCCTTTAAGCATAGAGTATTTGTGGCATAAAAATCCTTACATACAGTATAGCAGCAAAGCAGTTAAACTAATGAATCACTTGCTTATGACTATTGGACTTAGTATATTATACAAAATTATCTAAATTAGAAAAATATAGATATTGAACTAATAGAGTGCCGAAGTTACGACGAGAGCGAGTTAGTTAGTTCCGCTTGATAAGACCCTTAATCATCGTCTGGAATCGTTTAAAGCCCTTTGAACAGTTTGTACTGAACCTTGAACTGTTTGGTTCCCATTGAAGTTCATTATATGGAGAAAAATCCTGGAATGTTTTCATCAAAAACCTTAATTTCTTTTCGACTGAAGAAAGAAAGACTCGGACATCTTGGCTGACATGTGGGTGAGTAAATTATCAGAAAAAGTTTTTTTGAGAGTGAACTACTCCTTTAATTGATTGTAGTATTGGAAATTTGGCCACTGTTTGTCGCCATTTTCTCAGAGTTAGTCACGTGACTCCAAAGTATGAATATCAGTGTTGTAGTCGAGACCACCTCACTCGAGTCCGAGTCAAGACCGAGTCCATCGAGAGTCGAGTCCGAGACCAGAGACGGTCGAGTCCGAGTCGAGACCGAGACCAGAGAGGGTTGATTACCTAATTTACTTTTATTTACTTAGAGAAATCCTTTTTTTTTTTTTTACTGAATTTACTTAGAGTTTAAAAAATATGATAAGTTTAGGGTAAAAAGGCCACATAGTAGGTGGTGTTAAAAGTAATTTTATTACAATTTGTCATGCGCAGTTGCGCACTAGAAAATCACCAATGTGTCAATCAATTTAAAGAAATATTTTATTAACATAAATTAATAATCATGAAAAATATTTTTAATTGAACTCGAGTGGACTCGGGAATAATTCCGAGTCCTAAAAAAAAAATGTCCGAGTACGAGTCAATTCCGAGTCCAAATGACAAGAGTCCATGACAAGACCAAGACCATTAAAATATGGTCTCGAGACCGAGTCCGAGACGAGTCCGAGTCTCGAGTACTACAACACTGATGAATATGGAAGTCAATGGCTACCGTCAACGGTCTGGTTACCAACATTCTTTAAAAGTTCAACAGAAGAAAAACTCATATAGGGTCTGGAACCACTTGAGGCTCATTTTTGGGTGTGCTTTCCCTTTAAGAAAGCAAATATGGTCAATTTTGTTTTCATGCTGACTGCAAAGATCTAGGCTAAACAAACGGTCCTTTCAATTATAGAGCAAGTTGCTTTAGAAGGAAAGCGTGTGCTAAATGGCAATTAAATGCGGGTTTGTGTATAAAGCCACTCGGTTTGACAGAGCAGTGCTGATAGAAACATCTGTACACGCTCACATATTTTCAGCTTCTCAGCAGGGCTGAGAAAATCGAATCCACGGCAGGTACTTGGCAGGAGTTTCTGCAGGAGACAGCGAGGTTTTGCCAGACTCCTGGAGTGCAGCTGATGATACCGTGAGTCACCTCATGCCAGGACTCGAATTACAAAGTCACCAACACTCTGTGCACTAACACTTTGGGAACGCCAAACCACGACAGGCTATTACGACAAAAGATGCAGTGACGGATATAGATGGTTACGTGTAAATGTATTCACTGAGCTGAGTTACCGGACAGTGTAATAGAATACCAACTGGGATCAAAACGCTGCATAAATGCAGTGAGGATTTGGTCTAACGCAACATTAGAAAACAATCTGATTGAGTTATAAGACACCTAAGAAAATATCAACACGCTAATGCTGTTATCCGAACCATTAGAAAGCATTACGCAATCAAGCTAAAGATAATTTGCTAGCGTTAGCTTCTAAACTAATTTGCAGAAAACTGTAGACATTTTCTGATGTTGGCAGTGGAAAGCTCACAGAACATTTACTGAAATAATTTTGCATTAACAGGTCATTCGAGAATAGTCATGTGTACAATTGATGCAATATCTACTATGTACAGTATGGAAACACAGTGTATAAAATACTGTATCCCACAATGCAATGCTCTCAACCTGGTATTTCTAGCATGGTGAATGAACAGGAAGCTACATATATCAACCTTGATTGTTCACATGTCTCGGTAATTCAATATATTTGACTTCAACACACATATGAAGTCATGTGAATAATAAAATTGTGACAAAATGTATAGCATTCCACTGTTTGATATGGAGCAATACCTGCTGTTTCACAAAAAGACTAAATATTGTCAAGTTGTGTTTACCACAGGTTTAATTTTACTCATTATAACCCATTATAAAACCCCTTAGGAAAATCTTGTTGGTTTTTAGTGAATAAGACCTATTACAAGAACAAATGGATACAAAAGTGTAGAATATAACCTCTTCGGCTGTTAGCAGCAAGTGTTGCATAAAGATTATCACTCATGTTTCCAACACATGGACGTTACAGAACCTCAAAACCTCATGTGAGCAGTGAATAACCCGCAGCGGGAGCATTACATTTCCAGCATGGGGGAAATACAACATCTCTGTAATTCAATAGCATGAAAGAGACGCTAAAAAATGTCAAGGGATGTACCTTGTTCTTAACCTAGCAAAGGTTGAAAACACAAGACATTCTGGATCATCTCATCTACTGAATTTCACAGGAAGTACTTGAATAAACTCTTTGAATAACGGCATGAATCATAGTTCAGTTCCCTATTAGATTTTCTTTTTACTTCAAAAAATTTTTTTTTTTTACCCTACCATGTTCAAGGTTTCTCTAATATTAAATGTAGAAATGTCCTTTGCTGGAGGAAAAAAAAAACAGTATTAAAATGAGTTATTGGGTTCTGGATATGAATCTAATTTAGTTCTCTGCAGAATGGAGAATTGAATAAAAAAAAAAAAAAAACAGGTACATAAGAATATTCGTATCATTTAACCCACATTATAAACATTTGCTACGACTTAAAGACTAAGGAACCTACTGATCCAGCCGTCTGAGATCTCACACGTCATTTCTATACATTAAAGGCGCACTATGTAACTTTTGACACTCTGGTGGTTAAAAAACAAACTGCATGTGTTTTGTGGAAGAACATTGTTTTGGTTGTGTTTGTGCGCAGATTAATATGGTTATCCAACTGGACATAAAACATTCACTACTAGTCTTAAGATATATAACCAGTTTAGATGGAAAGGATCTTAAACTGACTAGCTGAAGACGTTACTGTAGCTTTACCCATTAATAGACATGATACTTGCTTTACAGTTAGGGCTGGGACAATAAATCAAAGCATCGTGAATCGAGAAATGATTCTGAATCGATTCCAATTTTTTACTAATGCATCGAATGCATTCTGAGCTTAGTTTTTTAAAGGGACACAATTTAGCTTTTTTAGCTTAACTAAACAGCTTCAGAGTTTTTGAAATGGTTATATTACTTCTTTCGAGTAGAATGGTAAGCGTCTTTAAACACAATGTACTATTGTATACTATGTAATACGCCATGTCACGGTCTGAGTGAGTGGTATTTACAACAGTAACGTTAAATTCAAGTACTCCACAGCAACTCTAGGGGTCGCTGTTTGACAAAAACGGGATTCCTGCATAGTGCCCCTTTAACAGCAGATGGCACTGCGGGCTCTAGAAACAGCATAATCTGCTGGCTTCCTATACACACCACCACTCGAACCTTCTATAAAATAATCATTCATTAAGTTCGAAAAGGTTGAAGCGAATTACAAGGGTGTTTGCAGTGGGCTGTTTACATTAATCTCAAGTCATAAAAGCATTCTGAGGAGCAAGTAGAATCTCAGACTCAGCCGAATGCACGATCGCTCTTATTCGTGAGCATTTGAGCGTGCGGTTAAAAACAAGCCTAGAGCGCCATCTGCTGATAAAAAACTAAGCTCAAAATCGTTTTGCGCTGCACTCGAAAAAAAATTGGAATCGCTTCACAAATCGCAGTGCATCTCCGATGTATTGTTCCAGTCTTACAATGAACTCTGCTAGTGAGATACAAATGAGGGGTTATCTTGATGGCTTTTATGCCTCTTTTTCATAGTTAAATGTTGCACAAATGCTGAACATTGCTTGAGGGACTTTACATGGTATATCGTTTTAATTAGTCAGAGCTCTTATGGGGTATCAAAGAACTTTCTGATGGGCCGATAAGATCTAAACCAATTATATCCTGTGTGCCTGAGAGGCCAGTCCATTCTGTACATCTCAGATCATTAACAGCTTTAATTAGGGCTGTTTCAGCGCTATGATGATGTTGATGTTGATCTCAAATCTTCAACAGAGACTATATTTAAATGTATTATTTATTTAATAGAGAATAAATGTCTAAATTAAAAGTATGGCTGTTTCTACACTGATGTTTTATACAGATTCAATTATTTTTCTAAAATGACAGACTTTTTTTTACCATGCTTTTATTTGCCATCACAAAATGTAATACATTTTCAAAAATAAATAAGTATATATAAATCTGTACACAATATTCGTGGAATCATTTCCACTGCAACAAACAATTGTGACTTAAAATATTTATTAAAATGAATCCATGAGAGTGTGAATGTGATTAGAGTGTTTTAAGAGACATTACTTTCTAAAGTTGCACAGGGACAAAAAAACACCCTTCTATTTTCTTAGTAATTTTTCTTAAAAAGGATGTAAGATTGGCCCATAATTGCTGAGTGTCAAATGATGTACATTTTAAAAGCATGTAAAGAGCTTCCTCTAATTGGGGATGATACCACAGAAAGGCTCATTTGCATAATTCAAAAGAGCTTGGTTTGTAAAGCTTAATATAGCTAACAGAAGCTGTAAACATGTTACGTTTTAATAAATATGGATTTGAGGGTCGGGGTCTATCAGGGTCTACTCACAACAAAGAAAAACGCTACATTTAAGCGCTAGGGATCTGTGCATTAATTTCACTCACATAGACAGATACTTATGGGTTATATAGTGGGTTAAATTACAAAACATACAAAAAACGAGTTTCAAGAATAGTATCACAACAGTCATTGTGGATTTTCTATATTTTATATTAATATTCTTTAATATCCATCTGTTGTAGTACCTGTTTTTGAAAAAAATTAAAAACACATATTAGAGCTGCTGCGATATGCGATAAATAGTTGAAAATAAGACACCTAAAACGAATATCAGCATGAGGTGAAGTTGAAGACACCAATACATTGAAGCCCATTTTATATAATATATACACAAAGTAAACGTAACATTAAGGACGAAAATGCAAGTGAACTGTCTGAATGTTTAACTCCCGTTGTGGATGATGCGCTCATCCACTTACAATGCACTGAGACTCGGGCAACTTTCTATTACAATAGTGCTCTCATTATCATTATAATGTTATGTACATGGCATATTGGTGATGCACATGTACAAAGTACTTAACTGTTTTTTCATGATCAAAGTGATACCACGTGTGCTTTCAAAGACTCCGATATTACATACAGTCTTGAATACTCTCAACTTCTACTTCACAACCACTAAAAAGTATGCTCATTGAATGTGAATGTAGACGTATTACAGCGTTTTTAAGATTTCCACTATGGAGGGTGGTTTCACTTTTATGCGTTTTCAAGCCCCCAAAACGCCATCGCCGTGTAAACGAAAGGCATATCCGAAAAAATATTTTTACGTTTTCACCCGAAATCGTTCTCGTGTAAACAGGGCCTTAGTACCATATTCAAGTATTTTGTTTTCTGGTAAATCTTTAAAATCAGAAAGAAATTCGCCAAGCTTGTTTTCAGAAAATATCAAATTTGGTCTTGTAGCACCAGCACATTTTAAGAATATTATTTTTTGCAGTGCCTGCACTGAACCGTCAATCATGTTGACAAATCTTAGCAAAATGCATCTGGCTCTGGCGTCTTTATCAAGCATCTGAGAGTCACTCACATCATCAGGGAACTAGAGCTTGCAGTTTCCTCTTCCGAAGGGAGAAGGTGGAGATCTAAGCATGGCAATAAACTTCACAGGGAAGGAATCACAGGGTGTGACCCTCAAGCCTGGACTGAGATGCCATCTTAAAGTCTGTCCCGAATGAGATTTGTACAAATAGCACAGGAAGTAAAGCCCCCTGAGGACAGCTCAAGGTTAAAAGCCCACATAAGGAGCCATCAGCGTAGAAGAAAAACATCTGCAAAACACAGAATTCAATAAAGTTCTTTTTAATGAGCCATTAAAGCAAATACTCCCCCATTTATACGTAACATTTTCTGAATTATTTTAGTTTTTTTAGTAACAATAACAGAGCAACCTTTAAGCAACATAGCATTATTTGGGAAGCAAGTCTTGTTTTCATAGATTGCGTCTTGCATTTTTTTCATACCGTAGGCAAAATGTTTTTAACTTCTTGAACATCACTCAATTTGGTTAGCTTTAAGCTTACAAAAAGTGATTAATTATTTGCCAATGTGGTACAACAAATAATTCAATCACATATGTTCCCTGAAAAAAAGTTAATGCATTATTTAATTTTGCTTCTCATTTTACCTCGATTTAAAGGGATAGTTCACTTTGAAATTAATTTTTGCTATGTTTTAGCTCAAGGGCATCTAAGATGTAGGTGTCTTTGTTTCCGCAGTAGTTTCAATTTTGATATATTTCGGTCAAACCGTTCTTGTCTGTAATGGAGGTCTATGGTCACCACCTCAAAGAGCATGCACAGAGAAGTCCAAATTAAACATGATTTAATGACTCGTAAATGTAAATACACATTGATGGCCTAAGACACGAAACGAGCGGTTTGTGTGAGAAAACGAACAGTTTTTATATCGTTTTGACCTCTTGCAACCGATCTGAGGGCGTGAGTGCTTTGTGGCTGTGGTTACAAGAAGTAAAAACAATAAAATACTGTTCGTTTTCTCACAAAAATGCTTTGGCCATCAATGTGTACTTACATTTACGAGTCATTAAATCATGTTTAATTTGGACTTCTCTGTGCATGCTCTTTGAGGTGGTGACCATAGACCTCCATTATACGACTGACAGACACGGTTTGACTAAAAAATATCAAAATTGAAACTACAGCAGAAACAAAGACACCTACATCTTGGATGCCCTTGAGGTGAGCTAAAAACATACCAAAAATTTATTTCAAAGTGAACTATCCCTTTAAGGAGGTTTAGATCTTTCTATTGGAAAACATCATAAAAATACATGCACTAGAATGATGTTTCCTTTCTACCTCCTCTCCAAAAGTGGTTTGTAACATTCATGAAAGTCTTTAATGAGGCTCTAAAAGTCTCTTTCTTCACTTTCAGGGAAACAGGTCTCATCTCTTCTGGGCTGCTTAAGGAAAACTGTGAAAATTTATTCTGAATGCTATTTAAAACACGAAATAAAATCCCATAGAGCTAGAGGCTGGCGCTCAGACAGACGCGCATCTGCCGACAGCGTTGCCTTGCTTCTTCACTTCAAAGAAACAGATTTCCCATCCGCAAAAAAAAGGCCACAGGGATGATTTACCGTACTGAAGATCCCATAAAAAAGACCTTGTGCATCACATCCATACAAAATGTCCTATTCCTGAGCCCAAATCAGGGGGTGAGGGCATGTTTAATGGTGTCACCTGCAAATAGGTTGAAGCTATCAGCTTTCCCTTTGCTCCTATAAACATAAAACGGTTTTGGTGCAGTGGGATCACCTATTAAACCTTCAACACACACACACACAAGTTCTCTCATCAGCAGAGAAATGACAACCCTTTCATCTCACATCCACATAATCCGCTCTCATTAGCGGCACTGAGCGAAAGTAGAGGGCGGACACGCGGGATGAAGGAGAAGCGTCGATGCTTGTGAAACAGTGAACCGTGGCCGTACAAAAAACAATCCCTCCCATCTCCGCTGTCGCACACACCAGGGACCCTCCGTGTCTGCATACAGCCAGAGACACACACTAATTAAAGCAAACCTTGCATGAGCCTGGTGAGATCTGCAGTTCTCCCTTATCTCCTGCTCCTCCGGTCTGCCTCCGAAGACGTGTTAAAGAAACAAACAAACATTAGGTGGGAATAACCAGCAAACGCAAGAGCGGGATCTCTTGAGGCAGCTTCGACGTACACGCGTCTCCGAGTCCCTCGTAATAGTGCAGTGCTAAGCTCTCGCGCGGTGCTTTTTCAACGCTGACAAGGCTGGAATGATATGACACAGTCGAGTGCCAAGAGTGTTATAAACCTCTGAGTGCCAATGAAAAGAAGATGGGGCATTTTTATATGGCATGAAGGTGAAGATGACATCTTGTTTCCTGATGAAGATAAGCAGGGTTGAAAATTTCATAATAAAATTATATTTTTAAGCCTGTCAAAGCTAACACTTTCACACGGAAATTAAGTAGACACTAGTTTTGAGATCGGTAAGAATGTGTAATGTAATTTTTAAAGAAGACTTATGCTCAGCAAGGCTGCATTTATTTGATCAAAAAAACAGTAAAAACAGCAATATTCTGAAATATTATTACGATTTAAAATGACTGTTTTCTATTTGAATATATTTAGGGCCCAAGCCCTGTAGGGCGAAGGCCCTATTGTTTTCCTTAGGATACATTCTTTTTAAAAATATTCTATTGACTATTCAGGCAATTTTGGGGCCTTTAACATGCTCGAAAACTCTTGAAACTTTGCACATGGGTATATATATATATATATATATATATATATAGCTGCGAGCAGCGATGAAAGGGCCAAAGCCGGTGGCACTAAAAGAACCGGGGTTGCGGTGCCAACAGCTTGGGCCCGTCATCGCTGCTCGCAGCTATATTTTAAAGGAGTAGTTCACTTTTAAAAAAAAACTTTTGCTGATAATTTACTTACCCCCATGTCATCCAAGATGTCCACGTCTTTCTTTCTTCAGTTGAAAACATTCCAGGATTTTCTCCATATAATGGACTTCAATGGGAACCAAATGGTTCAAGGTCCAAAAGACAGTTTCAGTGCAGCTTCAAAGGGCTTTAAACGACACCAGATGATGAATAAGGGTCTTATCAAGCGAAACGATCGGTCATTTAAAAAATAAATAAAAGAGTTTAAGTTTTATAAGCTCAAATGCTCGCCTTGCTCTGTTTTGTGATGCGTGTTCGTGACTCTCCTGTTCGAACTCGTTCATCAAAATGAACGAATCTTTTTTCGAGTCATTACTCGAAGGTTCGTAGATAAGACCCTTATTCATCGTCTGGTGTCGTTTAAAGCCCTTTGAAGCTGCACTGAAACTCTCATTTGGACTTTGAACCGTTTGGTTCCCAATGAAGTCCATTATATGGAGAAAAATCCTAGAATGTTTTCATCAAAAACCTTAATTTCTTTTCGACTGAAGAAAGAATGATGTGGACATCTTGGATGACATGGGGGTGAGTAAATTATCAGCAAAAGTTTTTTTAAAAGTGAACTACTCCTTTAATATTAATATGAAGTGTTGCTTCATATTTTTGTGGAAACCGTTCGGGAATCTTTGAACGATTGACAGCATTTATTTGTAACAGAAATATTTTGTACCATTATAAATGTCTTTACTGTCTTTAAAAATTCATACTAATTTTAAAATGTTTTACTCCAAGCAGTAGTGGTAGTGTATTTAAAAAAGCACTGTAAAACATGAATAAATAAATAAAACAAAAAATATTTTTATGATTCTTTATCTTTAACTTATCTTTTGTCAAATCAACTTAATTAACGTGGTTGAAATAATATAATATTTTGAGTTTCTATTAAACCAATCTCTGTTGTATTAACTAAAATTGTTAATTTCAATGAACTCAAAAATTGAAGGCAACCAGGAAACTTTTATACAGATATTTTTTTTTACAGAGCATTTTTTATATATTTGAATTGTATTTATCATTGCATTTTTCTATTCTTTCCTATTTCTTCTGTGTAAAACTGCTTTGGAAGCTGCTGTACTGAATTTGAAATGTTTGTATTCAGGTTTATAAGTTGTCAACATAAAACAAATACATATGTACTTTTCTAACGCAGTATAAATGATTCTTTATACAGAAATATTCATGCTTTTTCGTGATCATACTTGAGCGTCCTTTTCAAAAAGTTTGAAAACACCTGTACAAGACAAATTAAACTGTTTAGAAGCATCTTCTCACCCCTAATAAAAACATGCAGATTATTGAACAAATCCGGATCATGAAGAGGGAACTCCTTGAGATTAAAGCTGAAAGGAAAGTCCGACTAAAACCAAATGGCAAAAGCCTAACTCAGATGACGTCTGTTCTCATATCGATTCTGATCAATGCCGCCTCTCGCTTCTTTTTGCCCAGATAACACAGGTTTGGCAAGCACACAGTACAACACAACTGTGAATCTGTCGAAGCCACGTCTACGCTGAATGATCACACCGGGAGCCCTCAAATCATCACCACTTCTCTTGGCATTTTCTACTCGCTGTGCGTGGCATTTGATTGGTTTGACAGGGCTATGAAAGCATGTTGCCTTGGTTTCCAGAGTGTGTTTGCCATTCTGCCTGTAATAGCTACATTTTAGAGGGAGCTTTGCAGACAGTCAAACTACCTGCATTTTTTTAGCTGTGAAGAAGCCAGGATTGTTGGCCAAACAAATGGATTTGTGATGCCAGACCGGTTTTAATCAACATGGGTCACCGGTAACAATAGATAAGATTAATAATTATGGAAGATGATGGAGTTTGATATGAATTTATATTGGGTACATCCACAAAGTTCCTTGTGAAAACATCCTTTAAAATAAACGAGTCTCCTTGCTCTTAACCTATAGTAATTACCCTGCATTGCACGTCCCACCACCATCTTCACCACAGAGATCAGCGTGGAATATCGAGTCAGGTGAGCAGTCAACCGCGATCAAGTAAATTGAAGATGAAGCAAATGAATTCTCAATCAGTAATAGGGAAACAGCTTAATGAGGATTTAAAAGGGATTCCTCCTGCTGTTCCTACGAGGTGGAGAAGGAAAACCTGGGCGTAGAGCCATAACAAATATCCATGATGGAATACACACTGGGCTTCAAACAACATCTGAGCAGGTTTTCCTTTGTTAAAATTAAACATTTTGGGACTAATTGGGACTAAAATATTTTTTGTGTGTGTGTGTTTGCTTAAAGACAGGACTAACATACAGAACAGTATGGAAGCTTGTTTCCGCCAAAGAATGAAAAATATAAAAGGTAATTGCGACTTTTTATCTCACAATTCGGACTTTTTTCACAGAATTGCGAGTTTACGAGATAAAAAGTCAGAATTGCGAGATATAAAGTCAGAATTGCGAGATATAAAGTCAGAATTGCGTGTTATAAAGTCAGAATTGCGAGATATAAAGTCAGAATTGCGAGATATAAAGTCAGAATTGCGAGAAATAAAGTCAGAATTGCGAGAAATAAAGTCAGAATTGCGAGATACAAAGTCAGAATTGTGAGATATAAAGTCAGAATTGCGAGATATAAAGTCAGAATTGCGAGATATAGTCAGAATTGCGAGATATAAAGTCAGAATTGCGAGATATAAAGTCAGAATTGCGAGATATAAAGTCAGAATTGCGAGATATAGTCAGAATTGTGAGATATAAAGTCAGAATTGCGAGATATAGTCAGAATTGTGAGATATAAAGTCAGAATTGCGAGATATAGTCAGAATTGTGAGATATAAAGTCAGAATTGCGAGATATAGTCAGAATTGCGTGTTATAAAGTCAGAATTGCGAGATATAAAGTCAGAATTGCGAGATATAAAGTCAGAATTGCGTGTTATAAAGTCAGAATTGCGAGATATAAAGTCAGAATTGCGAGATATAAAGTCAGAATTGCGTGATATAAAGTCAGAATTGCGAGATATAAAGTCAGAATTGCGTGATATAAAGTCAGAATTGCGAGATATAAAGTCAGAATTGCGAGTTATAAAGTCAGAATTGCGAGATATAAAGTCAGAATTGCGAGATATAAAGTCAGAATTGCGAGATATAAAGTCAGAATTGCGAGATATAAAGTCAGAATTGCGTGATATAAAGTCAGAATTGCGAGATATAAAGTCAGAATTGCGTGATATAAAGTCAGAATTGCGAGATATAAAGTCAGAATTGCGAGATATAAAGTCAGAATTGCGAGATATAAAGTCAGAATTGCGAGTTATAAAGTCAGAATTGCGAGATATAAAGTCAGAATTGCGAGATATAAAGTCAGAATTGCGAGATATAAAGTCAGAATTGCGAGTTATAAAGTCAGAATTGCGAGATATAAAGTCAGAATTGCGAGATATAAAGTCAGAATTGCGAGATATAAAGTCAGAATTGCGTGTTACAAAGTCAGAATTGCGAGATATAAAGTCAGAATTGCGAGATATAAAGTCAGAATTGCGTGTTATAAAGTCAGAATTGCGAGATATAGTGACCTATATAGTGACATAATAGTGACCTTTGATTTACCCCCCAAAAAATGTCTCAAACTCAGACATGAATCAGGGAAACGTCATGGTTGCATGTCCTCAGCTAGCAGGAGCGAGCGGGAGCAGCTGTGGATATCATGCGGGACAGGAGCCGATAGTGAATAAACCAGCAGCTGATAAACTGAGCAGACGATGTTCATATGACTGCCGTTTCAACAGGATACAGACGGAACAGACTTCAGTGACCTTGCTTCTATTGACCAGAAAATGGGCTTAGACTGTGGACTGTGAAGCAGATATTAGACAAGCCTGCTCAATTTTAGGGATTTGCGCAATTCAGTGTATATACACACACATTCACAACCGTTAAAAATGTTGTGGTAAGCAATTTTATTTTTTAGAAATTAATACTTTCGTTCAGCAAGGATGCATTCAATTGATCAAAAGTGTTAAAGATGTTGCAAAAGATTTCTATTTCAAATACATCAAAAAAAACTGAAAAAAATATATAGCAGCACAGTGTTTGCAACTTTGAGAAAAAATGTGTTTCTTGAGCATACAAAAAAAGTAATGATGCTGAAAAATCAGCTTTTCATCACAGGAATAAATTACATTTTAAAATATAATCAAATAGAAAACAGGTATTTTAAATTGTAATATATATATATATATATTTATTTTTTATTTTTTTATTTTTACGGTATTACTGTTTTACTGGATATTTGATCTAAATAAATGCAGGCTTGGTGAGCAGAAGAGACTTCTTATGCTTTTTATCAGCCTTTCAATTTAAGCATAAAGTCCATAGTAAAATGCCTTTTTGCACATCATTATTTTAAAATATTGACATTTCTTCAATTTAATGACATACTGTTGTTCAGAATTAAACTTACACTGTAAAAAATGCTGTGTTGTTTAACCCAATTCTGGGTAAAATATTGACAAACCCAGCCATTGGGTTACGTCCATATTTTACCCAACACTGGGTTAAAACAACCCAGCATTTTTTAGAGTGTATATTTCAAGGCAGGGAAAAGTGACCAAACGCTTAAAATGCACTTGGCATCAGTTTCAGATTTAATTCTGAAAGGTCAGAATCTCTCACTTAAAATCAGTGACAGCAATTGAAGAGTTCGCTAACGGATACATAACGTCTTCCAGGTGCCAGTCATCTTATCACTCTTAAAGGCTTTCTATAAAACACCACGGTCTCCTGCGGGAGCTACAAGGCCAAGGGCAATTTTACGGTATCTCTCGCAGAGGATCTCTGCTGATGTAGAGGTTACTTTTTCTCTCTTGCTAGCGCTATCTTCCCTCACTCCACTACATTAGCGTGCTACTGCGCTAATGCCGCAAGGACAATCTTCAAATTGAGCCCAGCAAAAACGTTTGACAGATAACACTTAAAAAAAAAAAGTAGAGGGAGAGAGTTTTGAAAAAAAAAAATGAACCCTCTCAAACCGCCAAACCGACACTAACTCAGCTAAAAATAAGCATTATGGTAACGCGGTGACGGAAAATGCAAATGTGGCCGCTAATGAAATTTGGCTGCTCGTTTCTTGGCAAGGATTGGAATTAAAAAGATTTAAGACAGAGGGAGAAGAGGAGATAGAAATGTTCAAAAATAATGAAAGAAAATGACAAAGGGAGGAAGGTACAGAGGAGGCAGGCGATGAATTATTGAGCCGTGAACAACAGAGACGTACTCAAAAGAAAATGAGGCTATTTATTAAGAAATAGAAACATGAAACCGGATGATCCATCAGTAACCTGGGAGCTCTGTTGGAAAGTCTGCACAGTCAGAGCCATAATAGCCAGTGTTTGCTATTGCATAGTATTACTGCAGTGTGTACTATATAGGGCAGTCAAACGATTAATCGCGATTAATCGCATGCAAAATAAAAATTTGTGTTTACATAATATATGTGGGTGCACTGTGTATAATTATTTTGTATATAAATACACACACATATTGTATATTTCTGAAAAAAATATTATTTATATATAAAATATTTATATTTATTAGAGCTGTCAGTTTAACGTGTTATTAGCGGCATTAACGCAAACCCATTTTAACGCGATACATTTTTTATCGCAAGATTAACAGTCTTTTCGGCCTAGCAAACTTTGTAGTTTTTTTTTTCCATGCTTTGGCAGCAGGACACGGCAAGCACATTAATTTCAATGGCCACACCGCAGTCAAATTTCAAAAATAATTCAACTTTTGCCGCCGTGATGATTACCAACGCACCCAATATAAACTTTTTGACATCCAAAATGCGCGGCGTAGTGGTCATTCCGCGTCATGTCTGAAAGCATCGGATCTAGACCGGAAACAACACTTGTTGCGAGCCGCCAAATAGTAGGTTAACGTTACGTTTTGAGTGGATGACGAGCGCGAGACGCCGAAATGGATGCCAATAAAATATGATTTCTCGTCAGTATTTCTTTCACCATTTATTGATACATTGTAAGAGAGATTATGTGTTAGAATGTGTGAAATTGAACACAGTATTGTCAATGTTGTTTTCAATAAAAAAAAAACATTTGCACAAAGCTAGCCGATCCACTTTTTCATATGATATGCGAAATATGCGACAAAAAGATATTTAGAATAGATAGATAAATGTGCGACGAATTGCGATTAATCGTTATTAAATATTTTAATCGTTTGACAGCACTAATATTTATATGTAATATAAAGTATATATTAGAGCCAGACCGATAAAGATTTTGAAGGCCGATACCGATACAAATATTTGTTGGTTTTAAAATCCGATATATCGGCTGATATTATTATTATTCTTATTTCAGAAACGCACAACAAAATATTAACAGATTTCTCTAACATTAGTTATTTGTAGTTATTTATGAGTTTTAACTAAAATAATATGATAATGCATTTTAAAAACAAACTTGTTTCTATTGTCACAACAGAACAGAGGAACATCCAAATATTTTAAAGTTCTGATAAATTAAATAATAATTAGTCCCTACATTGCCTTATAGTTATCTACCTTATAATTATGTCAGCTTGCTTATCCCTTTACCTGCACCTTTTGACAACACTCACGACAAAGTTGAAGCGTGATTCGTCCGTTTTTATTTTATTTTTGAAATATTCATTTATCGGCTATTATAACTGCCGATACCTATATTTTAGAAAATGCCTAATATCGGCCGATAATATCGGCCTGCCGATATATCGGTCTGGCTCTAGTATATATAAATCTATATACAGTATATACATGAAAATATTTCTTAAATACATACAAGCATGTGTGTGTATTTATATATATATATATATATATATTAATTATACACAGTGCACCCACATATATTTTGTAAACACAAACTTTTATTTTGGATTTTGGTTTGACAGCCCTAGTACTATATACTTCAAATCAAAATATATAGTATATAAAAAGGGACAGATTTACCGACAGCCTACGCCAGCACAAACCCTCTTTTTGCCATATAAAAAAACTAAAATTAACGCTGAAAAGGCGTGAACAGGCATTTGTAGGAGTTTCCCTTTCAGATGCAAAACTAATTGTAGGAGAGTGTTAAAATGAATCACGCAAGATGATTTACTATGGTTAGCGCTGCTCAATTTACAGGTATTTGGGGCATTATTTAGCTACCGCCCTGAAAAAAAAACCATCTTAAACCTGATACTAATTTGCGCTGCTGTTGGTAAATTGCGTTGGTCATTCTGGTCAACGTGTGACAATAAGTACTAAAAGGCAATGTTATTGTGGAATAATGCACTTTTTGTTATAACACTATATACTGTGCAGTATTTAATAAGTAGCATTCCATTCCAAACACAGTCATCCATAAAGTCTTTCCATTATCCAGAAAGAAAACAGATGACAAAGAGTTGATAGAGAGTGACAGAAAACACCCCTGAAATATTTTAAAATCATGTTTGTTCCAGGGTTTGTTCCTAAATGAGCAGCTCTAAGTAACATGACAGATTTCATTCAAAGGAATATTTACATATTGCTCAACTGAGACAACACCGCCTGGGGAGACGATGTGTCGTGATCATCACCATAAATGTCTCTGTTAACCTATTGAAAGGAACGTTCCGGGTTCACAACCAGTTACACTGACAGCATCTATGACAAGTCATTCACTTTTACTTCCTTTAATTCTTACAGGTTTGGAAACACATGAGGGTGAGTACTTAATGACTTTGAGATTTACATAGAAACAATTAAAATTTTCGAAACAATTGAGAGTAAATTTTAGAAATAATTGCAAAGAAACGGCAAGTAACACATTGAATTGACCATGAAATGACTTTAATAGTATTTTCTTGAAAACGTACTCCAATAATCTCGGGCTTGTTTTATATCCTTTTAACAGTGTATAGTTCACATATAATTATATGAATCAGACTGCAAAGTTTAGGGTTCATATAAACAGAACAGGACATTGGAAAATATAATCTGAAATTGGATTGATTTCATTTGATGCAAATTAGTTGAAGCATGAGACTAAATCACTTCCTGTGATAAACAAGATTATAAAACAAATGCTGTCAGTAGAGCTTAACTTGTATTGAATGTCCTTTCTTTAAAATTTGAAGCAGATTATTGACATAAAAGATTTAATGATGCAGTTCTTGACATAAAAGAGGTCACCATCATTATGGTTCCCCATGATGAGGACAATTAAGTGGCTATATTTTTTTGGCATCACTTTAATCACTGGATGGATGATGCATTTTATTTGCTTAAATGAACGTTAGTAAGGACACAACACACCATGCTGGACAATAGCATTCATTATCAGTCCTTCTGCAGAGCATGCCGCTGTCGTCTGTTGGCATACGGTGCCAGCCATGTTGTCTGACTGTGTTGGTCTTGCCAGCTTCACAGACACCGAGGCAGTGCCTGCCATACCAAAAAAGGCACTTCAAATTGGCTCTTTGATGCACTGAGACAGAAAAGTAGAGGAAGGGGGAGTCCAATAACGCCGGTGGAGTGAGCTTTGCAATGGAGAGACGTTACAAGAAACACGAGAGAGGAAGAGTTTTCACTAGGGATGTGCAAAACTACAGATTCGTCAAAAGTGGAACTGTTTCCATCTGCAATTGCACTTAAGACTTTCGAAAAATAGCACAGAACACATTTAAAAGTGTAACGGACAGACGACCATACCTATACTTTCCACAAGATTACATTAGGATACACTGAGGAAGAAATGCATACATTCATGTTTAGGTTTGATGAGAAGATGAGATGGTGACAGGAACAGACAAAGACGGTAATTTGGACAGACAGCTCTTTCAGTATCTCCCTCGAAGACGTGAAAAATCTGAACCCAGCAACTACTACCACATTTTTATGCAGATCACTCTCCTGGAAACATGCAAAAACACACCGTGTTTCTCAAACATTTATGGAATTATTCATGCCAGTGCATTGGCCATTAAAAGATTATCACAAAAAGACGCCCTTAAAGCTAATCATTGCTGGCCACACTCTGGGTTTTTTAATATTTAGCTCAAGGCATAATAGAGAAGACTTTAAAACACCGAAACCACAAAAGATAAGTACTAGTTCGAATTCATTGGAATATGTTTAATTTTGCGTATTGAATTATAGTTTGTACAATGATCTATAGGATTTACTTGGGACTCTAATTCAATAAAACATGTTTTTAATTTTACGTATTTCAGAGTGAAATGGTATACTCCTCAGTGAAAATTCATTACTGTTTAAATATTATAAGAAACAATAAACTTGTCTTTATGATAATGTACACTGATGCGTCATCCGCGTGAAGATCAAAAACATTTGATTATGAGAAATAAAGTTCAACTTTGAGGTATTAAGTCGAATTGTAAGAAAGAGTGTGAAATTATAAAACCAAATTTAAATATTTGCAATTTCCAAAAAAAAAAAAACAGATTTTTTTTACCAAATTAAAATAATAAAGTTGCAAGAGTGAGAAATAAAGTACAATTGTGAGAAATAAAGCATCACTGCAGTTGTGAAATTGAAAAAATAAACAGAAAATGCAATTCCAATAATTATTTGGATTTATATTATTTTTTTCCCCTAAATATTTATTAAAAAAAACATGACATATTACACTCTCAGAAAAAAGGTACAAAAGCTGTCACTGGGGCTGTACCTTTTCAAAAGGTAAACTTTTGAACCCATAAAGGCTGCATATTGGTACCTTGGTGGTACATATTAACACCTAAAATTTACATATTAGCACCTAAAACGGACATATTAGCTCCTGAAAGGTACACAATAACACTTCAAATGTACATATTAGGACCTAAAATGTACATATTAGCTCCTGAAATGTACATATTAACACTTCAAATGTACATTTTAGCACATAAAATGTACATATTAGGACCTAAAATGGACATATTAGCTCCTGAAATGTACATATTAACACTTAAAATTTACATATTAGAACCTAAAACATACATATTAGCACCTAAAATGTACATATTAACACCTAAAATGTACATAATAACACTTAAAATGTACATATTAACACCTAAAATGTACATTGGACCTAAAATGGACATATTAGCTCCTGAAATGTACATATTAACACCTAAAATGTACATATTAACACTTAAAATGTACATATTAGCAATTAAAAAGTACATATTAGCACCTAAAATTTACTTATTAGCACCTAAAATACTTATTAGCACCTAAAATGTACATATTAACACATAAAACGTACATTTTAGCACAAATGGACAAAAAAGGTATAGCCCCAGTGACGGCTTTTGTACCTTTTTTTCTGAGAGTGTAAGTCAAATTGTGAGAAATAACATTACAGTTGTGAAATATAAAATATTTCCTTGTAATTTCAAAAAATAAAGTTGTATTTTCACAAAAATTATAATTAATCACATGACAAATTTGCAATTTGGGATTACAATTATTGTGATTGTGATTGCCATTATTTAATATTTTTTCCCCCTAATTAATTACGGTAAATAAAATTGCAACTGAAGTATTAAGTCAAATTGTGAGAAATAATGTTGAAATTATGAAATATAAAATTGAATTGCAAGAAATAAAGTAGTGAACCCTGTGAAACATAAAGCCACTATTTCAGATTACAAGTAAAATCTCAATTATGAGAAATAAAATAACAATTCTCAGAGGTTTTCATGATAGTCCAAGTATATAGTGAATAGGATTGATTGCAATAGTAAGTCAGTCACACAGAAGTGCACAAGTATATTTCTTGCCAAAATGCACCAGCCGTGAATCTCTCGTTCATGTTCTGAGTGATTTATTCAGTACTTCTGTTCTCTCAAAATGCGTTCACCTTCTTACTCCTGTTTCCATCCATTGTTATCTTTCTCCAATTTTTCCCATCCATTGCTTCTATGAGGCTGCCTTTCCTTTCCTGACGATCAAGATGAAAAAGAAACAGGGCCGAATTATAGCCTGAGATAACAGGAACTGTGCGCTTGTGTAAGTGTGTGTGTCTACGTGTGTAAGCCATGTAACAGCACCATCCTTCCTCGAGTCGCACACATGAAATCAGCTGAGAGCTCTCACATAGAAAACTGAATGTATTTCACTCGCGAAGCACATAATGACAAGTTTTGCCACACCATCGAACATAAAACTGGGTCAGCCGTCAAGGAGGACACAAGCCAAAGCTGAACAGATTTTTGCATTATGTAAATGGTGCGTCTAGTTGAGACCACCAGCATTAATATAAATAGCTTGGTTTGTGTGGCACTTAACAAAAACGCAAATCATCCATACGGTCAGACAATCAGCCCATACGGCCCCTGTCTTTGCTCCTCTCTCGGTTTCTGTCACAAATACTTTATCCTTTATCCTCTGTGTTCCCTAGATCTATCTGTCCGCCTCACTCAAATCCTCTCACAAACATATTCTGCACCACAGATGCTCCGTTTTCACAAGCAATCCATTCAGAGCACAAAAAATAATAATAAAATACAGTTTTCAAAGCAAGAACACAAGAAATGCAGTGGATCTGAGAAAAAAGACAGCAAAAACTGAACAAACACACGAGTTGCTATTATAAATATATATATGCTTTTTCTGTATATATCTCCAAAAAAATTCTCTATATTAGCATTGTGAATAAGAACATACTCAGAAATCAGTGTATGCTTTTGGGCCAGACTGATGCTGGATGTCTACCAGAAAATTCATCAGTATGTCAATGTTTGGATGATGACAGACAGTGTACAGCCAGCTGTCCATAATACAAAAACACAAATTATAGCAAATAAATAACAGTATTCACTTACAACAAATATACACTCAGTGAAAATATTCCCATTTTACTAACAGCAAAGCAGAGAGAAACAATAATGGGAAAGAGGGGTGAACGATATCAGGACGTGAACTGGTCAGGTTGTGTGATGAACCAACGCGTTCTCATCCTTTGGCGTCATATAGGTGACGGCATATGACATTTCGTCGAAATACTACGCACATGGCACCCTTTAGCGTCAATATAACACGCATTGTTATGGGTATAGGTCTGGGGTAGGGTCTCGCCTTGGGTTTTGTGTGTTATATTAACGCTTAAGGGTGCTGTGTAGTAATATTTAGACGAAACGTCATCTATATGACGCCAAAGGATGAGAACGAGCTGGATGAACACACCCAGAATTAGCTATGCATGTGCATTGACCATCACTGCTAATACACACATTCATTCGTGCAATAAATACAAGAGGTCGATGGAAGAAGAAGTGCAAAGGTATATAAAGGGGCAGCAAACTCCGAGTACGGACATTATGTCTAATGCAGCGTGCCAACATTCTCTCTCCTATCAGCTCAAACAGACCGAACTAAAACTCTCAATGAAAGCATGGATTTAACCTCTTAAAGGGATAGTTCACTTTGAAATTAAATTTTAATATGTTGTAGCTTACCTCAAGGTCATCCAAGATGTAGGCTAGGTGTTTCAATTTTGATATTTTTAGGTCAAACCGTTCTTGTCTGTCAGTCATATAATGGAGGTCTATGGTCACCACCTCAAAGAGCATGCACAGAGAAGTCCAAATTAAACATGATTTAATGATTAGTAAATGTAAGTACACATTGATGGCCTAAGACACGAAATGAGCGGTTTGTGTGAGAAAACGAACATTTTTATATCGTATTTATATCATATTGACCTCTTGCAACCAATTTGAGGGCGTGAGCGCTTTGTGGCTGTGGTTACAATTACAAAAGGTAAAAACAATATACATACTGTTCGTTTTCTCACACAAACCGCTCGTTTCGTGTCTTAGGCCATCAATGTGTACTTACATTCACGAGTCATTAAATCATGTTTAATTTGGACTTCTCTGTGCATGCTTTTTGAGGTGGTGACCATAGACCTCCATTATACGATTGACAGACAAGAACGGTCTGACCTAAAAATATCAAAATTGAAACTACTGCGGAAACAAAGACACCTAGATCTTGGATGCCTTTGAGGTAAGCTAAAACATACCAAAAATTTATTTCAAAGTGAACTATCACTTTAATTGTCACGATTGCTTTTTTTTAGTGCACATTTTTGTAATCATCATAAATTAGGTATCACTTAAAAGCTTAAACACTCAGAATTCATCCTCTGAAAACCATTTTGAAATTGGACGTGGTGTTACCATGGAAACGATACTTTAAATCATTTTAGTGGGCCTCTTCCCCCTAGAGGGCAGTGTTTCATATTACAAAATTTATTTTAACTACGTTAGACTCAAACTTTTTTAATCTTGCCAAAACGCATATCATCGGAAATGCCTGAGACTCAATGTTCTATATTTGGTGACTAAAATATATGTTTCAAGAAAACGCATCCCCCAAAAAAATTCAATGAAATCTGAGTGTCGCCCGGTGGATATTTGGGGTATTACATCAAAATAAAAACTTCAAATTTGGAACACAACTTGATTAGACATATGGCTTTGATTTTATAACCATTTTAGAGTACAATTATTTTGAAATATATATATTCTGTATAAAATTTAAAAGCTTAGTACAGTACATTTCATTTTTGACGGTAATTTTCCTCTGCAACAATCTGTCTTCTTTAAAAAGAGACCAACCTTAGGTCTATATTCCAAAGTCTTTGTGAATTACAACCATTTAAGTTTGCATAGTGCGTTTCCACATCTATGCTAAAAAAGGGAGGTTAGATGTTAATTACACAAAATGATTCTGGAAACCAAGGAAGGATGTTCAGCATTGTCCTATTGACTTGCATAATATTATAATAACCACTAATTTCACAGCCAAATATCTTTCAATCCAATGAAATCCCAACGGATAAGTTCGACTCTACATAATATTTTGTTATTGAACCATGTTCACAACCATTTCATGCTCTCAAATACAGCAGAAAGGTGAAACAAAGGCTAGGTTTTTAAAAAGAGAGAAATCAGTGACAAAAAAAACAACAGTTCAGAGGTTTGTTTCCAGCCAGAGAATGTTTCTAATTGTTATTTTCTGCCATCCGAGTCTGGAAAATAAAATGCAGACAGAACCAGAGCAGCAGGGCAGGTTTCCGCTGACACCGGTGCCAAAAGATTGCCACGGCAGAAGACTCTGTCAAGCTCCGGCTGTAAAGAGCAGCAGGTGTCTCAGTGAAGGGCTGAAGGGGCATCGCTAGATTTCCAACACGCCAGATGTGAGCGATGACTGAGAGTGTAAAGGTGAAACCAGAGGGCAAACAACTTGATAACACAGCTCACTGTCTGCAGCTCTCATTCAAAATAGCTTTCATCATTAATAAGGATTAGTTTAACATGATTTTGAGAATGGATTTGTTATGGTTTAAATATCTATGATAATTAGGGTTGCAGTCTATGTAGTTTTCCTGTGGGATTAGAGAGATTTGCATGTGTAGTGATAATGCACTAAATCATATATATCTATAAAGAAAATGTTCATTAATCTAAATATGAAAAATATTTCTATTTAGACTCGAGTCTGCCAGCAAAGAGGAATAAAGTCCCATAAACAACTGCTGTGAGAAATCAATGTTGGGTCGCCTGTATAGCCCATAGCGCTGGAATCATTGACATTATAGAGTTGCTATCTAGAACGTACTAGTGTGCATATCTGAAAATTCATTTGTCAGATAGGTTCATCATAACATAACATATAATCAGAAATACAGCCCAATTTATCAATGTTTAAAAAATTAATTTGCATCTTGACTGGTTGTTTTGAATATTAACCAAATTTGTAATAGTTGGTTGTTTCTCAATTTTCAGCATTCGCTCTGTTTTCGCTCTGTCTACAATAAACATTAGGCGTGAAGAAGCCGTCTAGTAGGTTGGATCTGAACTCAAGCTTGGCTAGAAGTATCAATCGACCCGAACCATCTGAATTTCCAAAGTCATTCATGGCAAATGTTGCCCCCTTAAAGGAGTAGTTAACTTTACAAAAAAAAAAAACATTTGCTGATAATTTACTCACCCCCATGTCATCCAAGATGTCCACGTCTTTCTTTCTTTAGTTGAAAAGAAATTAAAGTTTTTGATGAAAACATTCCAGGATTTTCTGCATATAATGGACTTCAATGGGAACCAAACGGTTCAAGGTCCAAATGAGAGTTTCAGTTCAGCTTCAAAGGGCTTTAAATGACACCAGACGATGAATAAGGGTCTTATCTAGGCCCCTTCGAGTCATGACTCGAAAAAAGATTTGTTCATTTTGATAAATGAGTTCTAACAGGAGAGTCACACAGAACTGAGCAAGGCGACCATTTGCGCTTATAAAACGTAAACTTTTTTACTTATTTTTGAAAAAATTATTTCATTTCGCTAGATAAGACCCTTTTTTCATCATCTGGTGTCGTTTAAAGCCCTTTGAAGCTGCACTTAAACTCTCATTTGGACCTTGAACCGTTTGGTTCCCAATGAAGTCCATTATATGGAGAAAATCCTGGAATGTTTTCATCAAAAACCTTAATTTCTTTTCGACTGAAGAAAGAATGACATGGACATCTTGGATGACATGGGGGTGAGTAAATTATCAGCAAAAGTTTTTTTTTTTTTAAAGTGAACTACTCCTTTAACAAATGAGAAAACCAAGCTAGAAAAGCAACACTGGCATCTGGGAAGTCTGTGCACTTGCTGCGAGTAGATACCATTAAGCTGTGTGTCAATCAGAATGCCACAAATCCAACCCATCAATTATGTGAACTTGACTTGAGATTGAGCCGTAAACGTGATCCTGTTCAAACGTTCCTGATAATAAATAACTGCACAGCAGTGCACACTACTAAAGCATGCACTGAAAGGTTTGTCTTGATACAAACCAGACCTCTAAACCCATCACACCATCAATGACTTGCAGCAACACAGTGACCTGAACTCGTGCAATCTAACAAGGAACAACATCTTAGTACGCCAGTGCCAAAGTGTCCGGAAGTCATCCAAATATGCATCCTACTCACTATATGATAGGGTGAAAAACAATACGTGAAAGACTAGCATGTCCGAATTCACAGTATTCATAAAACAGTAGGCGAAAACTACCTGAATGACCTGGTACTTCCGCTGGGTTTCCGAAGTGCACATCCAGTGGACACTTTACTATCCCATGAGGCCACAGGAGAGGATTTGTGAATGGCAGTGAAGCATTGCAACTGATGCTGGTAAATCACATGACAATAATTGCATGACAAATGAAGAACATCTGATTTACATTCATACTATAGGCCATACAAATATAGTGATTGCAAAGTAATTACTTATTCAAAAGTACCTAGGCTGTATACCAGGCTTCTATTTATGGTTCTTTTAAGCTCTTTTTCATTCTTTGCTTAGGGGTAAAAATAAGTTTGAAATGCCTTTTCAGCCGTATACTGTCCCGACGTCACCTATTCTGATGAGAGTCCCGCTTGGATATGTAAATATACGTAGCACGCTTTCCTTTAATAACAAACTAAACACCACAAAAATGAGAAAGGTTAAAAAACAGCAGTTAAGAAAGCATCTGATCATAGCGATGTGGATATTTTTACAAAAAGCAATTCGGCACTTCAGTCTAGTCACGTCTCGTTTATTCAGGCCTATAAATAACTTTCTACAGTATTCTTTACAGTATTAAACATGAAAAACAGTGTTCACATCAAGCGTCCACAGCAGCGGATGATAACATTCTGTTTATTATAAGCGTGTGCTTGTCTGTCACTTTAAAGGGGTGGTATAATGCCCTTTTCACAAGATGTAAAATACATCTTTGATGTAGCCAGAGTGTATATGTGAAGTTTTAGCTCAAAATACCCCACAGATATTTTAATATAGCATGTTAAAGTTTTCACTTTTTGAGGGTGAGCAAAACCGCACCGTTTTTGTGTCTGTCCCTTTAAATGCAAATGAGCTTCAGCTCCCCACACAGAGGGCGGAGCTACAACAACTTGTGTCCTTTTACCTCACAGAGTCAGAAATAAACCGGAGAAAAATAATAAAAGGCGGAGCCTCAGAGCCACACCTACCAATTATGTAATCGCTGCGGACCAATGGCTGTTCAGGGTTGTTTACCAGATGGAGCAAATCAGCAAGCTGATTCAACTTTCAAAAACAAACTCCAAACAAACTTCGTTTTGGCCTGATTTAGTACATAATGACATCACCTGTTCATTCTTCAGTTTCGATTTAAAAATTATTAGTCACAAAAATATGTAGTCTACTAATACTGTACACAGGGCCTTTATTATGGCAGTGCAACCTGTGCTACCGCACTGGGCCCCGTTACTGATCGCGATCGAACGAAGGGGGATGCTTAAGACAGCCCTAATCGTACATAGTTATTTTACAGCGTATCAGATGAGGTGTGTTCTGTTTAATGTAATTAAAAATAGAAAAAAAAATGTAAAATTATTGCTTTAACATGATTTTTTTACTTAATAAAATTCTTCATAGTGAAAATGATTTTCAAAAGGTTAAAAAACATCCAATCACGAGGCATTTACCGTGGATTTCCGTCTTCACATTGCCACAAAAATCAACGTCATGCAATGATAGCGCACATAGATGTCTTTTAAAGAGCGCTTTATCTGGAAAACATCGGTTGTGTACATAAACATCTGATAAACATCTTTTGAACAGCGGTTTTACATACATTCTAAACCATAAACGTATTAAATACATTTTCTAAACGTCTAGACGATGAAAACACGCACATCAAATAGACGTCTCCGAGATGTACTTTATTTGTGTGCTAAAGTGAAATCACTAGCTAAAATACAATCAATCACTCAAATAGTAGCCTACACCCACCTAAATTGCAAATTTACATTTATCGCGATTTGTTAAAACGATAAAGATTAGCTATTTAACATAGGAAACAAATATGCGGGGAAAAAAAGCAGCATAAATTGTTAAGGTTTTCGAGCTTTTCAGCTGAGCGGGATTAATGTTATAGCCTACCGATAACAATTAAACAATTTAAACGATTTTACGCAAATTTTCTGCAGTCTACGGGCATCTAACGGAGTTGACTTAGATCATGAACCGGTTTAACCAGAATCTGATCATATAAGGCAAACTTACAATTTTGGTCATTTAACAATCATAAACGGAACGACCTCGCATTAGAGCATCAGTTTATCTGCACTGAACTAACGTGAGCTCAAAGTTTCTCGGAGGTTGAACATGCAAAACATTAACATTATAATATCGATACAATATGATACTATATCGCAGAAGAGCGCAATACATAATTTGGGGGATGAAAATATGCAACATCACGAATTTTCGCTGATCTATCGAGTGTGACGAACTCCGGTGGGCTTTAAATCAGCTTCCCTATGTCATGTTTGATGTAGAAGTGCTCCGTTATAGAACACGAGCACAAAAAGAAGAAATAAAGCAATAGACGCTTAAACATCAGGATCTCTTAGGTTATATGACAACACCAAACTCTAAAGATGCTTCATGTGCAAACGGCTTCATGTGAAGCACATTATACGGTTCATATAACGGGATAAGGGTGGCTTCCGCGGTCGCCAGGGCAAAGTCATCATTTAAACGAGTGAGCATGCATCGGCAGACTTATTTACCTTACAGGATGATCTCAATCCACTGGCGAATGTGTCTCCAAAACAAAAAATCAGCTCGTGAATCCCTTCTCCGGCCCCAAGTCCCTCCGTCCACTCTTATCCAAGTCTGGCGAGCGTTGAGCAAGAGTCTGACAGCAGCGGAACCCTCCGTGAAGTCTCCGGTTGCACGAGCGAACGAGTGGGCGGGACCTCTAGCGGTTCAGTCTCTACACCATCGGTAATTATTTGAGGATTCTGGCGCATCTATTGCGGATGACGGGCAGTAATGCTTGCCTGCCTAGAGATAGACATCAAGAGAGTCGTGTGTGATTTGAGGTTCATGTTCCTGCGCAAATGGTTTGACCTGCTGTTGCTGCCTCATCCCTATATTAGGCTATTTGCATGGGCTCTGGTAATATTTAAACTTAATTATATAGCCTAATATATAGCCTATATATATATATATATATATATATATATATATATATATATAATGAAATAAATAAATAATAACATTTTCAGAATACCCCTCAACATTAAGCAGATGGCCTTTTACCTCCAAATAATCTCATTTCCCACTTCATGCATTAAAAGTAGGGCTATTAATCTTTCATCCCATTATGGACACAACTTGTTGTCTGAATATAATCATAAAGCATATACTATTGTTATATATTACATAATTTTAAATATATATTTATTTGCAAATTCACAGAAGAACGGCTACTCTATTTGTTTCACTAGGGTCTGCATTTCTATCATGGCTTATTGCCACCAGCCTGCCACCATCAGGAGCTCTTTTGCAATGACCTCCAAAAAATTCCATATGCCAATTTGGATAACATTACTGCACTTAATAATTCATATTTGTGTATTTTCCAATTTAATTTTTTTGTTCAACTGTTAAGCACAAAAGTTATCCCCCTCAAAACATATTGCAAAATAGCCTATAAAATAATCATATTATTTGACTGTTTCTGCACCTCATTGTTTAAACATCTGAATGATTTCACTTCTGGTTAACATCGTCTCATAAGGGTGGACCCCATATCGATATGGCCAAAGATGACGGGGGTTCAATGAAGAGTGAGAGACTGTGCTCATTTTTATGAGGCCATTTTAAATTTACATGACAAAATGTTTGGTTGGATTTAAAAATATTGTTCATTAAAGATACACTCTTATATCACAAAGTATATCAAATAAAGGTTCTTTACTGTTTCCAATGAGAACCTATAACATCCAAGGAACCTTTCCATTGCACTTTATTATGTGGAAAAAAGGTTCTTTCGATTTTTTTAAAATGTTCTTCACACTAAGAAAACAATGGTTCTTTTAAGAACTGATCACTGACATCAGGTTCTTTGGGGAATCAAATGTTTATGGCATCACTTCATGTGAAAACCCCTATTGAGTGTATATCAACGTCTAAATTCTGCACAAATTCTTTGCTGCCTTAAATTTTCTAAGTGCAATCAACTTGATTTTTTAAGTCATTTCAACTTAAATTACATTAGACTTAGAAAATGTGTTGAATCTTGTATAACGGATTGTGACAAAGTCATAATTTACCCCTGATGGCAGTGTTACAGGCCCCTGTGTTTGTTTGGTTTATATTATTTCTATAAATGTTTGTTTCTCATTATTTGGTAACTTTTTTCTAGTCTGAGGTGCACATTAGACTAATAAAAAAAACATCAAGAGATTTATTTCTTTATTTTCTTTATTTGGTATTTACATAAGTCATTAGTTTTATCCTCATTTGCAAAACTAACCTTCTCTGCAGCATGGTTTCCGGGGGTGGGTGTTTAAAAGGACGTGCGGCCTTCCTGTTCCTCATTTTATGCCATCCCAAAGAATTCTGGGTAGTGTAGGCATAGTCCATTTCTCAATGGGAGCAGGGGGTTATTGTTTCATGTTTTATTGTGTTTGTTTATTGTATGTAGAAATGTATTTGTATTATTTTCCTTGTATAATTTTAGGTTAATGTATTTTGAATATTATTTTCATTTTCGGTGTAGTTATGTATTATGTATGTGAACATTATTTAAATTCCCTACTACTGTAAAATGGTTGACCCTTTCAGTATGTTTGTCTGTGAAAGCACTTCTGGTGAGGGACCTCCGTGAGGAGGGTCACCTTGAGTGGTTTTTGTTTGTGTTATTTTTTATTCTTTATTTCACGTTTTATATTCACGTATATAAAAAGTTGAAATTGCTTAAAGGAGTAGTTCACTTTTAAAAAACTTGCTGATAATTGACTCACCCCATGTCATCCAAGATATCCACGTCTTTCTTTCTTCAGTCGAAAAGAAATTAAGGTTTTTGATGAAAACATTCCAGGATTTTCTCCATATAATGGACTTCAATGGGAACCAAACGGTTCAAGGTCCAATTGAGAGTTTCAGTGCTGTTTCAAAGGGCTTTAAACGACACCAGACGATGAATAAGGGTCTTATCTAGGACCCTTCGAGTCATGACTCGAAAAAAGATTTGTTCATTTTGATGAACGAGTTCGAACAGGAGAGTCACGAACGCTCATCACAGAACAGAGCAAGGCGAGCATTTGAGCTTAAACTTTGTTATTTATTTTTTAAATGGCCGTTGGTTTCGCTTGATAAGACCCTTATTCATCGTCTGGTGTCGTTTAAAGCCCTTTGAAGCAGCACTGAAACTCTCATTTGGACCTTGAACATTTGGTTCCCATTGAAGTCCATTATATAGAGAAAAATCCTGGAATGTTTTCATCAAAAACCTAAATTTCTTTTCGACTGAAAGAAAGACAAAGTAGTTAAAAGTGAACTACTCCTTTAACTTATGAGTTAAAGCAATATAAAAACATATGTTGTCATAACTTATTGACCATATGATGTTTTACAGTGTGAAGGACTGAGAGATCTATTTTTATTGAATGGGTCTGATCTGTTCTCACATCTGATATCTCGTCTTTCCCACATAATTTAAACATTAAGAAAGAAATAATTTAGCAGAATCAATGATGTCCAATAAATCAAAGTCTGATTTATTTGAATCTCTTCAGAGAATCCCATCTCAAGACCCCATGTTAACCAAATCAGACAGACGTTGTCTCTTCACTCGGCTTAACTCTAATGCCAGATTGTGAAACACGCCACAATTTGGAAGAAACACCATCCAAGGCTTCAAATTGTTACTGAGAAAACTCATTTTCCCCACCACTTCTTTTTAACACTCAACAGCTGTGGTTATCATCGCACCAACTAAACAAAAAAAAAAAAAACAGGTTATTACCAAAAAAAAAAAAAAAAAGATATTGGACATCAAGAACATCCAAGACATCTGCTTAAAAAGACTGCTTGAAAGAAGAGAATCTGAGATGCAGTTTTCTAAGCACCAGGATAATACAGTAATAAAGCTCATTATTTCAAGAGTTTCAGTCTAAGAGCCTGTTAAAGGTTATTCTAATCACCACTGCTTGAAACCCACAGCCACAGTTTTGAGGTGCTCCGTGTTCTCCGTGATTACTGAGACACAAATGCACATTTTCTCTTATTTAAGTAACTCCCTCAGCTGTCTGGGGCCTAATGAAAGCTCTCCACTGTTGTTGCCATGGTGAAAACTATAATTCCTGCCACTTTTGATATCTGGGGTTTAAAAAAAAAAAAAAAAAAAAAAAAACCCTTTCCTGCACTTGAAAGTTGTACAATTTCTGTCCGAAGCCAATCAGCTAGAAGTCTTACAATAATTGCACCTTTTGCAGCTTAAATGTTCTCGTTCTCACATGATTCGGCCACCGAATTCTTCGCATGCGCATTATTTTTGACATAAATGTACACAGAGGATATCATTAAGAAGAGCTCTGAGAGAGAACTTCACATATGTGGTCTTGAAGTCTGCTAATTTGGTCAGTTGCTATATCCTCTTATGACATCAAAACAAGCACTTAATCATCCGTCGATGCATATTCTGGATAAAAACAGTCTTGTTTGCTTTCAGTGAGACCCAAATCAATCAACCATCACTAGGACAAACACTGGCACACACTGCCTAAACATAGCCTAGTGTTGCCAAGGAGAAGCTTCCTCCACATGCTGCAAAACATCCCTAGCGCTTTCAATGATTAATACATTTCTCCAATTACCAGTTGCCCTTATTGAGACAATTGTCATCACAATTCACAGATCTGCTTTCAACCAATTCATCTCATCAGGCTCGCAAGAGATAATCTTGCTCTGCAACGTTTACGTTGAAGTTTAATACAGTAGCTCTTCATGTTGTCAGGCATTTATACATGAAGACGTGTCATAGATTAAAAAAATTGGCTGTTAAGGTGTTAGTGACTTCATGCATAAAATACATGTACACTACTCTTCTGCTCACCAAACATTTATTTGATCAAAGACACCATTATATTGTAAAATACACTGCCCGAAACAAGGGGGGAAAGTGGCTGTTTGGAATTAAATCGGCAAATGACCAAAACTGGTTAAGATCTTGTATTGTCAATGCAAGATCCAGCACATCTTAAACACTTTCGATGAATTTAAGGTCTCAGAGGTGCCAATTCATGTGTGAAAATGATTCTTCAAGCTCCTTCACAACCATTTTTCCACGATCTGAGCGTGATGAATCTTGACATTGGCCTGGAATCCTGGAATATGGCCATGTTGTGTCTTCTTACATGGTTGTTTAAGAAATGGAAAGCTACACACTCCATCAATTAGGGTTAGAAGAACTGTTGCTGAACATATAACATGCTAGAAACATAATAATCACTGCAATAACTATCTAATCATAGACTGTTGAAGAACAACGCCGGAGCAAAATGAATTTGGTCTAATAACACATTGGTACCTAGTCAACCGTTCTCTGAGATTTGTTTTCATAATAATCGAATGTAAAGAGTTTTATCTGTTTAGCGAATAACGCTAGTATAGAGGGCATAGAGTAAGTAAAAATAAAAATTGCTTGTTAATTCCACTAACAAAGCTCAAAATAGCCCAACACTAATACTGTAACACAATGAGGACTACACACGTTGAGCACTTTGTAAGTGCACAGAGAGTTTAAAGGAGTAGTTCACTTCTAAAAAAAACCTTTTGCTGATAATTTACTCACCCCCATGTCATCCAAGATGTCCATGTCTTTCTTTCTTTCTTCGGTCGAAAAGAAATTAAGGTTTTTGATCAAAACATTCCAGGATTTTTCTCCATATAATAGACTTCAATGGGAACCAAACGATTCAAGGTCCAAAAGACAGTTTCAGTGCAAACTGCTCAAAGGGCTTTAAATGATTCCAGACGATGAATAAGGGTCTTATCAAGCAAAACGATCGCTCATTTAATAAATAAATAACAAAGTTTAAGTTTTATAAGCTCAAATGCTCGCCTTGCTCTGTTCTGTGATGCGCGTTCGTGACTCTCCTGTTCAAACTGGTAAATCAAAATGAACAAATCTTTTCCCCGAGTCAATTCTTTCATTTCGTTCGTTGAATGAACCAAATGAAACGAAAAAAGAATCGTTCATTTTGATGAACGAGTTTGAACAGGAGAGTCACGAACGCGCATCACAGAACACAGAGCGAGCATTTGAACTTATAAAACTTAAACTTTTTTTTTTTTTTTTAAATGAGCGGCCGTTGCGATCGCTTGATTAGACCCTTATTCATCATCTGCAATCTGGAATCGTTTAAAGCCCTTTGAACAGTTTGCACTGAAACTGTCTTTTGGATCTTGAACCGTTTGGTTCCCACTGAAGTCCATTATATGGAGAAAAATCCTGGAATGTTTTCATCAAAAACCTTAATTTCTTTTCGACTGAAGAAAGAATGAGATGGATATCTTGGATGACATGGGGGTGAGTAAATTTTCAGCAAAGGTTTTTTTAAAAGTGAACTACTCCTTTTCATATTAAAATATCTGCTTCGTGTATACAGGCAGGAGGCATCTTTGGAAAATAGTCTCGACCAGTCGAACCACGAATGCCGTTCATATAGTTCAGCTCACTTAGCATGGTGTTTGTGGTTCGACTGGTCGAGACTGTTTTCCAAAGATGGCTCCTGCCTGTATACGCGAAGTGGACTGTCTTTATAAAATATCTTCATATTTTCGCCGGAGTTCATTTTGCGCCGGAGTTGTCCTTTAAGCATTTGCCAATTTAAATCGAAAAAGTGATTTTTTTGGGGGGGAGGGCCTGTTATCCATTTGAATAAACAAAAAAAAAAATTATGTAATGGTTTACTCCAGTTTTCAGTGTCACATGATCCTTCAGAAATCATTCTAATATGCTCATCTCTCCTTATTATCAATGTTGAAAACAGCCGTGTAGCATAAATTGCAAAAAAAAAAAAAAAAAATTAGTCAATTTAATGTCCTTAATGCTAATGCTGAAACCTTTTGATTGCATTATGATATTATAATTTCTATATGTTATAGATCTATATGGCCTTTTTGACATCATTAACAAGCTAAAATTATGCAGGCCAAATCTGCAGACTTATTTTGCAATTTGCAGGACAATCTGGGCGATCCTTCAGAAGAGATTTCAAGATGGTGAAATGTGCACAGCAATCTTATTAGAAACTGAAAACCTAATCAAATTAACCAGAAGATTTATCCTAATTAACTAATGATAAAAATAAGTGGAGGAGTACTTTCTGACGAGTTTCGACATGGGAGAAAATATCAGAGAACCTTGTTCCAGAGCTCCAATGGGAGAAAAACACACTTTGTTTTGTCCAACTGTACACATTTCAGGCTGCGAACGTGTAATGCTCTTTCATAATTACTAAACGATGTGTTTAGTGCAAAAGATCATTAGCGCCAAACACAAGGTGAGGCAGTGACATTTCATCTCGTGTTATGTCAGCTTGAAAGAAAATTGCGAAGCCTTGTTTCAGGAAATTAGCTTCCAGGGGGATGTGAGAACGTTTGATTGTAGATGAAAGAGAGCGATATGTTGAAATGGAAATGTGTCTGACCGACTGTGGACGTGAATTTTGCCCCTCGGGGATGAATGAAACACATGCATTCGGCAATCTCTCTATTTGCACATAAAAGCCTATGCGCGTCTCTATATGTGTGCTTTATTTGCTTATCTCTACATGTGCAGAGGAGACAAAGCATAAAAAGGATGTTTTATTTCATCCCCTGCCAGTATTAACCACTAATTTGCTCAATAATTTGTGGACATTAACCTCACATAGCCCACTTTCTGACCGTCCACTCTACTGTGTAACCAGCGTTTGTTATATTACAAACAATAAGAAAATACTGCCAAAACACTCAGGCCAAATAACAAATGTGCATTTCCCCCCTCAGAGGCCAACGTTTAGCAAGTACCCTGCTCATCATTACACTGGCATCTGCGAGCAGACAGATGGATAATATAGTAGGCCTACACATCAGTCGGGCATCTCAGAGGTTTTACTAACTACACCTATGGGACGTCTTCGGTGTAGTTAGTAGCCTACATACAATTCCATAAACTCTCAGAAAAAAAACAACAAAAGCTGTCACTGGGGCTGTACCTTTTCAAAAGGTAAAGTTTTGTCCATTTTAGGTGCTAATATGTACATTTTAGGTGCTAATAAGTACATTTTAAGTGTTAATATGTACATTTCGGGAGCTAATATGTCCATTTTCGGGAGCTAATTTGTACATTTTAGGTCCTTATATCTGTACATTTAAGGTGCTAATATGTACATTTTAGGTTCTAATATGTACCACTAAGGTACCAATATGCAGCCCTTGGGTACAAAAGTGTACCTTTTGAAAAGGTACAGCCCCAGTGACAGCTTTTGTACCTTTTTTTCTGAGAGTGTACACACGTTAATTTATTAAATCACTATTTTGTGATGAATGTATAAGGAACAACATAGACCATGAGTTCCCTTTCAAGGGAACCTCGAGCTGCGTTAGAACGAGGTGGGTTCCCACTGCGTTCTAATGCAACTCTCGTTCCCTCTCAGGGAACCAGACGTTTCAGACGGTGGTTCTTGAACCCCTGAGGGTTTTGAAGGAACTGCGGGTGTTTATGAAAAAAAAAGTCTGTTACAATAGCTTTACCTGCATCCAAGGTCAAAAAACACTTTAATTTTCTCATAATATACATTGCACATGACCTCATTTCTCTTAAAGTCTGAAAACGGTGTACGAAGATTACGGCTGAATCCGAAATCGCCCATAAACCCTCAATCACTATTTGCTATGTTAGTCGTCTAATATCAGCTGTACACTCGTTATTGCGATGCATTGTTCAGACAACCTCATGGTTTCGGACATCGTGTAATGCCCAATTTAAAGGGATACGGGCCGATTTCGGATTCAGCGCATGTCTCTCTAAACTCCTTTCCAGCAGCCTACTCTGCTCTGATTGGTCAGACGGCTAAGTCTGTTGTGATTGGTCTACGGCTCGGATTATATGTGAATTTCAGCTCCGGATCTTCCTCAGCTCGAAACGATCGCTCATTTAAAAAATAAATAACAAAGTTTAAGTTTTATAAGCTCAAATGTTTATGACTCTTCCGTGCAAACTCGTTCATCAAAATGAACAAATCTTTTTTCGTCATTTGGTTGATTCAACGAACGAAATGAATGAATTGACTTGGAAAAAGATTTGTTCATTTTGAGTCACGAACGCGCATCACAGAACAGAGCAAGGTGACCATTTGAACTTGTAAAAATTACACTATTTTTTAAAATGAGCGATCATTTCGCTAGATAAGACCCTTATTCATCGTCTGGAATCGTTTAAAGCCCTTTGAACAGTTTGCACTGAAACTGTCTTTTGGACCTTGAACCGTTTGGTTCCCATTGAAGTCCATTATATGGAGAAAAATCCTGGAATGTTTTCGTCAAAAACCTTAATTTCTTTTCGACTGAAGAAAGAAAGACATGGACATCTTGGATGACATGGGGGTGAGTAAATTATTAGCAAAAGTTTTTTGAAAAGTGACCTTTAACACACATCTGTCTTGTGGCTAAACTTAAACTGAGTATTTTAATGCTTTAATGCAAATTGGACACGTTCATTTTATCATAAGTGCCTCACGGACCACGGTGTATATTGGCATTATGTAATAAAAACAAAATCCTGTCACAATCACAATTGCTGGTTTTCAATGATAATTGCAAGTTACTTCAACACATTTTTACCAGGAAATAATAATGATTTACTTTGGTATTATCCAAACCCCATTTTGAAACAGTTTTAAGGCTGTCAAGGTATAATATTGTTATAATAAAAAAAAACCATTATGTTATAAAGCTTTCACAAAATGTCTAACACCTTATTTACAGTGACTCATAAGTGATTCAACCCAAGGAGACAGGAACATGACAGTAACATTAGAGATGCAAAATTCCCAAAACAATTATGGACCGAACAGACCTTTGTTTGTCCTCGCCATCAAAAGGACAGCGACAGTTTCAGATGGATTGTGGGTTAAACCGGATGAGTCAGACAATGTTCCTCATACAGTTTCCCGTTTAAATCAGCCTCCAGTGCTGCTAGAATATGTCGCACAGCCAAACACTTATCCGCAAGGACACACAGAGAGCACAGTGTTAAAAGGGGAGACAGAGAAGTCAATTATATGTTACGTAAAAGCCATGGTTCCTGGGACTATAAAACAATACAGCCTTGACAAGAAGTCCAAATTGTAACAGTCATTGCTCAGTACAATAAAGAGACAATGAACCTGATATTATGTATTAAATAAATCCTGAATTCGGTGGCATTTCTAAATCATGCCATATGTATAATAGTTGTATTATTATTCATTTTAAAAATCATTGAATGATCATAATTCGTAATTTTAAAAAAGAAGTAGCCTACCGTGACCTGACCCCCAAAGAAAAAACAAATTAAAAATGTAATAATATAAATATAATGTATATTAAAGTATAATCATTTAATATAATATTTTTTAAATATATTATAGTAAAGTATAAAAAATTTTAATAATATTTTATATTATTTTAAATAACATTCTAATTTTATTTAAAAACAAATTTTAAAAACAACAACATTGATCATGACCAATTTATAACATTAACAATCTCACAACTGCAAATGCATATACAATCAAGCTATTTTGTACAGTAAGAAAAACTTTACACAGCCTTTAAAACTTGGACTTTGCCATGGTCTGACTTTTCCATTATGTTCCTGATTTGATTCTCCGTGCTCTTTTTTTCCCCTCGCCGGTGTGTTTAAAGCATTTAAATATAGCCGAGCTGAGTGTAGCTGAGCTTTGATGAGGTTGAATGTGAAAGTGCTCTTCACAGAGGAGAACACTGCATTATGGGATAAATGCGGCTGTACATTGGGGCTGCTCTCGCACAAAAGCCATCGCTGACAATGGCTGAGGGAAGGTAACTGGATGTACGTAAACACGAAAACACACACACACACTTTGCAGAGTGGCAGCTGGGCTCATCTGCCCAGCAGGGATAACGAAACAAAGACGGACGAGAGAAAAGCAGCAACGAACAGGCATGAAAAAGATTAAATAAACTTGGTTGGTATTGAGCACCAAAGGAGTCACGTGCATACAAGTGTAAATGTGTGTGCATGGATAAAAAAGGGGGGAAATGCATGTTGTATGAAACTGGTTAGAAGTGTGTGTGTGTGAGAGAGAGAGTGACAGTGAGGGGGTGGGGAGGGAGAACGAGAGAGGCAAAAATTCACAAAGGATTTTGTGGCGAGAGAGATTGAGCAGCCATAGAGCAACACAAGCAATGGAATATGCAGGCCTGTTACAGCCCCGGGGCTTCTGGGTAAATAGAGAGAGCACAGCAGGATTGGCCTGGATTGCTCTATGGCTTACCTAACGCTATTGTGAATGCAGATCTGAAACAGGTTCAGTTCCATTCAGATTCAATTCAATTCAATTCAGATATGCTTTTCGCTTTAAATAGCTAATCTTTTTTCTGAAAAGTTCCTGCAACATAAAAGACGTCAAGCTCACAGTCATATTAATGGAGCATTGCCATATAACTAAATCATCAGTGGGGGTTTTGAGATTATATTTAAGATATGAAAGTTTGAACTAATTAGAGTTTCTCTAGTCATGCATCACTTTTTCTTTTGCTCATGCTGAGAGTGATGTGTTTGTTCAAATCTCTATCTGTAAATATTAAACTTCAATTATGCTACAGTACAGACATGAATGATTCCTCAAAATGAAAATGTGAAAATGAAAATGTTTGCCTGGTGGATAATAAAAGAAGTAAAAAAAAAAATCCCATAGACTTACATTGAAGCAAGGTCTCGACTTGGGCCAGTAGACCTTAGCAATCACATAGCAACCCCCTGGCATCGGCCCACAACATCTACCATCATAGCAATCAAGTTTTGCATTGGCGTACAACACTCACATTTTCTTTAGGAAATGTAAACAGATTTAGGCTAGAAGAAAACCACCTAGCAACCACCCAAAATACCTTAGCAACTACATAGCAACACCCTGGCATCGGCCCACAACACCTACCATCAAAGCAATCAAGTTTTGCACTGCGTACAACACTCACATTTTTTTAGGAAATGTAAAGAGACTTGGGCTAGAATGAAACCACCTAGCAACCACCCAAATTACCTTAGCAACTACATAGCAATACCCTGGCATCGGCCCACAACACATACTGTCATAGCAATCTAGTTTTGCATTGGCGAAACACACTTACATTTTCTTTAGGAAATGTAAACAGACTTGGGCTAGAAGAAAACCACCTAGCAACCACCCAAAATACCTTAGCAACTACATAGCAACACCCTGGCATCGGAACACAACACCTACCATCAAAGGAATCAAGTTTTGCACTGCGTACAACACTCACATTTTTTTAGGAAATGTAAAGAGACTTGGGCTAGAATGAAACCACCTAGCAACCACCCAAATTACCTTAGCAACTACATAGCAATACCCTGGCATCGGCCCACAACACATACTGTCATAGCAATCTAGTTTTGCATTGGCGAAACACACTTACATTTTCTTTAGGAAATGTAAACAGACTTGGGCTAGAAGAAAACCACCTAGCAACCACCCAAAATACCTTAGCAACTACATAGCAACACCCTGGCATCGGAACACAACACCTAGCATCAAAGCAATCAAGTTTTGCACTGCGTACAACACTCACATTTACTTTAGGAAATGTAAACAGACTTGGGCTAGAATAAAACCACCTGGCAACCACCCAAATTACCTTAGCAACTATAGCAACACCCTTGCATCGGCCCACAACACCTACTGTCATAGCAATCTAGTTTTGCATTGGCGAAACACACTTACATTTTCTTTAGGAAATGCAAACAGACTTGGGCTAGAGGAAACCACCTAGCAACCACCCAAATTACCTTAGCAACTACATAGCAACACCTTGGCATCGGCCCACAACACCTACTGTCATAGCAATCAAGTTTTGCATTGCGTACAACACTCATATTTTCTTTAGGAAATGTGAACAGACTTGGGCTACAAGAAAACCACCAAGCAACCACCCAAAATACCTTAGCAACCACATAGCAACACCCTGGCAACTGCCCACCGCACCAAACATCACAGCAATCGGGTTTAGCATTGGTGAATAACACTCACATTTTCTTTAGGAAATGTAAACAGACTTGGGCTTGAAGAAAACCACCTAACAACCACCCCAAAAAAAAAAAATCTTAGCAACCACATAGCAACACGTTACAAAACATAATGGAAATGAGATTTGCATGAGCAACCAACACATTCAGTGTCATTATTTATAAATATTTAAAAACTCAAGTGTAAAATTCCACATGGCTGGTTGACCCAAAAGAGCCTGAAAATATAGACCAGGTCAAAAATGAGTCAAATGCCTGACTGTATATTTGTGGCTCTAATGCAATGTGACATATATCACTAAAGGTTTGATTCAAACATACATCCAGCACTGTGAATTGCCTCTGTAGTTGAAAACATGTGCCCATTATAGACGTTGCAAGCGTGCAGCAATTGTTCGAATCCATTTTGTCATTGTTGACTGTGCCGCTCACTCTGTCAATTGTGGCAATAATGGATGGTGCATTCAGAGGAAAATGCGAACCAGAGAAACAAAAATAAATACAGAAATGTCAGTTTCTGGAGATAAAGGGTTGGGAACTACAGGGATTTTACTTTTGTTTCTATTATAATTTGCATGAATGCAGAATCGTGAACATGTTGACCTTTTAAAGCGAGGAATGTTTCTAATAACAGGCCTCATAGATAACAGAATAAAGATGTTAACATTTACTGAAGAATATGTGAGGAGTGAAAGATTGGGGAAAACTCAACAGCATTATATTAGGGTGTTGTGGGTGGTTGTCGGGGTATTGCTATGTGGTTGCTAAGGTCTTCTGGGTGTTTTTTGTAAAAAAAAAAAAAATGAGTTTGGCATCAAAGCTGAAGATAACTCAAACCATTTCGATAATACAGAAGTTAACATTTGCATTTCCTAAACTTAGCAGCACTAATAAACCTGCAGGGAGTCATAGCAAAGAAGAAAGGCAACAGATAAAAAACATATTTTGCTCTTTTCCACGGCAGTGTTGACGGCTTACAGAGTTTCTTTCCTTCAAGCACACACGCACACACACACACGCTTATATCCTCCGGGAGAGAAGAACATTTACAGAACAGCAAACATTTCATGAGTCTCTAATGGCATCCTCAGCACTGACGGATTGACAGGAAAGGTAAAGAAAATGATTATGACCTTCTCAGACATAATGATATGATACAGATACTCAAGGCTCTCTTAGCGGTAATATAATATCCTCTTTAACAGCTGCTTTACTTCTTGCATATATGAGAAACTGTTAAAATTGTATTAATATGGAGAGAGGCCACAACTTTAAGAGGGTAAAGCCGTAACTGTTCCTTCATGGTTAATATCTTTTCAAAGACTATTACATAATAGAAAGCAATGTCTCTGATAAAGCTAATTATCACTGTATCCGTAAATAGAGTCATATATTTTCAATTATCTTTTAACATTTACTGCACAAACAATAATTTCAGAAAATATTAATGGTACATTAACTTTATGACAGAATTGCCATAATTATGATAGACAGACAGATAGATGAATGGATGGACAGACGGAGAGAAAAACGGACAGACAGACAAACAGATGGACAAACAGACAGACAGGAATGGATGGATGACAGACACAGTTAGACAGACAGGAAAAAGAGGAACAGACAGATGAATGGATGGAGGGACGGACAAACAGATGGACAGACGAAGAGACAGTCAAATGGAGGAAGAGATGGACAAATGGACAGACAGACATATGGACGGATGACAGACAGACAGACAGATACACTGTTTTTACTCAATAGAGTGAAGCTATATACAGTATTAAATGCAGTTTAAAGTTGAATTGTGTTTTAAGAAATATTATTGTTTTAGTGAACTCGAATTAGTGCTGGGCGGTTTGACCACAAATTTATATCACTTTTTTTCCAGTTTATGAAGTTTTTTTTTTTGTTTTTTTTTTCATGCATGATAAGGTGTTCAAAGAATTTAATACAATTGTTATTTCTTAACATTCTAAAAACATTCTTATAACCAGGAAATACTGTAACTTTAAAATACGACGTTTATATAACAGGAGAATTGCACGTTCTAATGACGTTTGAATGATGTTCTTACAGCCAAGCAAGAACGTTAATACAACATTTATATAACGGGAGAACTGAGCGTTCTTATAACGTTTTGAATAACGTTCTTAAAACCAAGAAATAACGTTAATATAATGTCTAAAAAACTGGACGCTTTGAATGTTCCTAGAACATTCAGAAATAACATTTTCATAACTTAATGGACACGTTACGAAAACGTTCTTATAACCTAAAATTGTTATCTGAGGAAGAGGTTTTATGTGACACGTTTTATGTGCACTATTCTCTGAGAGAGACCTATTCTTAAAAGAGCAGCGTGACTGTGAGCGTGCACGGAATATGAGATACGCGCTTGCGCATTACATGTATATTCGCTCTACAATAGTCCGCTCTCGACATTTGCCAGGAAAATAACGCTATAGTTCTGCAGCATCCATCTTCCCTGTAACGTAATCAGAGCACTGCTGTATCCACAAGTTTCCTACGCCCCATGAGGCCTTGCGTCAAAAGTGGGCGCGACTTCCGGTTCGAAGTAAACAAAGCGCGATTTGACATGCTTGACACTCGTTCATTCAACAGTTGACAGTCATTGAAGTTATAGCGATCCAAACTGGCTAACGATGTGGGAACACAACTTCAACGAAATTCAAAAGAGTGAATAACAGTACCTTTACCCTCTGCAGTAGCTGATTGGGAGTATTATAATAGCATTATTTATAATCAATACTCATCAAGGCATGGTAACAGACAGTTGTGTGAGCTGACAAACAATTAAAATAAAAAATACACACTTAGTCATTGTGCTTTGGAGTTTATTCAAAATTATAAATGAATGTGCTACTTGAATACATTAACTGGCACATTTGGTATTCTGTCAACACAGGCTTTGATCCTGAGTTTAGGTGTAACATCAGTAGCAAACAGCTAATCACATGCTGATAGAGTTTATATAATATTAAGAATTTAAACAAATGTACACAGGAAGATTCGTCATCTTTTGGGAGGTGATGGAAACTACAGTCGTTGGCAGGATCAGAGACGGGCTGTTTACAGGATCACTCTGATTTCGTTTTCAGCTTATGTTCAAAACAATCACGTTTAAGCCACTGAATTAGTTTAGTCCGGTTATACATACAACCACGAACAGCACATGTTGTCCATGAGCTCCGTAACGACATCTCTCATAAAGATTTGCGTCTTTAAATAGTAAAATAATTCTCCGAAAAACAGCTAGCCTTTTGGCTAACTAACACACAAAATACCATTGGAATGCTACTTCCGCCGCGTCACCGGAAGTTTCACCCACTTTATTTTTTACAGGAGCGCCCCTCGGAAACTTGTGGATACCCTCGGCCTCGCAGTCGCTGAAGTGCAACATTGTAAAGGGTCCGTTTGAAAACGTTTCGCGCGGCGTAGCGAATGAAATACATAGGTATGGCGGTATATTTAAAATTAATATCATAGCAAAAATATACACTCTAAAAAATGCTAGGTTGTTTTAATCCAATTTTGGGTCAAATATGGACAAACCCAGCCATTGGGTTAATTTTTAAATGACATTTTTAACCCAATGTTTGAGTTTGTCCATATTTGACCCAAAGTTGTGTTAAAACAACCCAGCATTTTAGAGTGTACACTGGTTTTCGGTATGAACCGGTATACCGCCCAGCACTTGAATAAAATAAGTTCAGAGTACTCATAACTATTGTTTTTGTTATAAACTTACATGAATTGAGGCAATCGGTTTCCTTAAATGAAATGAGATAGCTTAACTTGTTGGGTTTAACAGTAGACAGACTAAATGACGAACAGACAGACAGATAGATGGACGGAGGGACATTTATTTTTAACCAAGTACTGCATCAATGAGTCAATATTCCTACATCAATTATTCAGCAAATGCTTGCAAACATTGTTAATAATCGTCCACCTGAAAAACAAATTGACTGCATTGCATATCATCCTCAACAATTCAGTTGCTATGAGACATTTCAGTCAGTTTTGGATGTCAAATACAATTCAAATATCCCACGTTTATCTTTGAATTAAATAGCACATGGAAATCATCTGTCCCCATGAAACAATCATTCCTGAATTATAATTACTTTAACAGGTGCACATTTTGGCCTCTCTATCACCATCTGTAGTTGAAGCAAAGCAATTGCCAGTTAGGCTACTTGTTCTTTCACATGAACAATTACGTTCAGAATACAAAGCATCTTAGTTATAGACATCTATAAAATTGAAATATTCAAAAGCATAATTGTGACCTTAAGACTGCAGTATACTGAAAACTGAAACCCGCATTTGCTCGAGGAGTGTTTCTACACGCTAAGCTTACTTCAAGCCTAATGGGGGAAGAAGCTTAGCTGGATTTTTAATTAAATGATATCACACTTTAACATAGTCCCTCTCATTTTCTCTCTCTCCCAGTGTTCCCTTTCTGCCAAACTGCAACACCCAAATATACAACCGTTCTAACCGGCAAGGACAAATGGGCAGATGAGTTTCCAAAAGCCCATAAAAAACTAAAGTGATTTACGTAGGCTCATATTTGGAGATTACTTTGATCTTCCAAAGGGCTGAAACCCACATTCATCCGAAGTCTCGCTCTCAGAGGAAAACCCAGATAACCGGTGTCTGGATTTGGATGGCATGGGCAGACTAAGCTGATATTATGCCTACCGAGGCTGTCTTTGACATGTCACTCGGCATGTCATGCTTCCCTGGTAGAGGAGCTTCGGGAAACCAGTGCCATAAATACTGATTGCTCTTTTTAGTGAACCATCCCAGTACAGAACAATGGCCAGTGGAGCATGAAAAGGTAAAGAACATGCTCTTAGGACAAGGCTGTGTGTGGCAACCAAAAGAGAGAACTTAGCCAAATATAATGCCTCTGTCATGGACCTTAATCCACTTGAATCGCTTCAAATGTCCCAGTCTGGATGCATGGGTTTGTATAGCTATATAGTATTGCCTCTGATGGAGGGTTTTTGCCTCTAATGGTGATATGAAGCTGTGGAAAGATCCAGGTCTGTCTGAAATTAAGTTGGAATCCATCAAACACAATTTCCAAAAGCATAACTGGTCCCACCTGTATGAAATTCTGATTGGTCAACAAATACCTATACAATTTTGACATATCTTTTGGTTACATCAAAAAATTCCAATTTCAAGAACCCTAAAGAGTGCATTAGCTCTTTTTCAGATACTATAATGGTATTTGTAAAAACTGTTTAGTGAAAGGCTCTTTGGGGAACCAAAAATGGTTCTTCTATGGCATCGTTATGAAAACCCCATTTTGGAACCAGTAAAGTTATCTATAAGCTAGTATGCTCCAACACAATGAATCATTTACAGTCTCTCACTTGATGATTTTCACTTCAGCTTCTCATCAGATTTTCTGTTCAATCAAATGCTGAATCTAAAGCGTCCCGCCCCCTAACTTATAAATAGACGCTGAAGCTCCGGCTAAATCTGTCACTTACTCTTTTCCACATAGTGAATGTCACATAGTGCACCATATAGGGGATTGGAAACGATTCAGACAGTGTAAACATGCTTTTCATTGGGGCGAATGAAGTCTGATTTCATGTTAGCGTCACGCGAACCACTGCATATTCATATTAAACCTAAAACGGTAATCTATTAGACTGTGGCTGTCATAAACCGTCAAATACTACTTTAAAGAGCTCAACAGCTTTGACCGAGCTGTGATATAAACAAAATCCAATTGGTTATTTTTAAAAGGGGGAGGAGCTGTTCAATAAGTCCCGCCCTGTCTTCCCGTTTCAGGGGAAATTACGTCAACACATTGAATAACGCTGTTTCAAGGCACTTCAGTGGGCCTTTAAATAGCCGATATGATGGCTATGGATACTGTATATATAATATATTCATCAGCCGATAAACAATATGCAACACTGTATATTAAGACACATTTAAAAAGTTTTTACGAAACAGTTGCTACTTTATATGGTCTTTCTCAAAACAATGCGCTGTCCTTCATTCACAAAATATGCTGTTTCTCCCCTTGACTGTTGTCCCGCCTTGTAAAGAAAAGCGACGTGTCAAACAGGGGACAAGCATGAGTGAATACGTTCTACCGGTGATGGAAAACAAATGAAAAACACACACCACAAAGGACAGAGAAAGTGAGAGAGAGAAATGACATGGGGAAACGTAAAACAGAAGTCTGTCGGGGGCTTCAACTAGACATGTGTGGGGACACAGATAAGTGCAGGAGGGAAAAATAATGACAGCTCCCTGCAAGCTGGATAAGAAAGCATATATTTGGATGGTTTCTGGCTGCAAGATGGAGCCTACATCGTTATTGCGTAATTCACAAAAAAAAAAAAAAAGTGAGACATAATGGAAACGGTAGGAGGGGCTGTGAAAAACAGGAGACTATAGGGGCAAACGGGGGCAGCTGAATAATTCATTCAAATGTAGTTTGGGTCTTGTTCTCACACATCTATTATTGAACATTAGCATGCCGTCAGAAACCGAGATGGAAGCGGCAATTTCACAGATTTAGCTGAAGTCTTGTCGCCCAATTGGAACATGTAAAGCGTTTAGGGATGAAAAGCTTCCTTTGAAGTCTTTAATGAATGTCAGGCGAAATGATTTGTCTGAAACACGGCACTATATCAGCGTGCCCTCATAGGAGCATTTAAATTTATATGACCAAAAGTTTTGTCTGAGGCTCTGTTTGCCTTGATGAGATTTGCGTTTGGTGCAGGGTATCATTTATCATGTCTCTTCTTCCCTGAAATTCAAACACATGGCCATGCGCTGTCACATTACAGAGAGAAAACCAACTAGACAAATCTGTCTTTGGGTGTTTCAGCTTCAGCTACGGGCACTTTCATGTCCCTGGGGTTGTTTTTTATTAATAATAACAGATTTCAGGCCCAGACGTTCATTCTTAAAATATGAAAATCATCATAAAAATTATTGCATTTTTAAAAAGAGAGGAATGTAATGTTTATTGTGCGTGGGAATTATTCATCATGGGAAGCTTATTTACATGCTTTTCTAGTTAGAAAATGAATTAAAAGTAAAAACTGACCGGGTTTATAGGGACAGTACCTTCATTCTTCTACGTAAATTAAGATGAAAATTATGTTATCATTTACTCACCCTCATTTTGTTCCAAAACTGTATGACTTTCTTATTTCTGTGGAAATTAAAGGTTAGTTCACCCAAAAATGAAAAACGATCACCAATTACTTGCCCTCATGTGGTTCCAAATAAAACCCTAAATTAAATCATATAAAGTGATCGTGTCTCTTCAAAAAATTTGGATTAAACCGCTCAATTTCATATGGATTAGTTTTCCCATCTCTTTATTAACTTTTTGAAGCGACAAATTATTTGTTGCGTAGCGCTCAGTGGAGGGACAGAAATCTGTCCGATTTCATTTAAAATATCTTAATTCGTGTTAATTCGCGAACGACATAAAGGTGAGTAAATGATGACAGAATTTTCTTTCTTGGGAGAACTGTCCTTTTAAGAAATTTTTATAAATGTTTTGGATCCCGTTGACTTTTATTGAATCCACTGACATTTGCCATTTTTCAAAATATATTTTGTGTTCCACAGTAGAAAGAAAAAATATATTGTGGTTTTGGAATGGCATAATGGCACTTTTTTTTGGTGATATCTTTCATTTCTAAGTTCACATGGTCAGAAGTGTCCACAGTTGAAGAATCACACCATTGTGTTGGGTAATATGACAAATATAAACATTACAGGAAATACAACATGACTGCTGCAGCTAAAGCCAAAAGAAAAACAGAGACATCACACTGAAGGCAAATCCTCAACAGAGCCTCATATAGGTCCTGTTTACGCTATTAAGATAAGGTTTGGTCGACCACAAGTTGATCACTTGGATCACAACTGAACGACGCTAAATACAGGTGCAAACGGGGTCTAAAAGCTAAAATGTTGAGCTGGTGCACTTTCGACCACTTCCAGAGTCAAAAATGCATTTGACTGGATTGCTTTCGTTGTGTAACCGTTCATGTTACCATTCATGCAATGGGCAAATATTAGTTGAAGCGCGCTAGCCAGACTGGATTAATCCTTTGTCGACTGGAGACCCAAGTTTGGTTGAAGACAAAAAACAAACCAAGCAAGATTCTTTCACTATTTCTGATTTCTAACACGCACACACTCACAGCATTCGGTGTGATCTTGAAACAGAGCAGAAAGAAAAGCTGTTTTTTCGTCGTCTCTATGTAAATTGCGCAAAGTTCATTTGTCCTAGATCGTACATCTACCCACCCATAGACTTTCCACTTGAAGAAATCAGGACAGAAGTGGTTGAAATTGGAAAAAAGAGATGGATTAAACACCAGCTGTAAACAGTATGTGTCTTTCTCGTCTATTTGTGATGCGATCGGCCAAAACGCACTTTGATACCAGGTGTAAACAGGGCCATAGTTGCAATAATGCCAGCATGATATATGTAAAATACAAACAGTGTTTCTGATTGTCTAGCAAATGCCTAAAGAAAATAAAACCCAACAAACAAGAAAAGGAAGGCCTTTCTGTCGATCAAAACATAAATTATTAGGAGCCAAACGAATGAATTTAGATTCTATTACATGTGAAGAGAGTGGTCTCTCAGACTGGTAAAACTGCCTCATGCACAGGCAAAACATTTCCTAATTAAATATTGATCTCTAAAGAAGGTAATTAACTAACTATGAAGTAGTTCGGCACGAAATGATTGGACTGGGAAATGTTGTTTGTGTAATCCTGTTCTGGGCAGACGAGAGCCTAGGCATGAGGAAAATCCCCGGGTCGAAATAGTATTCTCAACAAATCATTCTGCTCTAAAAAACTGTTGTTGAATTACCTAGACTCTTAAGGTATAGCCTACTAGGTATATTTGAAGTTGGTCCAATGTTGTGAAACTGCATTGGTAAAGTGGGCAGTATGGGCTTTAAATGTGATCTGGGATTCAGGTTGAGTATTAGCACCCCAGACCCTTAATTATTCAGCTACCATCGTGCAGTGTAGATATGGATAGGACATGGGCAAGTGCAAGTGGTGCACTCACTGAGCCTCAGGCACTCTTCTGGGTGAAGATAGAGCTGCTGACAGGAAGGTATATGCCAGGTTAACACCTGAACATGTGCTGTGTGACTTTTGTTAAGTGTGTGCCTGCTGAAGTCTGTACATTTCACTAGTTCGACTGAAAGTTTCTAGTTCAATGACCAACACCCCAAGAGTACAAAAAGCAGAAACTAGTTTTTAAAGTGAGTTTGAGTTGGCCAACCAATACCAATCCATTTCAAGTTGGTCTTTATTTGGTCAAAGCTGCTTATTAGCTAGTGCAAGCTAGTCCAAGCTAGTTTGTACTGTTTAACTTATTGACAAAAAAGCTACACTTTACCACATACTAACCATTTAGGTCAGTCACTCCTTCTGATCCCCTTTAATGCCTTGCAATTATTGGACTAGACACTGTAAAGGACACCGATCAAAGTACTAAAGGTCTCTGCCCTTAACAGGGCCGTGCAAAAGATTCGCAAAAGCCACGCCCCTTAGTTCTTGTTACTACGCAAGTCATACAAATGGTCAAACACGACCAGCACGACAGATGACGGGAAGAGGTATACGTACGTATCAGTCACCTTTTATGGACCAATACCTCCGTGATATCCTCCAGATTGAGGCACAAGGGGTGGAGGGATATATTCAAAATAGAGCCCGACCGATAAAGGATTTTGAAGGCCGATACCGATACAAATATTTTGGGGTTTTAAATCCGATATATTTTGGCCGATATTTTATTTATTTATTTTTTTTAAACTGGACATGATAGTCACAAATTTTGTCATGCTTATTTGAGGAGAACTGATGGGGATGTTCTTTTAATTGTTATTCAAGCAATGACCAACTCAACGAGTGTTGCCAACAGGGACTGTGTAGAGTGCCCTCTGGTGGACAAACTATACAACTCCAACATTCATGACATGGTTCAAGTGTGTTTCGTCCGTTTTTATTTTATTTTTGAAATATTCATTTATCGGCCATTATAACTGCCGATACCAATAGTTTGGAAAATGCCTAATATCGGCCGATAATATCGGTCTGGCTCTAATTCAAAATCGAAAAATAAGCAATGAAGGAGACACGACTACTATTGAGGCTAATCCTTATAAAGGTCTCAAGCGAAATCTGAGAAACCCCATGACCTGTACCTCAAATGCAACCAGCACAGCCTTGAAGAAGATTTTATAAGCTGGTTCAGTGGCTAATTGTTTGGAGTTCGAAATGTATTTATACTTATAATAATATTTATTATGTATTATAACTCGCGCTACATATTTAGTAACTTTGCCTCAGATAAAGGATTATTCGCTTCCTACTTGTTTCTTTGACTAATCTCAGTGTCTCAGTCTCACACACGCTACACGCGAGTTAACCATATTCGACACATTTAACTGGGAGTGGGGCCGTCCACATTTTTGTTTTTGTTTTTTGCATTGTAGGCACCGCTCACGTTGTGTTTTCGGCTTTGGAAACAGAAAGAACACAACTCCTCCAGACAATCTATCGGGGTCTCTATCGGGGAACTCCAGACAATCTATCGGCCGCGGGCGCACCGCTTCACCTTATACCCCTTTTCCACCAAAAAAAGAACTGGTTCGGAACTGGTGCTGGTTCAAAGTTGGTTCGGAGTTGGTTTAACTTGCGAACCACTTCAGAACCTGTTTGTTTTTCCACTGACTAGAGCGCCCAGGGAACGACGTTGTTACGTCACTCTGTACGTCGCCATACGTTTTAGCTAGAAAGGCTTGCAAGTAACATTACTTTGGGATTATCTCTAACTCGTGTACCAAGAAGGGTTTAAAAACAATTGAAATATGTAAGTCTTTTAATCTTTTCGTTTGATATGTAATCTTTTCTGATAAGTTTTGTACCCTGTGACTTTTTTTCTTTCCATTTATTTGTTCTATATTGTGACTTTTCTTTTTTGCTTATAATGTCTTCAATAAAAAACTTACAAAAATAGAAACGCTTGCGCCAACTTCAAGCATAACAATTACAAAGGCAGACTCCATCGTGTTTCTGCAAATGTTAATCCTAGATTTGCGATCCTTTATTATGGTCAGAAAAGATGTTTAGAACACATCTAAACCCGCCCCTGACCCCGACGTAAGCATGACGTGATAAAAGAACGGTTCTAATCCAGAAAAGAGTTGGTGCCGCTTTGGAACCAGTTTTCCTGGCCCGAGAACCGGTTCTTTGGCTGTCGAAACACAAAGAACTGGTTCGCGCGCAGGCACCGGCTCCGAAGCGGCTCTCAAAATGCTTTGGTGGAAAGGGGGCTCTTCTTGCTTGGAGTCAATGTTTGACGGACCTGCTCACATAGTAATGGTCGCTATGATGTGTGATTGGACAATGGCCGTTTTGGGGTAACAAACAAACTCTCAAACACTCAAACTCTGTTGGCTCTGTTAGTGGTGTTTACTTGTGATTGGTTGACAATGCAATAATAAAAGCTGTGAAGCTGGGGAGATTTCACCTACACTTACAGTGCAGTGTCATGCTGTGGTATGATTAATATGGAAGCCTGTGAATGCTGTTTGTCCATTTAAAGTGCTATTTTAGTTCTTATATGACTGCAAGAAGGGCCATTTTTTCAACAAAATGTTTGAGATCTTCTTCTAACCCTGCAGGGGGGAAGGTTTATGACAAATGATGCTGTCTGAAAACAAGTACTTTGGCTCTTTTGCTTTGGGAGAAAATAAAATGTCATTTTATATGGATTTCTCTCATTCACTCTCTAACACATACACAGCATGAAAGGCAATGCATCAACTCATAGAATTAATGTTCTATCTATGCAATAAATGTGTTCATTAATGCATGCCGCACACTATATAGTCGAGACATGGGCTAGTTGTCACACCTTTTACCCCAGAGTATATTTTACAGAGTCTTTTCAACAACAAATAAAGCTATTGCTATTTATTTAACACACTATAATAACATGTTGCCCCAGTGTGTCACACTATATGGGGTAAGTTGTCACAAGCACATGCTATTTAAACAACCTAGTATGGGCTTTTCCACAGTTTTGAAAGCAATGTGACAACTAGCCACGGGTTCCTGATTTAAATTCACTCTTCCCACAGGGAAAAGGCTTCATGCAAAGAAATTTGTCAAAACCACAAACATTAGAAACTTTTCAAAGGCATTTTTTTCACTAGCTTCTACCAACTGCAAGATGCAGTGACAGATAACTATATCCATAAAACTGTCTCAATACAAGACATGGTTCAAGAGTTGCTGCAATCTAAGGTTTATTGCTTTTACGTGAAATGTTTTCAGAATCATGACTAGCTTGACTAAATATGCTGTTCTGAAAAGTGCTTAATTGTCTTTTCGAGGCACCCACAGTCAAGGATGAGAGTCGTCTTTCCCTTCCTGAGCATCATTGTGTTTGGGGAGTTATGGGAGACATAGATTTTTAATAACTACCCAAGGGAATAAATTAGACTATAAGAAACTCCATCCAAAACTACAGTTTAAATGCTGAAATATGTCAATCCTTTATAGAGGTGTCAAAAAAGATATGGCTCTATAGAGCCATCTGAAAGGATACAATGTGCATCATTTGCAAATCATCAAGCCACGTGTGAAAAGAAACTATTCAGCTGCATATCTATTAAAATTCATCAGCATACCATGCTGAATTCGAAACACCTCTGCATTTCAAGTACCATTCATATCAATATGTGAGCAAACTTATGGCATGAGAGCAAAAAAATATTACTCAGCATAGCACACATGATGTGACATGATGCAGCAGGAAAAAGACTCTTCATGGTAACAAAGCCCATTGCATCTTGAAAGCAACTCAAGATAAACATGTTTTGTTGCCATACTAAGAGGCTTTCCTCTGGTGGTTTTAACATTCAAAGTGGATCCGACATTTGGGCCGAGCACCAGCTCTCTGGCTAGGAGGGAGCTCCAGAACAATGACAAAATTATACGGAAGCTTCCTGGATGGATGTTGCCCTAAACACAGCACTGCTTGAAAGCAACAAACATTCAACTCAAGATGTTCCCATACACTCGAGCCATTTTATTTCACTGACATCCGTTTAATTTTCAGAGTCTAGGCAACGTGAGCATGAAAGGCACGCCTCGTCTCTTCATGTATATCGGCGAGGAATCAGACTTCAAGATTCTTTTGATCCGAGGAGTTGAAAATGTTTAATTGCACCATGTTGATAGCTGTCATTATACTGTAATCAGGATTCCTGAAGAGTACACCAACATAGCAATTCACACTGGCAAATAACAAGCAGCTTTCTATAGCTATAACTGTAATTGTGCATACACTGAAGCCTATCAATTTACAGATTACAGGGTAAACAAGGTTCTGCTAACAGATATAATAGTGCACTTTTCTTGTAAAAGAGCATCACATAATTAGTGAACTGTCACTTCATGCACCCCAAACAATAGCCTAAAATTAGTTATCGATATTTGTTTTCGTTAATGTTAAAAAAAATCATCTATCATCCTGGATTTATGATGTTTAGTAGTGGGGAAAAAAGAGTTTGTCAAGTCTTTGCGTCACATGAATAAATTACATTTTTAAAATATAGCCTATGGAAACTGTAAACAATTATTTTAAATTGTAATATTTTACACTATTCCCCGTCTTACTGTATTGAGTGTTAGATAAATGCATGTTGGTGAGCAAAAGAGATTTAAACAAAACAGACTTTCTAAAAAGATAAAGGCTACAGGCTAAAAGCTAAGGAATAGCTAAGCTATGTCTGTTGGTCATAAAGTCTACATAAACCTTCAGTGTAATATACAACTATAACTATATAACAATTTAAACCTCCTGTGCTATTTCTTATACCTATAAATCTTCCGGCAGGATCATGGCGAGACAGCTTACTCAATTAACAATCTGCAATTCAAAATAATAAAAGTTCTCACCCACCTTCACTTTCTTGTTGCGATTTTTGGAGACTTCTGATATAATCTAACTTATCTTAATCGTATCTTACATACATAAAATATTTTCAATTCACCACTAAAGTATTCCAGCGCCATCAACACAGTTTAACGGACGTTTGTTTAGAACACATGGCGAAACTTGAGATTGGGTTAAAGGGGTAGTTCACTTTTTTTTAAAAAACTTTTGCTGATAATTTATTCACCCCCATGTCATATCAAGATATCCATGTCATTCTTTCTTCAGTCGAAAAGAAATTAAGGTTTTTGATGAAAACGTTCCAGGATTTTTCCCCATAAAATGGAGTGCATGGGAACCAAACGGTTCAAAAGACAGTTTCAGTGCAAACTGCAAACTGTTCAGAGGGCTTTAAATGATTCCAGACGATGAATAAGGGTCTTATCTAGCGAAACGATCGCTTATTTAAAAAAAATAGTTTAATTTTTATAAGTTCAAATGGTCACCTTGCTCTGTTCTGTGATGCGTTCGTGACTCAAAATGAACAAATCTTTTTCCAAGTCAATTCATTCATTTTGTTCCTTGAATCAACCAAATGATGAAAAAAGATTCATTCATTTTGATAAAGAGTTCGAACAGGAGAGTCACGAACGTGCATCACAACATAGCAAGGCGACCATTTGAGCTTATAAAACTTAAACTTTGTTATTTTTTTAAATGAGAGATCGTTTTGCTTGATAAGAACCTATTCATCGTCTTGAATCGTTTAAAGCTTGGTTCCCATTGAAGTCCATTATATGGAGAAAAATCCTGGAATTTTTTCATCAAAAACCTTAATTTTTTTTTTTCAACTGAAGAAAGAATGACATGGATATCTTGGATGACATGTGGGTGAGTAAATTATCAGAAAAACTTTTTTTTAAAGTGTACTACTCCTTTAAGAGAGATACACCGCGCATTGAGACAAGGGACATAAGTGGAGCGTCACTGAGTAGGACATCGATTGGTTTGCAATTTTGCATAGGCCTAGTTGGGTCAATGTCCTTATTCATAAATATTTGACTGGTTAATGCTGTATTTAGTTAATACAGTGAACCATGAAATAAATAATCTTATTTCAACCATTTCTCCGTTTTTTTTTAAATCCTATTATTTTTAATCCAATCTATTGTACCCTTGCAACGATAGGCCTATTTGACAGACAGACAGTCACATAGGCCTATGCCTGACAGTTGATCAATGGAGGCCAAACTTTTTTTACACCTTTTTTTAGTTTGTCCTACGAGTTTTAACTTTGTGAGGTAAACTACAATGACTTTTACAGTACACTTGAAATGTTATGTGAATTACAAAACCTAATCACTCTTTTGACAACACAACACATTGCAGCTTTACAACAAAGTGCCTTACACTTCCACTGAACAAGGTAAATGTGACAATGGGAACGACAAACTCAAAAACAAAATTGATCACTCAGTGATCAATACCACAACCTGAAGGGAAGAACAGCTAACAGCTCCCGACTCCTGGGGCCCTTCAGCCTAAAAGTAAATCTCTAATTAGAATTATGCACAGTATAGCTACATTTAAATTAATTATAGATATCTGTAATTACAATTTCTACAAGTAACTCATTTGCAGATATCAGAAAATAAAGTAAATGGGAGAATATAACTAGTCAAAATTAACATGGATATCCTCAATGCATATTATGATTTATCTTAATTCTAATTAAGATGAGTCAGAGATATCTGGAATTCGAATTTTGACTCAAAACTAAATTACGACTAGTACAGACAACAGCATTAAACGCTAAACTGGCTTGCTATAGTCTTTAAATAAGCAGGAATGCTGATAGGCCGTCACTCTTAGCAATAACCCCAAATACAAGAGAGGGAAATTACCCTGCCACACATACATCTATACATACATACATCTCATCCAGATGCATATAATTAATTATAATAACTAATTTGCTGTTTAATTAAATATAATGATTATGACTTCTAATGGTTATTCACAATGAGTTTTTATAGCAGTACCGGTCAAACCCACACAAAAGACTGGACTACTGATTGCATATAACCACTAGGTCAATATCTTGGATCAATGGCCCATTTTTCCCCAATCAATAACCTTGATTAGCCTACTATAGGCTACCAATTCCTTGCACAGAATTAAAATAAAAAAATAATAAAAATGTGTGAAATAAATCTTTTTTATTATTTTTTGCCTGTAACTAAAAATAAGAAAAATTAATGATGAAATAATATAGTTCATAAATTACAAAAATGGCAAAAAGTTCTACAGTATTCTTTTTAGTTCTTGGGGAAACCCTGTACGTATCGCTCCATTCGATTTTTTAGCACAGCAAAACGATTTTAAAATGCTGAAAAAAAAACCCAACAACCCTTAACTGAATTTTTAAATGGGCAGATAAACAAACTATTAACTCTAACTATATCTAACAATTGTAATTAGCTCTACACTTTTTATTAGAGCTCAATATTACTCGGTTCATCTCTATTTATCCTGTTTGGTTCCCTGCCTTAGGAACAGCACTGGGATAGGCTCCACCATCCCCGTGACCATATAGGACAAGCGGTTTGGAAAACAGACAGATTAATTGATTAATGTGTACTAAGTTTGATTTACTTTGGTGTTCCAGTTATAAGGTTAACTCAAGTCATTAGCCTGAGTGCTGCTTGAATCTGCAAGACAAGGTATTTCAACACCACATTCAAAACATTGGATGCGTCTGAGATTCCCTTAGGATTGGCGTTTTAGTCATTCACATAAAGATGGAACATTAAAAATAGAATTTTTACTCTTAATAAGGCTTGCATGCCACCTGTAGTTATTTTTACTTGCTGCCATAAAGTAACGCACAACAACCAACCAACCAACCAACCAACCACAAAAATATGCATACTTCTTTTGATAATCCTGTCCTTTATGGTCTGCAAATATGGCCTCTAAATAAACCAGAATGTATATAGTTGGACTTTCAAAATAACTGAATGCCATCACATTGTAAATGTGTACAGTCATTATGCCCTCTGCTGTGGAAAAAAGGGAACAACCACAAGTTTAAACAGCTTTCAAATGGTGGTTGTGGTTCTTTGTATTTGTTAGTAGGGAGTGTGGTAAAATGATCATCCATTAAGCCTTTTACATGGGTTTAGTTGAATCTGAAGTGATTGTGAATGACTGATTTCTATAAAAGGGCCACTGGCAAAAACAAAAGCTACATTTGAGTTACATTTTGAAGAACCTAACTCAGTCTCTGTGGAATTGTCCCTACAATACACATTAAAGCACTTCTCCGAAACTGAAAACGACTTGCACTGGCATTTTTTAATATGCCGTGCCGTTTTTGTATCAAGATGCACACCAGTAAAAAAAAAAATCTCCAAGGTACATTTATAAAAGATACTTAAATGCCCTAACTAAACTAAGGCGTAATCCTGGCTTAATCTAAGCCTTGTCTGTGAAACCAGGCCTTAGAATGTTAAACCTTTCATTAAATTGCTATTGTTCTTCTACAGAAAAATGTGAATGGGCAGCATAACAAGTCTCAAGAATTGCACAGTGCTTTATTATATGTACTTTTCATATAACAGGGGTGTCTAATCCTGTGCCTGGAGAGTTCATATCCAACACATTGTCTGTAATGTAGGTCTTAAATTAACTGGTTTAATTGTGCAGGAAGCTAGATCTCCAGGAACAAGATTGAACACCGCTGATATAAACAACTTTTTTGTTCATAGTATAAATAAAGTTCTCATTAACAATCTCATGTTATTCAACTTTCAACAGGCTTACCAGTAATTTGAGGGAAGTTCTCTCAGTGGAACAAATTTTCATTTAAAATGTTGACTGGCTGCCAATGTAAAAAAAAAAAAAAAAACAGCACCAATTTCTTTTGCGACTTCACATATAAACTGAATCAATGGATGCAGGTAAGTAAAAAGCACAGATAAAATGAATTAGACAAACCAGTTATCTGCAAACAAACCCTACAACTACATTTGTTTGAACACATTAATGCTTCATTTGAGATCACTTCATTCACCATGACAACTTTCAGCGTTTAAAAACTTGGAACATGATAAGTATGGGATATTGTTTATTCCAGACCAAAAACAAAATATGGTATTACAAGTTTAGAAAATTGAAATTATGCATATTGTGAAAAACAAGGGTAAAAAAAGGCAGTTAGAAGATGCATAATGAGAAAAGATGGGGTTGCCTTGCTTTGTGTTTAAACAGCACACCAATGTAACCCTGAAGCAGGCTGGCCCACATCAGAACTAAAAAAAGAAATTCGTTATGGTGGTGGTTTAAATATGAACCAAGAAATCAATACATAAACTGCCCCATCCACACCCCACCCATCAACTTAAGGACTGTGCAAAATGTGGCATCTGAAGGTTTTATTGAAACACCTTGTACAAAACAAAGAGAAAGTTACATGGAATTTGTGCTCTAGAGCAGCACAAGATTAACTAAAAAAAAATTAAAAAGGACTAAAGAAGGGGACAAGGAACAAAAATCATTTATCCCGCATTATTTGCCTTGTCGTCTGTCCATGCTTGAACAGGACTGGTCGTTTTGTTAAGGATGCCATACTAAAAAGTCTCAAATCAGAGGTAATCATTTTCGGCTTTTTTCCTTGAGGGGGGGCTGCTGGGGGTGACAGCAGCACAACAACAGGGTCGGCTGGGGTAGGAGTCGGGGGAGGGGTCGGTTCACATCAGCTTCTAGAACCCGTGGACCTTGAGCTGCTCCTCTTTGGCCAGTTCAATCTGTAAGATGAAGGAAAAAGGGTCGATACGACAGGTACCACAAAAAGGCCAACAGATTATACATCAAAAAGTCACCAAGCTCATACTTACATCAGTGAGAAACTGGCAAATGTTCTTGCGCTGATCACCTTGCAGCTGAATTACTTCACCATACTCAGGGTGCTCAATCACAGTCCCATTGCAGGCAAATTTCTGAAAATGCAAATAAGGCAATGTTAAAAACACTCCACCCGTTTAAGAGCGATCTTTTTTTTTTTCAGAGGGATTTAAAATGACAACCTTCTTGAAGGCCTTGACTAGCTTCTTTTTATCATAGTCATCGGCTATGCCCTGAACCGTGGTCAGAGTCTTTCGCCCGTTCCGCTGTTGAATTCTTATGTGGATGTAGTCCTCTGTCCCAGCTGGGAGCCGATCATCACCCTTAGTTGCATCAGCAAAGGGGTCTTCAGAAAGATAAACAACAGGCATTAGCAATATCTGTGGCATCAGATTTCCTGCTTTCACATTCCATGTAAAGTGTGATTTGGTTGACACAGGTTAAAGCTAATCTTTAAACTAGGTCACTTGAAGTACTTAATTTCTGAATGAAGGAGACGTAAGCAACCCTATTTAATAGCATTGCCCCAAATATTTTAGCATGTGCAATTTGGGTCTGTACATTAAGCAAGTACCCAAGAAGAACATGTTGGAACAAAGCAAACCATCTCCTTTAACTACAGGGTAGAGTTCAGGTCTGATCTGGTTGTTCATTAACCGTTTGTGTATCGGATCAGTTTAACATAAAATACTATTTCTATTGGCCTCCAGCCTAAGCTCAACGATTTCTGTTTTACATGGAAATCGTCTTCAGTTCTGACATCAAAAACACACACGGGGTTCGAGATGTTTTTCCAAGTTGTTTTCGAAATCTAAAAATAAGCCGTCATCGAGTGGCGTCTTCCATTTTGTCTCTCGTCCAGAAAAACAAGCTGGCGATCAAAATCGAGGTAACGTTAGAGCATAATCTATTAGCGAAATCTCGATTTAATTCGCAGGAAAAGTATAAAATTCGACGGAAACCATCAGAAAAAACATTAAACAACGATTAAATATGGATATGTTCTTTTAATTAGGCGAGTTTATCGATATTTGGAGCGACCCAAACAAGAATAAAAACTGAAGGCCTATACCTAGCTTTTGTTTCTGACAGGGATTTTCGACGACAAAAATCATTCAACGTGAGCTTTTGACTCGGTAAATGAAACTGTTGTTCATAAATTGACTTTTTTTAACAGTCGTGCTAGGATTTATTTGCTAAACATCAACGTAACACAGTCGTTTTCTTTCGCCCTTCCCCCCACACAATAAAATAATACGTTTTCAGAGATGTGAAGTCTCACCAAAAGTTTGGAGGTTCTGGATAGCGGACATACGATAAGATTCCCTTTCCTTTCGGACGACAACGGGTGATCTTGCTGTTTTGTTTTTTTAATAATCTGAGATGATTATTCAGGGGGGGTTCTCTCACTCGGTGCTTCTTCAGCGTTTGCCGAGCTTACAAAATGGCGACAATATGATTCGGGCACTTGAAAACAGCTCTGTTAAGCCCCGCCTTCAATCGAGGACATGACGTCACCCAAACGCAAGATTTCTGCTGTCTCTTACGTTATGTTGTGTTATGGTTACTGTAGGTTGGGGTAGGGTAAATGTTTCGGCATTTTTAGGTCAAATATGGACATTATAAATTGTGTTAGATTATTTCCAGATAACAACGAAACATTTATTTACCGTAAACAAATAACATTTGAAAAAAATCTATCATAGAGTTAGTTTAGAAACCTTTTACAGATTAAACACCAAATGAGAAGGCTGTGAGGGATACACCTTTAAAGGGATACTACACCGTTTTTTTTCATGGTAAATTATGTTATTCCCTTTACTAAGAGGAGTTGACACATCTCATTTATTGTTTACATGGAGATTTGTTACATTCCACTGTGAAGATCTAAACATATTTAGATATACAGGAAATTGCAAAAGAGTGGCAAAGTTATGACGTCACTTTGTAGGACAACTCGGAAGTTAGCGGCGCATGGGTTCCCTCGATCGAAAATCTATGCATTTACCCCATAGACTTTTAGAAAATCGCAAAATTAAGATCTGTGTTCAACAAACAGTTGTTTGTGACCCTTACATGTTTTGTCTATCAAGATGATCTTTACAAGTTAATACAAAATTTATACATTTTGAAGCCTATATAAAGTTAACACAATAAAGTTAAAAAAACCACAAGCAGGTTATAACTGGTGTGTTTTATGTCATAGATAAAAACGTGAAAATATTTAGAGGCTTTGTTAACCACAGACCTTATTTCAGGCGATTTAGCAAAAACCCATTCAAAAAATCCCATAGACTTTAGAGCGAGGGAACCGGGAGTGCTAAAATGCTAACTCACTTCTGCGTTTTGGCCTACAAAGTGACGTCATAACTTCGGCACTCTATGCAAGACGATTTTGATGTATCAACAGACAATGTTGAATTTTTTCACAACCATATTTAGATCACTTCCGGCGCTTTCCGGTGCTTGCGCAGACCGAAGCACCCACGCCCTCAGATCACTTGAACGTGGCTGTGGTTACAAGAGGTAAAAACAATATACGTAAATACTGTTCATTTTCTCACAGAAACCGCTCGTTTCATGTCTTAGGGCATCAATGTGTACTTACATTTACGAGTCATTAAATCATGTTATAACAGAATTTACATTTTTTGGGTGAACTATGCCTTTAAGATCCTAGCGCATGTAATTTCAACAATACAAATGAAAAGCTTTTTTGTCATCCGGATTTGCGAAAATAGAGATGCATGTTTGCTGAGCTGAACATAACAGTTCACCCACTGAATAAACTATCCCTCACTGCCTTGCTTTCATTTAAGAAAAATAAAGGCCTTTGATGTTTTACCTTACCCTGATTTAGTCATTCAAAAGAACCCAAGTGAATGTTAAATCGCATATATTAAAGTATTAAAGTACATCTGAAGAATGGACAATTTCAGCAGAATATGCTATAGCTAAATGGACATGAAGAAAGATGTTTTTAGAAGCAGAGGGTAGGCTACAGTACCAGCAAAAATCTTGATGCAACCAGTTCATTGTATAAAGAGAAAGAAAGAAAGCCGCACAATGTAAGCAGCAGGGGGAGCAAATGCACTATTTGATTCACATTGCCTATACTTGTTTAGCACTTTATGACAGTATATGGCATCCTGTTATTAAACTAGATTATCACTTGGTAGTAAAGTGGGGAGGGACAACATCTCCGTGTCATCTGGGTGTGTTTTTATTTTATTTTATTTTTTATTTTGAAAAGCCAAAGAATACTTCTCAAACTTAGTTTATATGGAGTGACTGAATAAATTAGTTGTCAAGGCATTCACACTATTTTTTAATACAAAATATACCAAACTGAGTTAGTTCACATGATCATGACCTTATTGAGAAAATTCCTGGATTTTAAATTCATGTGGCAATAAAATTGCATGTACAAAGTATGTGGTCCAGAGGTAAATGTTTTCTTTAGTTTTGTTTTGGCCTCTAGGTGGTGAACTTTACTTATGGGTAGCCTATATATACATGTAGCCTATACCCCTACAAGACAAAGTCACAAGATTTTCATTAAATATTTCTTTTGTGATTTTCCATTGTGTATTCATATATTAAAAAACAATTAAATTTATGCTTCAAATCATTTTTACTTCTTGCAGTTTTAGATCAACAGACCTATTAATCTGAGGCAACTTTGTGAAATTGCATTTGCCAGTGAATGGCTGAAACTAATTCTCTCAGTCAAGCACAGAACAGTCAGAAAAAAATACAAATAAAATTGCCAAATCATGTACATGAGTACAAAGATATTTCTACTGGAATTTTATTATACCCACATTTTGAACAACACTGCATTAACAGATTGTCCTGGCAAAAATGGACAGTATACCTTTTCTGTTTTTTTGAAAAGTGCATATCAAAAAAATCTTTTCATGACAAGTAATCACAACATTTTTTCTGTTGTCAAATCAACTTAAATCATTTATTTAGTTCAGATAACATATAATTTTGAGTTTCTAATGATTAAATCATTCTCCTTCATTGTATTAACTCACTTTTTCCATTTCAATCAACTTAAAAATTTAAGGCAACCAGGTTACTTACTTTTTTAAGTTAAACCAACAATATTTTTTACAGAAATAAATGAATTAGTTAAAGAGTATTCTAATCATTCAGTGTTTCTCAATCCTGCTTCCTCCAACGCTGCACATTTGAGGTGTCTCAATAATCGGACACACCCAATTCAGGTCATGAGCAGCACAATACTCATGAGCTAATGAGATGAATCAGGGTTAGATAAGAAAGACATCAACATAGAATCAGGATTGCGAAATACTTGAGTAGATCAAGCGACAGCACCCATTGGGACAATAATCAGCCAGCAGAAGCTGTAACACTCCCTCGAAACGCCTGTCTTGTGCAAGAACCAGGAGTTAGGCAGTGACAGAGTGAATAGCTAGTAAAAAAATCAATTAAAAAAAGTTGCCTTTGTCTGGATTTTGATAATAAATTCAATAAGCAGAGTAAGATTTTGAGGCTATCTCTTTATGCTACGGAGCTGTTTTCACGAGAAGGCAGTCTTGTTAAACACAGTACAGTGGGTGTTGGAAAATGTTGCACAAGTGTGTAGCCAAGGCCAGATTTTCAATGGAATGGCTCCAAATGAAAAGGAGAATGCCCTACAATGGCACTGTCAAAGCCCTGATCCAGAAACACTGTTTAAAAGAAACAATTACAGTTTTGTACTTGGCAGACAAATGTAAAAGTGTTTACACCACAGTATACTTTGCACTGCATCCACATGTGAAGCTAAGGCACTTTTCTAACATCAGTCAGATTGCCAAACTCTTTTAAATGCTAGCATTGGGAGTTTTTCTTCCTTGCCGCAGTCACCTTTGGCTTGTTTACCGAGATATTAAAGACATTAAGGAACGATTTTCCGTAAAGCTGCTTGTAAAACAACATGGATTGTGCAGAGCACTGTACAAATAAAATGACCCGACTTGACTTAATGAATTCATAAATCATACTTATGTTGGACCATGTTTACACGGACAGGGCTTGTCTTAAACTGCAACACACATTCGAGATATTTGAAGCATGTTGTAGAAGCATGCTGTGCTGACGATGTTTTACCTCAATTTCAAAAAAATGTTTTTTTTTGCATAGTCACAATCTTTACGAGAGATTTATGAGTATACATAACTTATAAAAAAACTTTCCACCAGGACTATTTGTGCCAGTGTTAAAGGGTGTTGTTATGTAAAAAATATTATTGGTTTAACTTAAAAAATGAAGTAACCTGGTTGCCTAGAAATTTTAAGTTCATTGAAATGGAAAAATTGAGTTAATACAATGAAGGAGAATGAGTTAATCATCAGAAACTCAAAATATTATGTTATCTGAGCCACATTCATTATTTAAGTTGATTTGACAAAAGAAAAAATGTTGATTTCAAATCACAGTGTATTTGAAAGTGTTTTTTTTTTCTTTTACACTGTGAAAGTCAGTTTTGTTTGGGACCCCTTTTAAAGACAGTGAAAAATATAATCCATAAGTTATGATAACATATGTTTTATATCACTTTAACTAATCAAAATTGAGTTGTTGAGAAGTTAATTAATAAGTAATTTATTTAAGTTGACATGACTTAAAAATCCAAATTTAAGGCAGCAACTTTTTTTTTACAGAAAAAAAAAATCATAAAAACAATTCAGGTTAGGGACAACATGGGAGAACACATAATGACAATTTGACTTTTGAAAATGTGTTTACATCCCTTTTATGGGATACAGTATTTGGTCAAAGCACTGCAGTAAGGGAATATGACCTTATGAAAACCAACGAACAGCATCAAGGTGGGCTAAGATGACGCACACCAACAAAACGTACTCTGTGGCAACATTATGATTACAGGTGTGGTTTAGGTATTCGTGTTTCTTCTTTCTTTTTTTGATGAGGTACAAAAGTTTGGTTTTACTTATAATATATAATTCCATGTCAGACACCCTGGGAGGAAGGCAACTGAATGGACAGCATGGTAACGGGTAGAACTGGTCGGAGCAGATTAAAGTGTGTTTGCTTGTGAGTTTCAATGAGAGTCCGATTATTTACACAGCAAGACAGCAACTGCGTGCTTGACATTGTGGAGATCTTTGCAGGAATATGTGTGAAGAATTACACAAACCGCCGCCCTGGTGTTGTTGTGGATTCCGGTGGATGTTGACAGATTAATTGCTTCTTTGAATTTCTAGCTGGCATGAATGTAAAGTATAAAAACGGAAATTGCCTTAAGTGTGCTTATTATCTTTTGAGATCCGCTCTTCAAATTGATGAAGATAACAGTGGAATCAAAGAGGCTTGTGATTAACAGACAGAAAGCATGCATTTGGTACATTAGGGTCACAACAGGAGTTACTGCATCTTTAAAAAAATCAATATTGTTTAGAAAGGATAAGAAGGGTCAACATGGTCACTCATCAGAAAAAGCATGACACTGATCACTTCAGAAACACTGATGACTATCATGGATTTACATTAACTCAACAGAGAGAATCTGATTTCTAATGCTAGAACACATTTAACACTATGCTGTTGCACATATATATAGTCGGTGACAATTGGTCACACAGCTTTCGTTTTACAAATGAGATGCTTGTTATTTTTAGGATTATCTGAGAGAAACAAAACACTGTTGTCAAAGAAACTATTCATGTGCTGAGATTGTCAGAAGTCACAAAAAGCCAACTGAGAGGGATTGGGCTTGCAGGATTTGAAGAGAATTGAGGAGAATGAAAAATACAATGGAAAAGACATTGTGCTTATTAGACTCCGGACAAATCAAGTCATTAAAAAAATGTAAATTAGTTGCTGTAAAATGTCCTGCACTCACATTTACTGATGAAGAACAGAATTGAAACTCTGAAAACTGTAATTCTCAAACAAATAGCCTATACGTTGGATATAACATTTGCCACAAAAAAAAAAAGAAAAACATTTACGATGCGCATGTGTGTGTGTATGGTCTACTTCAGTGTACGTGATCATAATGTACTGTCATTGTGTAACTTAATTGTGTAAATTAATTCAAGTATGATTCAGCAAAAACGAGTCACTGCAATCTTCTAGAAAGAAATTTCACAATGGGCTGAGGGCTGTGGTTACAGCATATCAAATATCTCACATGCAAGCCAGCTGGAGCACAGATTTCACGAGCGAAATTTAGCAATAAATCATCTGCAACATATTTCAAGTCAGTGATGAGGGAATTATTCCACGATATGCACCGAAGACCAAAGGGGACGTTAACAATATAATACAAACTGGAACGTTTTTCCTTTGAGTTTTTCGCGTGTAGAAGACAACGTTGTCAAAACGATCCCGTTCACACAGAAGGCGCCTCCTAGTGGTGTAACCCTAACCCTACCCCATACCTAAACCTGCCATAACCGAAGCCTCTCATTTGACCCTAAATGGTGCCATGTGCGTTGGTTGTCTACGCTTTGGCAAAAGCATTGTACTTTGTATATGACGCCTTGGGATGAAAATGCGTTGGATATATATAGCAATTGTAAGTCACTTTGGATAAAAGCATCAGGTAAATGACTATATGTAAATGTAGTTTAGACAGAGACGATAACAGTTTCGCTAACAAAAGTTTGCGTTTTCAGCTCCCCAAAACACCTTTGTTGTGTAAATGCACGTCCAAAACCCATTAAAAAGTTTTTTTTAACGTTTTAGTTGAAATGGTGTTGTGTAAACGAACCCTAACTCGTATAAGTTCTTTTGTTTGCGCTGGAGCTTGTCGTGTGTCAGGTAGGATATTACAATAGAATGTGTTGAAAAGCTTTTTGCAGCCCACGGTTCTGTCTGAACAAGTACCTTATATTCAAATCAGCACACTAAACATTCTATTGCATGCTTGATGTTGCTTTAGGGTAAAAAGCATACTTTCTAGCATATGTTATGAGGCATATAAAATGTAGGCTACCTTTAGTATTTAGGTAAAGAGATGTGAACAGAGAAGAATTAGGCTACAATAAGGTCTCATTTGTTAATGCATTAACTAACATGAAATAACAATGAACAATACATTTGCTACAGCATTTATTATTCTTTGTTAATAAAAATACAGTAATTCATAGTTATTTCACAGTTTATTAAACAAATGCAACTTCTGATTTTGATAATGTATTAGTAAATGCTCAAATTAACAAACTAAGATTAAGTGGCTAAATTAAAGGAGTAGTTCACTTTTAAAAAAAACGTTTGCTGATAATTTACTCACCCCCATGTCATCCAAGATATCCATGTCCTTCTTTCCTCAGTCGAAAAGAAATTAAGGTTTTTGATGAAAACATTCCAGGATTTTTCTCCATAAAATGCACTTTACTGGGAACCAAACGGTTCAAGGTCCAAAAGACAGTTTCAGTGCAAACTGCAAACTGTTCAAAGGGCTTTAAACGATTCCAGACGATGAAAAAGGGTCTTATCGAGCGAAACAATCGCTCATTTAAAAAAAAAAAAATAACAACAAAGTTTAAGTTTTATAAGCTCAAATGGTCGCCTTGCTCTGTACTGTGATGCGGGTTCGTGACTCTCCTGTTCAAACTCGTTTATCAAAATGAACGAATCTATTTTCATGTAATTTGGTTCATTCAACGAACAAAATGAACGAATTGAATCGGGAAAAGTTTAGCTCATTTTGAGCTTTTAAAACTTAAACTTTGTTTTTGTTTTTTTTTAAATGAGCGATCGTTCGCTTGATAAGACCCTTATTCATTGTCTGAAACTGTCTTTTGGAGCTTGAACCGTTTGGTTACCAGTAAAGTGCATTTTATGGAGAAAAATCCTGGAAAGTTTTCATCAAAAACCTTCATTTCTTTTCAACTGAAGAAAGAAAGACATGGATATCTTGGATGACATAAATTATCAGCAAAAGTTTTTTTTTAAAGTGAACTACTCCTTTAACTAATGAAACCTATTGTAAAGCTTTTGATTCTGTTATGCTGCAGTGAGTTTTTAGTACTCTAACATCAGCAATTTGATTCATTTTGTTTCATAGCTGCAATGTGGATTAATCTAGATAATGTACGTTTTTGGTTTTGTCTCTTTCACTAAACTTCACACATTCCTCTGGTTCATGCATTTTTTTTTTTTTTTTTTTGCCTTTAGCTCTTCACATCAAGTGTACTGTGACAAGGGCAGGTTTCTGCAACCCAGAGATTATACAGCACCTTATAGGGCAATATGGCCTTAAACCACCACAACAAAAGTAAAAGGGGCCAAAAAAGTATTTGGACATATATGTGTAGGCCTACACACTATAAATAAGTTAACACTCAGACAGCAGTGGAAAAGTCACATGTATTATTCCACAGATCATTCTAATTAAATGGAAGCCCAACAGTTTGCAGTTGGATGGTTTAAGCCAAGAAGAAAAATATTAGACACATGTGTGAGAAATTGGCTCACTTTCCTCTGTTGGACTGCACTCGCAGAACTATTCCAACAACAGACCTTAAAAGGGCAACTTACTATTTTAGATAAGCTGACGCATGCTCTAAGAATATTACCCCGGTGTATTTTAAGATATCAGACTAATCTGTGGAGCTTTACGAATGTGCAGGATTTTAGTCTTATATTGAAATATATAGTCTAAAGTTGTCGGCAACTGTGTACACTCTCAGAAAAAAAGGTACAAACGCTGTCACTGGGGCTGTACCTTTTTAAAAGGTAAACTTTTGTCTATTTTAGGTGCCAATATGTACAATTTTAGATGTTAATTTGTACATTTTAGGTGCTATTAAGTACATGTTAGGTGTTAATTGTCAATTTTAGGTGTTAATATGTACATTTCAGGAGCTAATATGTCCATTTTAGGTCCTAATATGTACATTTTAGGTGCTAATATGTCCATTTTAGGTCCTAATATGTAAATTTTAAGTGTTAATATGTACATTTCAGGAGCTAATATGTACATTTTAGGTGTTAATATGTACATTTTAGGTGCTAATATGTACCACTAAGGTACCAATATGCATCCTTTGGGTACAAAAGTGTACCTTTTGAAAAGTGACAACTTTTGTACCTTTTTTTTCTGAGAGTGTACCAGAAACTTTATACGTGGCACAAGCATAAAAAAAAGAAATGGCAAAAACTGTAATCTGGGAAGCAGAGTCATAGTTCATACAAAACCACATCAACCTGAAAAGCTTTACTATAATTCTCAAAAAAGTATTTCGCAAGATTATTTGTACGCAGAGTGTGTGAATGAGTGAAAGAGTGATTGATGGGAGGGCGTAGTTCACAGATAGCAGTTTTTCTGCTTTCATTTGTGTTTACTTGCCAAACCCTGAGGGAGAATGAACTAAAAGAATATGTCCCCTGGTCTCTGGGTGTTAGCTAACCTACCCTCCAAATCAATCTGACACACCCTCTGCCCTGAAAACCCTCACCTGATGTTTACGGGCCACATTCATAGCAAGAAAATGAAGGACAATGTGTGTATTGTCCTGCCCAAAGGATAATTGGCAACTATATAAATGCAAGCCAATTGCACGGTTCAACAAAAAGTTGGTATATACAGAGATTCACAAAGGTTTCTGCTTGTAAAAACAAGCACTTTGTTTCAACAAAATCCCATTACAGTAAACAAATGATTCAGTTATGACTCAACTGTCTACTGAATAAAAGCGTTACTTTATGAACGAATGCCAAAAACGTTCTCACGGGTGCCTTTTCAGATTTTCATTTTTTTTAAAATCTCGTTTCCAGTTGAACACAAGTAGCTTTGATTCATTCTGCTCAGTGTATTCACCGCAATTTTACTTACGGCGTCCCATTATTAGCAATATCAGTTATGAATGCAATTACAGCCAATTCAGCAATAAAACAAGAGATACATATCAAAGATGCAATTTTTTTAATTTTTTAGTTACATTTGCTATCCTCAAAAGAACAAAAAAGAAAAACCTAAATCTGTCTTGGAAACAATTAACGTTATTTGCAGGAGTGATCATTTGAATTGCCAGAATTATTGGCCTTTTAGTCAAACAAGGTTTGATATGAAAGGCAATTTAACCACTCAGGACACAAACTTAGTCATTATTATTAGTTTTCTTGTTTATAGTAATCAAGTCTATGTAAAATACCAATACTGTTGAGGGGGCGAGTGTTAAAACTGCAGATTTGGGCTTGTGTGCTGCAGTAATGTGAGCTTCGATGGGTGGAGTGGGGTGGGGTTTGGGTAGTCCAATAAGCTTAAAGCAAACTGAAACCTCTGTTTAAAGTGCCTCTGTCCTCGCATGCTTGAGGACTTATGTAATGGGTTACAGAAGAACAGATCTTTATACTTCAGATATAAAATCAAGCAATTCAGTGTTTTTCCCTTAAAGCCAGACGTCATGGAGGAAAGACGGAAGATAAAAAGAACCGTAAAACTTGAAGCTAAATCCTTGTTGGCACATTCTTACTAGCTTTTCATGAGCAAAACTTGTTTAAGATTACTGAAGGACTGACTTTTTTTTTTTTCCAGCAACACACCCACACCTTTTTGGATGCACGAGTGTTAATGAATCTTTTGACAAGCATATACCTTTTCCCTTCAATGTTGCCATAAATATTTGAAAACCACATAAATCAACAAACTCCCATTGTGCTCAGAAGGAGAAAAGTGGTGAGGTGAAAAGTCTAGATCTATATAGGTTGAGAGCTAGCAGACGATTTACAGGTTCATACAAGCCTTTGTTTGCACATTCCTGAAATGTATTTTCAGTGCCTCATAAGACACACTGACACAAATGTTTCAACAAAGATTTTAGGCTTAAATGTATAAAAAAACAGTTTATTTTAGTTAAGGTGACATCACAAATTCCTTTTGAAGTTTTTTTTTAACCATTTTGAATCACTTTTTAGCTTTTGATAGCCCTAAAGTTTATTAAGTTGGCTTGTGAGAGCCAACTTACTGAAATTCTATTTAAACTTATTATTATTATTATTATTATTATTCTTTTTCTGAGACTAAAATTTCCAACTCTAACTCCTCCTAGAGCTTTAACTCCACATACTCCAAACTCGGCACGGACACTCAAACTGTTCTGACTCGCGTTGCTATATCTTTTCTAACTGATCGGACTTACGGTTCTCCTAAAAATGACGATCAAAGTCGGAAAAAACTCCCATTGACTCCCATTGAGAAATTCAAACTGCCCAACTGTCAAAATTTCAAATCTAAATACCTTGAAGCCCCAGACTCAATCAAACTGCCATTCTATACACTATATGAGCCATTGAAACTCATTCAAACTAATGAACTCATCAATCTATGACACTTATCTATCTAATCTTAAACTCTTAAACTCACAATAAATTAATAAACTCTAAACTTAAACTCTCTAAGACTCATTTAAACTTATAAACTCTAAACTCATAAACTCTAAATTCATAAACTCATACTCTTTTAAACTCTCATAAAACTATTAAACTCATAAATTAATAACCTCTGGACACTTAGTCATTTAAACTTATAAACTCTAAACCCATAAACTCTAAATTCGCACCATAGCAACCAGTTACAGCACCCTAGCAACCGTAGGCCATAGGCACGAGGCCGCAGGCCTCGTGCAATACTAAATATTGCTGATTTCTCAGAAACTTGTAATGTACCACATTTGAAGAAGCTGACAGGCTCTGTAAGAAAATACCTCACAGTGGGGGAATAGTTGCACCCCTGGGGGGCAGGAGCGGCCCAAACTTGCCCCATAGACTTACATGAAATGGGTCGTCCTACACATTGCATTAGGGTTTTATATTGAACATAGCTCTGGATCACAGTGTCATAGAGACAAGGGGGCGGGCTCATTTTACTCAGACGACCAATCAGTCTCTCAGGATCATTGTGAAGCTATCAAGCCACGCCCTAGCAACCATTTAGAGCACCTTAGCAACAAGTGCCATAGACTTCCATTGAAAGAGATTGAAGGGATATCTCCGGATAGAAGTGTCATAGAAACATGAGGGTGGTCTCATTTGACTATGGGTAGCAAACAGCCAACCATGAATCACCTCAACAATTTCTGGCCACGTCCTAGCAACAATTAACGAGCACCTTAGCAACCAAATTTTAAAGAGGGATATCTTCCATTCTGAATGTCACAGAGTCATGAGAGTTGATTTATATCATTCATAGTGACAAGCAGCATTTGGAGATTCATCACTGGCAGCTGACAAGCCACTCCCTAGCAACTAAACAGAGTACCCTAGCAACCATTAAGCAAGATTTATATCTCTGCATCAGAACAACATATAGAGATGGGGATCGGTTTAAATCATTCATACTGACAAGCTGCCTTTGGAGTTTCATGATTGGCAGCTGTCAAGCCAATCCCTAGCAACCAAACAGAGTACCCTAGCAACCATTTTTTAACAGCTATATCTCAAAATCAGAAAATTGTATCGCGATGGGGGTTGGGTCTTTTGACTCATGATAGCACACAGGACTTTCAATATGTTAAACATGCTAGCTGTGAATAGCTAAATGCTAATATGGATACTTTATATTAACCATATGTGAACACTACCAACCAAGTAGCAATACCATAGCAACCACCCAGGACACCCTAGCAACCGCCTAGCAACACCATAGCAACCTCCCAGAACACCCTAGCAACCGCCTAGCAACACCATAGCAACCACCCAGAACACCCTAGCAACTGCCTAGCAACACCCTAGCAACCACCCAGAACACCCTAGCAACCGCCTAGCAACACCATAGCAACCTCTCAGAACACCCTAGCAACCGCCTAGCAACACCATAGCAACCACCCAGAACACCCTAGCAACCGCCTAGCAACACCCTAGCAACCACCAAGAACACCCTAACAACCACCTAGCAACACCATAGCAACCACCCAAAACACCCTAGCAACTGCCTAGCAACACCCTAGCAACCACCCAGAACACCCTAGCAACCGCCTAGCAACACCATAGCAACCTCCCAGAACACCCTAGCAACCGCCTAGCAACACCATAGCAACCACCCAGAACACCCTAGCAACTGCCTAGCAACACCCTAGCAACCACCAAGAACACCCTAACAACCACCTAGCAACACCATAGCAACCACCCAGAATACCCTAGCATCTATCTATCTATCTATCTATCTATCTATCTATCTATCTATCTATCTATCTATCTATCTATCTATCTATCTATCTATCTATGTATCTATCTCTCTAACTCCATCTGTCTCTTTCTAACTCTATCTATCTATCTATCTATCTATCTATCTATCTATCTATCTATCTATCTATCTATCTATCTATCTCTCTAACTCCATCTGTCTCTTTCTAACTCTATCTATCTATCTCTCTAACTCTATCTATCTATGTATCTATCTCTCTAACTCTATCTGTCTCTTTCTAACTCTATCTATCTATCTATCTCTCTAACTCTATCTATCTATCTATCTATCTATCTATCTATCTATCTATCTATCTATCTATCTATCTTTAAACTAAGTTAAACTTAATTTAAACTTTAGACTAATTTAAACTTCGAACTACTTTAAACTTCTTCAAACTACTTTAAACTTCTTCAAACTTTCTGTTCCAAACTTTCACAAGCCAACTTAAAGTTTGTCTCGACGAACTTTTTAATCTAGTTCCATTTAAAGTAGAACTCTGGCGCAAAATGAACCTTTGGTCTAATTACACATAGCTAATCAACCGTTATCTGAGATTTGTTTTCATGATTGCCGAATGTAAATAGTTTTATCTCTAAAAACAGTTTAGCCTATAATCCTAGGATAACGCTAGTATATAGGGCATAGAGTAATGACAAATAAAAATCGCTTGTTATTACCACACTAACAAGGCTCAAAATAGCCCCACACTAACACGACAGCATAATAAGGGTCCCTACATTCAAACCGAAGCATTAAGAACTTTGTCAGTGTCCATACAGTTTAATAAGAAGATATTTTATACACACAGTCAACTTCGCGAATACAGGAAGAAGCCATCTTGGAAAAATAGTCTCTACCAGTCGATCTACGAACGCCGATCCATGTGCGCTGGTGAGATGTGAATAAGGTGATAAGGTGAGCGCGAACAGTAGGCAACATGTACATATTGAAGAGAAGAAAACGGTTCGTGTTTGTGTTTCTTCCGGAAACAACGGACCATTTGAGATTCTGGACAGTTCAGCGCACTTGGATCGGCGTTCGTAGATCGATTGGTACAGACTATTTTTCAAAGATGGCTTCTTCCTGTATTCGCGAAGTTGACTGTGTGTATAAAATATCTTCTTTACTGAACACTGACAAAGTTCTCAATGCTTCGGTTTGAATGTAGGGACCCTTATTATGCTGTCGTGTTAGTATGGGGCTATTTTGAGCTTTGTTAGTGGTATTAACAAGCGATTTTTATTTGTCATTACTCTATGCCCTATACTAGCGTTATATAGCGTTATAGGCTAAACTGTTTTTTTTAGATAAAACTATTTACATTCGGCAATCATGAACACAAATCTCAGATAACGGTTGACTAGGTAACAATGTGTAATTAGACCAAAGGTTCATTTTTGCGTCGGAGTTGTCCTTTAAGGCCCGTTCACACCAAAAAATGCTAACTATAAACTGCTAGTACTAACAGTAGTACAAACACTTTCTCTTCTCTACTATTCTTTACAAAAAAAAAATGCACTAAAATTAAACTGAGAGGGGTTATAGCACTTACGTATTGTTGTCCTACTGTTAGTTTTACTGCTTCTATTGTTCTCATTGTTCTCTAAAAGCATCTGCTAAATGAATAAATGTAACATAATGTTAATAATGAAAGTTGACGATAACATTCTGTTTATTATATGCACGCTGCAGTTTTGTTGTGCAGTCTTTGAAAGCTCTTTAAAGTCTGGTGGATTCTGATTGGATTCAATGTTTTTATAGTTTATCAGCTGGAAAATAATTTGTTTATTTGTGCCGTTATGATTATAGAGTGGACTCTGCTATTCTTTCTATTGTCCAGCCAGGCCTCAGAATGGAGCCGGCCGCAGTAAGGACGCCCAGCCATCCACTCCTGTATTTTTTATCCGCACCGTGGTGGTGAAGTGTGTGATTCAAATCACGCTCGGCAATTCGGCAATTGGCTCTTTTCAATAGTACTCAAAGATGACTGGCTCCCTGGCATGAACCCATTCAGACTACGTCTCCGTTCCCTCCTTCAGGGAACGAGGGTTGCATATAACACTTTATAGTGCCATCATGTTGCGTTAAACAATATGCCATTTCATCGTTTAACGCAACATGGCACTCTCATTTCATTCTGACACTGTCAGAAAATTATCACAGGCTATCTTTAGTCGCAAGAGCGTGACAACGGCCATCTTTGAACCTCTATCACTGTACGACATAGGACTACCGTTTGGGAGCCACGACCAAAGAAATCGTCTGGGACAGGCGTTTTGGGACCCAAAATCGTACAATTTGCCCCCGCATTAGATTTTAGATTTACCGCATTTACAAAAACTTAAATTACCCTTATATTATAACTGATATATGATATAACTGTCAGTATTCTTTTTGGAGCAAAGCACTTTTGGACCAAACAGTTGGAACACATGCACTTGCAAAACTTTCCCTGAGTTATGATTATTTGCAATTATCAGAAGAACAAAAGAAGATCACTTCTGAGGGTGGATGGCACTCATATAACAGTTTCTCTATAGGCCCATACTTGCGTATACTTGTCAAACCATAAGGGAGAAAAAATGAAAGAATGTGTCCCCTTGTCAGTCTCTAGATGTTACCTAACCTGCACGGAGCTTTGTATTGATCTGACACACCCTTTGTCCTCAAATGCTTTCCTAGCTCAGGCTCATAAAGAGAGCCGCACAAAAGCACAGCAATGAAAATCTAAACAAAAGGCAAAGAAAAACACATGGATTAAAATGCATGCTTTTGTTTGGAGCAAAAAAAACAAAACAACAAATGCTGCTCAGAGAGATACAAAAGCAATTTTCCGTTAAAAAAAGCCTTTGTCATTTGACAATGTGAGTCATATTTGGATTCCTTAATAAAAGAAAATAGTTGTATTGCATTAGCAAATTGCAATGACTCACAAAGTGCAATGTATTATAACTTATAAATGAATCTAATTTCACAGATTTGAATTACTGGAATGACTAAATTACAAAAGTGATAACACTGATAACACATGATAACAGATAAAAGTGCAGCTAATTACTATTTTGGGTTCCACTTTATATTAAGTGGCTTTAAGTACCATGTACTTACATTGAAATTAATAATTTGATATTGACATTGTACTTATATTTAAAAAATACCAGCATGTAATTAATTTATGTAATTACACAGCTGACCCATCCCTTACACTTAAACCCACCCTTAAACCGACCCATACCACCACCCCTGTCCCTAACCTTACCCGTATCACACCTCAATAGCAGCAAAAGTGATTTACAATACAACATGAGCACAATAAGTACATTGTACTTATTTTTAAATGTAAGTACATAGTACTTAAAGCCACTTAATATCAAGTGGGACCCTATTTTGCACTTAATTAGGAGCAGGAGCATCAGGCCTAATTTTTCATATCTACTTTAGATATTAAACCTCCTCACACTCCTCTATTTGTCACACTAGAGGAACAGTGTAAACTGTGCTCGACTATCCCATAAAACGATATATCATCAAATGTTTGACTTTTCTCTGACACTTCCCTGTACTTTATTGACACCAAGCGCCTAAAACTTCAGGAAGAGAACCACCCTTTCACTCGTTGGCCATACTGTTGAGTTCATTCTGTGAAGTTACATCTCCATAGGGACACAACCTTGGTCATAAACACATCGCTTGTCTACAATAAGCAAGTGCAAAATATAAATAGTCCTGCAGCAAAGCATGAAACTGTGGCATATAAACTGAAATAATGTGAGCCAGGACATGAGCGGGAAGTCCAACTAAAACACACCAAGACATCTCACCCACATTTCAAAACCTATAACGATGCAAGATTTAAATAAAGCAGTTTTTGTCAAATAGAAAAAGTCATTATCATGAATGCCTCAAGCAATCACAAAGAATCACAAATTATTTGTATTCTTCTCACTCACAGTCTGTTCTCAGCTTTTATGGTGATGGGTGTTTCATATCCCACCTTTATTTCTGTACTATAAAACACTCCATGCCATCAGGCGAAGCTTAATTATTAAAAGCCTTTTTTGTTCTCCTATCAGGCCATCAAATTTACGGCCTTAACGCTTTTGTTCTGGTTGCTTATTATTTGTTCTTGTCACCATGGCAACAACATTAAGGCTTATCGTCATATTTTGGATTTAACAAGGATAGTGTAAATAATGATTTAATCCAAACACAATGCATCACTTGAGATTTTGATGGCTAATCTTAAAGAGTTATAAATAAAATGTATTTTCGAATAAAAAGATATGACCGTTCTGTTAATTCTATAATCTTGCAATAACTGTGGCTTTGCTGCAGCTTGCTCTATGGGTGTGGCTCTGTATTGGCACCCTGAGGACAGAAACTCTCACTTTATAGTTCTTATATTCGCAGAAGCGTTTTCCCCTCAGGTTCAAAAGAAATTAGGCTAACTAAAATGTTAGTTGCATTTTGTGATTTTCCAAACAATATAAACTCATGATAGACTGTATTGAACATTTAGAATGTATCGGTAAGGTTGGATGAATGTATTTTAGTCCAAGTTCCCGATGTGTATATATGAAGAGTTCAGATGCAAAAGCCTCTAAGTGCCATTTGAAATTTTCTTCTAATGATCATTTTTATCAAGCTTGTATATTTAAGTTCAGTAATTTCACTTAAATGGCAATGATAATTACCTATTAATTGACATTTAAGTGAAATTACTGAACTTAAATATACAAGCTTGATAAAAATGGTCATTTTAGAAGAAAATATTAAATGGCATTTAGAGGCTTTTGCATCTGAACTCTTCATATACAGTATCACACACATTCTATGTGGTTCCCATATATTATGTACCATGGATTGTGTTACTTTTTAAACTTTTAAGAGTTTGAGTGCACAAAAGGTTTTTTAACTAAACTACAAGGCTTCAAATCAAAAACGTATGCACACTATGGTGAAATGCCTTCCTATAAAATCCAGACCTTGTTATTAAACCCTGCAGTTGGCTGCGTGAGTGCATGTGACCCTGTGTTTGTTTTACAGAGGGAGGCAATGGATTCTCACTCCACCTCTTTGGCTAAACCACAACGCCTTTCCTTATGGTTGCCTCCCTCTATTTCCAAATAAAAGAAGATCATGGGGTCATCTTTTCCTCACTTCTCACACTCTCTCCAGTGAAAGAGCAGAACAGCAAGCCTCCTCTGATATCATGTCTGCCTCATACGCACGTAGTTCCATGGGAGGAGGATCTCAGTTCTCCATGTCCGGTGGTGGTCGTGCTGGCAGCATGCGTGCTGGCAGCGTGTACGGTGGAGCTGGAGGATCTGGTGTCCGTATCTCCAGTGCCTCTGCTTCTCGTTCCTACTCTGCTGGAGGTGGTGGCGGCTTCGGAGGTGGTTCTGGATTTGGAGGTGGTTCTGGATTTGGAGGTGGTGCTGGATTCGGTGGTGGTGCTGGTTTCGGAGGTGGTGCTGGTGATGGCTTTGATGCGTCTGCAAATGAGAAAGCCACCATGCAAAACCTCAATGACCGTCTGGCCACCTACCTGGAGAAGGTGCGCACCCTTGAGAAGGCCAATGCTGATCTTGAGCTGAAGATCCGCCAGTTCCTGGAGAGCAAGACGTCCCCCTCTGCACGGGACTACAGTGCCTATTACGCTACCATCAACGATCTCCAAAACAAAGTATGTGGCGTTGTCAGAAGAACAAAATTGAAACAGTTATTAGTAAATAAATAACTACTTATCTTGTGTTAACTTGCCTGTATACTAATAATGTGCTTAAATAAAGGATGTCATATGCAGTTTATGAGAATGAACCATACAAGTGATTTTTGTGTGTGTGTGTGTGTGTGTGTGCACAAAATAACCAATTAAATCTTTGAGAACTTTGTCTTTGGAGAATTGTTAAAACATGTCTTATTAAATACAGAGATATCTAAATTTGGCTATATGCTTTCCCCCCGAAGATCCAGGATGCGACTCGTATTAATGGAGGCATCTACCTCAGCATTGACAATGCCAAGCTGGCTGCAGATGACTTCAGAGTCAAGTAAGTCCACACATGACTAAGAGAAAAGCGATCAACATCTCAAATGGGTCCAATTGATTTCCAATGGTTTAATTTCTCTGCAGATATGAGAATGAGCTGAGCATGAGGCAGTCAGTAGAGGCAGATATTGCTGGGCTGAGAAGGGTGCTGGATGAGCTGACAATGGCCAGATCTGATCTGGAGATGCAGATTGAGGGCCTGAGAGAAGAGCTGATCTTCCTCAAGAAGAACCACGAGGAGGTATGTTGGTGATTGGTTTACACACTCTTTGATAAATAAGTGATTCCTTTAAATGAAGCAAATGCTCAATGGTTTGATATCGCATCTTCAGGAACTCTTGGCCGCACGTGCCCAGATGACTGGACAGGTCAATGTAGAGGTTGACGCAGCACCACAGGAAGATCTGTCAAAGGTCATGGCTGAAATCCGTGAGCACTACGAGGGCGTTGCTGCTAAAAACCGAAGAGAACTCGACGCCTGGTTCCAGGCCCAGGTAAAATCAGACTATTTATATTGGCCAAAAGAAACCAATCCCAAATCAAATCCAAGATCCAGATCTTATCTGACTGCTCTTCTATGGATTGTCTCTCACAGAGCGAATCCATCAACAAAGTCGTCGTGGAAAGCACAGAAAACCTTAATTCCTCCAAAACAGAAATCAATGAGCTTAAACGCACACTCCAGAGTCTTCAAATCGAGTTACAATCACAACTCAGCATGGTAAGTAGACGACCAGGTCAGTCTAAACTTGCGATTTTGAAACTTCACAAAGCCGTTAGAATAATGACTCTTCCCTCAACAGAAATCGTCATTGGAAGGCACTTTGCAAGAGACACAGGCCCGCTATTCCGCCATGTTGTCCGGCTACCAATCGCAAGTGACCAGCATGGAACAGCAGCTGATGTCACTTCGTGCCGACCTGGAGCGCCAAGGTCAAGAGTATAGGACGCTTCTGGACATCAAGGCCAGACTGGAGATGGAGATTGCAGAGTACAGGAGACTCCTGGATGGAGAGGCTACTGGGTGAGATGCTAAAATGCACATTCACACCCTGATTTCTCAGTAACAATGAGATTGAGATGATTCTGACTACTTTTTTCCTCATATTTCCCCCAACCTTAGAAGCACTCAAACTGCACAGTCCTCAACCAAAACCTCAACTTCAACTACACGCAAAGTGGTAACCATTGTAGAGGAGGTTAAGGACGGAAAAGTGATCTCCTCCACCCAGGCAGTTACCGAGACCAAGTGAGATCTCAAACAAGAACAACCAGCACAGGAACTCTTGAGATTAAACAACCTAACTCGGAGTGATGAAAAACAATAAAGTGCTCTAAATGTGATTCTGTGTTTGAGTCTTATTTTATACTCCAGAAATGATTTTATCAGGAACATTTTTTTGTGGACATGTGGAATATTAGGGAACCTTTTTTTATGTTACATTTTTTTATGTAATATACAGGGAAAAAATAGCAATGCACTTTCTAGTCTGATGATGAAAGGATGAAATAAGTAGCGTATTTATTAAAATAAGCTAATTATCAAAAGTGACAGTAGACATTTATAATTTGACAAAAATGTTTCTATTACAAATAAATACTTTTCTCTAGAGCTTTCTATTCATCATAGAATCCTGATTAAAATGATTATCCACAAACAATATTAAAAACATTGATAATAATAAGAAATGTTTCTTAAGCAGCAAATCAGCATATTAGAAGGATTTTTTGAAGGATCGTGTGACTCTGAAGACTGATGACTAGTTAATTTAAATTGTAATATTTCATAATATTAACGTTTTCACAGTATTTGATTAAATAAATGCAGGCTTGGTGAGCATAAGAGCAAAAAAAATCTTGAAAAATAGCGTACATGCATAACAAACAAACAACTAAAACAAATGTGTGCAAAAGTCAGCAAATCCATCTCAAGGCGTCATATACTGATGCTTTTGACATTTCGTCTACATCCAACGTGCATGGCATCCTTTAGCGTCAATATGAGACGCAGATATATATGGGCCAGAAGGCGCCTCCTAGTGGTGTAACCCCTAAACCTACCCTAGAACTAAATCTACCATAACCGAACTAAGCTCTGTGCGTGTTATATTGACGCTAAAGGGTGCCATGTTCGTTGGGTTTAGAGGAAATTTCAAAGGATAAGATAAGAATGTGTTGGTTATACCCATTTCAACACAAATGAGTTTTAGGGTTTTTGTTTTAATACTCTGCCTACCAATAATATTTTAGAGAAAAATATTAGCAAAAACTGTGCCTTTAGAGCTAAAGCGGCTTTTCACCAGGGCTGTAAACTTATGCACTCATGTACCCCTAAAGGGTGTATATAATTAATATGAATCCTTTAGAGGTAGACAAGGTTTAAAAAAGGGGTTTGAATCCAGTGCAGGTATGTCTTATACTGAAAGATCATTGGGTTAACAGTCTAACATTAAGACATTTTAATTTCAATCCAATGAGATACTGACCGACAGGTAATCTGTAGATATGACCATCATAGCTTGACCATTGGAACAGAAACAACCTTTGGAATTGTACAGATGAGGCTTACCTTTTTTGTAGCCCCACTGATTTATTTAACATCTTGGGAGAGGTGTATGATTTTGGGAATGCTTTTGTCCAGTTTGTGCAGGGATTGAATCAGGGTTCAGATTGACGCTATAAAAGAATAGATATGTGGGTGGATGTGGCCAGTCACATTCAGATGCCTGCTATAATGGGTGAAGCTGTACATTAATGTGCACTCATTTATCTCATTTATCTGCTGGACACTGACCTCTGTGTGGGACCAGCGTCCTGGATCCAATCCATAATACGTAGGTCTCTTCTTCTGCCACAGTGGGTTTTGAAGTTGCTTTCCTCGAGTTTTGTTTATTTGGGAATATTACACATAATATGCGATGCCTACAAAAGGAGAAAAAAAAGGGGCTGTGTGTAAGAATTCTAACGTATTAGTCGCTTTTCATTGCCAATGTGTGAATAGCTTGTAACAAAACTTAAAAAAACGAGGCCTTCCCCGACTTTCTAGGTTGTGAAAGCCTAGACTGATTTTTATGTGAAGGACTCATGTTGATCTTGCAAGGAAAATCAAAAGACGTGATGTTTGCGCGCTCCCCCGAGAGCCTCTCTTCCGTTCAACGACACATGAAACGAATGCTTATACAATGTTCAGGGTTATACCGAAAGACCTAGTCTGTTGGCCTATTGTTATGTCAATGTGTCATGCAAAGAAGGGAATAATTCAAACTATAGTTTCACATAGTCATATACATATATACACACAGTCTCAAATGTACTCCAAAAACTATCATAAGCGAAATTTTAATTTCCTCATCTGTCAATATGATGCCGGTAAATTGCGTAGCTGGAGCAAACATATCCACATCGCTATTTGGGGTATTAGGTATCAATAAAGCACAGAAGAGATGGCATTGGCCTGTCTCTCAACTTGAATTTCTAATCTTCATTTTTTTTCTAATGCACTTTCTCTCATCTTTTATGAGCCCTCTAGGGACCTCTAGTGGTACAGTTTCACATTACACTTCCGTTTAGTAAACACAAAGCAATGCAGCTTCTCAACACATATATGATCAGATGCTTTCTTAACTGCTGTTTTCTCACCGCTGTCATTTTTGTCGCGTTTATATTCTTATTGAAAAGAAGGCATATTCATCTAAACGTCGCTCTCAGCAGCACTGACAGCTTCTTGATGTTCGTTAACAGTATATTGCTGCAAAGTCACAACTTCTCGAGCAATAAGCTGCAGTTCACTTAACTTCTCCACTTGTCCCTAATAACAAGGGTTTCTGAATTCTAAATATAGCTCCTTTAAATTCTGTCCAGCAGAGGTGAGGTTAATTATCCCCTGCTGGTAGATGCTGTAATTACACCACTATGTACTGAAGGTATGTTTCTCTGTTATAGGCCTTTTACTGTATTCTGGTGATGAAGAACTTTTCCAAACAACATTTAAAATGACCAAACAAACATATAATGGCCCAAAAATGTCTCCATAAAATGACGCCAGCATCCAGGTTGTACTTCAGAGGCTGCATGAACTGCCTGAAGTGTTTTAGACCTCCTTAGTTCAGTCCAACATTTTAAGCACACAGTGGAAATAATGACATCACAATTGGTTTCATTTTCATTACAAGTTCAGTAGTGAGTGACTCCTGGCGGCAGATCGAAGTTACTTGAACTGAATGCTCCACACTGTCATTTCCAGGAAACTATCTGATCGTGCCGCAACATAACACGTCAGAGATACAACAATATTGTACAGACTTGCAAGCATTTGCTGCATTGTAGTGACTTACACTTATCTTTCATCAGTTACCAACTTCACATCTACAGTAGTTCGCTTTTGAAAATCTATGGTGTTCTTCAGGTTTGACAGCTGTTATCCGGACCCCACGATGGCCTACCCCTAACCCCGCCCCTAAACCTACCAGTCACTGGGGTTAAGACCAATCAGGGATAATGGCCCACCCCTAACCCCGCCCCTAAACCTACCAGTCACTGGGGTTAAGACCAATCAGGGATGATGGCCTACCCCTAACCCCGCCCCTAAACCTACCCATCACTGGGGTTAAGACCAATCAGGGATGACTTTAGTTCCTAAATGGTATATGGTGGGATCCGGACCCCACGATGGCCTACCCCTAACCCCGCCCCTAAACCTACCCGTCACTGGGGTTAAGACCAATCAGGGATGACTTTAGTTCCTAAATGGTATATGGTGGGATCCGGACCCCACGATGGCCTACCCCAAACCCCGCCCCTAAACCTACCCATCACTGGGGTGAAGACCAATCAGGGATGATGGCCTACCCCTAACCCCGCCCCTAAACCTACCCATCACTGGGGTTAAGACCAATCAGGGATGACTTTAGTTCCTAAATGGTATATGGTGGGATCCGGACCCCACGATGGCCTACCCCTAACCCCGCCCCTAAACCTACCCGTCACTGGGGTTAAGACCAATCAGGGATGACTTTAGTTCCTAAATGGTATATGGTGGGATCCGGACCCCACGATGGCCTATCCCAAACCCCGCCCCTAAACCTACCCGTCACTGGGGTTAAGACCAATCAGGGATGACTTTAGTTCCTAAATGGTATATGGTGGGATCTGGACCCCACGATGGCCTACCCCAAACCCCGCCCCTAAACCTACCCGTCACTGGGGTGAAGACCAATCAGGGATGATGGCCTACCCCTAACCCCGCCCCTAAACCTACCAGTCACTGGGGTTAAGACCAATCAGGGATGATGGCCTACCCCTAACCCCGCCCCTAAACCTACCCATCACTGGGGTTAAGACCAATCAGGGATGACTTTAGTTCCTAAATGGTATATGGTGGGATCCGGACCCCACGATGGCCTACCCCTAACCCCGCCCCTAAACCTACCCGTCACTGGGGTTAAGACCAATCAGGGATGACTTTAGTTCCTAAATGGTATATGGTGGGATCCGGACCCCACGATGGCCTACCCCAAACCCCGCCCCTAAACCTACCCATCACTGGGGTGAAGACCAATCAGGGATGATGGCCTACCCCTAACCCCGCCCCTAAACCTACCCATCACTGGGGTTAAGACCAATCAGGGATGACTTTAGTTCCTAAAAGGTATATGGTGGGATCCGGACCCCACGATGGCCTACCCCTAACCCCGCCCCTAAACCTACCCGTCACTGGGGTTAAGACCAATCAGGGATGACTTTAGTTCCTAAATGGTATATGGTGGGATCCGGACCCCACGATGGCCTATCCCAAACCCCGCCCCTAAACCTACCCGTCACTGGGGTTAAGACCAATCAGGGATGACTTTAGTTCCTAAATGGTACATGGTGGGATCTGGACCCCACGATGGCCTACCCCAAACCCCGCCCCTAAACCTACCCGTCACTGGGGTTAAGACCAATCAGGGATGATGGCCTACCCCTAACCCCGCCCCTAAACCTACCCGTCACTGGGGTTAAGACCAATCAGGGATGATGGCCTACCCCTAACCCCGCCCCTAAACCTACCCGTCACTGGGGTGAAGACCAATCAGGGATGATGGCCTACCCCAAACCCCGCCCCTAAACCTACCCATCACTGGGGTTAAGACCAATCAGGGATGATGGCCTACCCCTAACCCCGCCCCTAAACCTACCCGTCACTGGGGTGAAGACCAATCAGGGATGATGGCCTACCCTAACCCCGCCCCTAAACCTACCCGTCACTGGGGTGAAGACCAATCAGGGATGATGGCCTACCCCTAACCCCGCCCCTAAACCTACCCATCACTGGGGTTAAGACCAATCAGGGATGACTTTAGTTCCTAAATGGTATATGGTGGGATCCGGACCCCACGATGGCCTACCCCAAACCCCGCCCCTAAACCTACCCGTCACTGGGTGAAGACCAATCAGGGATGACTTTAGTTCCTAAATGGTATATGGTGGGATCCGGACCCCACGATGGCCTACCCCTAACCCCGCCCTAAACCTACCCGTCACTGGGGTTAAGACCAATCAGGGATGACTTTAGTTCCTAAATGGTATATGGTGGGATCCGGACCCCACGATGGCCTACCCCAAACCCCGGCCCTAAACCTACCCATCACTGGGGTTAAGACCAATCAGGGATGACTTTAGTTCCTAAATGGTATATGGTGGGATCCGGACCCCACGATGGCCTACCCCTAACCCCGCCCCTAAACCTACCCGTCACTGGGGTTAAGACCAATCAGGGATGACTTTAGTTCCTAAATGGTATATGGTGGGATCCGGACCCCACGATGGCCTACCCCAAACCCCGCCCCTAAACCTACCCATCACTGGGGTTAAGACCAATCAGGGATGACTTTAGTTCCTAAATGGTATATGGTGGGATCCGGACCCCACGATGGCCTACCCCTAACCCCGCCCCTAAACCTACCCGTCACTGGGGTTAAGACCAATCAGGGATGACTTTAGTTGCTAAATGGTATTTAGTGGGATCCGGACCCCACGATGGCCTACCCCAAACCCCCCCCTAAACCTACCCATCACTGGGGTTAAGACCAATCAGGGATGACTATAGTTCCTAAATGGTATATGGTGGGGTCCGGATAACAGGAAAGTACCGACAGGTGAAACATGATACCACCAGCATTTTATCCTATAATGACTCATGCAACAGTTTTAACTGACCACAACCCTAACCCTCTGCTACCCTAAGTTGACACAATAATTCCTATATTTTAGAATACATCTTTTAGCTATCTTCTGATTGTTAAAATGCTATTCCATTACCTGGCACATTCAACCTGACAAACAACATAAACACTTCCTTGTCTGCTTCTGTCATTTAGCTGGTCATTTGAATAATTTGCCCAGTGGGTTTATAGACTGAAGGGTGATTTTTTTTACTTCAATCTTCTTATTGGATATAAAAAGAAACATTAAACCTAATCTAATCAATGCATTTTATGCAACAGACATAAAAGCTACAGAGGCACACTTGAATCTACTGTAATGAACTTCATATGAAAAGGGTTTGTTGTACTGTCATTGTACCTCATACTATACCTAAATAAATGATCTGCTCTGGAGTGGACAAATATGAGAGCTGATAATTACAGAATCTCAGAAAAGGCTTCATGTACTTGTTGAACTTTGAAAATCTGTCGGTTTAATGTTGAGACTTGACACATTCAGTGGGTAAAACCGGTTTATCTTGCCTGAGGAGCGGGATCTGGATGAGTTGTTGAAATGTTGTAGAGATAATGGTTTCAGTGTAATGTGTGACAAATGCTGAGAACTTTTCTACGGTTTAAAATTTAATGTAATTTTTAATTGGAAAAGGTGCATCGAATAAATCTAGCAATCTATTTATTTTAATATCTCTTGATTTCAGAATGGTAAAAAACAAAATGTTATATAATGTATTTGAGTACTAACACCACTGCCTATTAAATGGTTAGTTCACCCAAAATTAAAATTCGGTAATTAATTGCTCCCACTCATGCCATTCCGAACCCGTAAGACTTTCGTTTATGTTCGAAACACAGATGAAATCTCATAGACGGTCACCATGGTTTTTCCAAGAAATACATGTTTCTGGATCAACATATTTTGTTGATCCTGGGACAACATTCCTGTCTGAATATGTCTAGGCAACTAACGTTTTGATGCTTCAAGAAAGTTCATGAAGAGATCGTAAATAATCCAAATGAATTGAGCGGTTTAGTCCAAAATGTTCTGAAGAGACCAGATTGCTTTATATGATGAACAGATTTAATTTAAGAATTTGTTCACATATAAATATTCATCAACTGGCACATCAATAATGGCAAAAGGAAACTCAAGCATGTTCGCTTGACGTGTGAGAACCCAAGATTCTCATGTTACGCAGCACGTTTGAGCTTCAGGAAGAACCAATGAGGTTCGTTCTCGTGTTACGCAGCACGTTTGAGCTTCTGCAAGAACCAATGAGGTTCGTTCTCGTGTTACGCAGCACGTTTGAGCTTCAGGAAGAACCAATAAGGGTCGTTCTCGTGTTACGCAGCACGTTTGAGCTTCAGGAAGAACCAATGAGGTTCGTTCTCGTGTTACGCAGCACGTTTGAGCTTCAGGAAGAACCAATAAGGTTCGTTCTCGTGTTACGCAGCACGTTTGAGCTTCAGGAAGAACCAATAAGGTTCGTTCTCGTGTTACGCAGCACGTTTGAGCTTCTGCAAGAACCAATGAGGTTCGTTCGCGTGTTACGCAGCACGTTTGAGCTTCAGCAAGAACCAATGAGGTTCGTTCTCGTGTTACGCAGCACGTTTGAGTTTCAGGAAGAACCAATGAGGTTCGTTCTCGTGTTACGCAGCACGTTTGAGCTTCTGCAAGAACCAATGAGGTTCGTTCTCGTGTTACGCAGCACGTTTGAGTTTCAGGAAGAACCAATGAGGTTCGTTCTCGTGTTACGCAGCACGTTTGAGCTTCTGCAAGAACCAATGAGGTTCGTTCTCGTGTTACGCAGCACGTTTGAGCTTCAGCAAGAACCAATAAGGGTCGTTCTCGTGTTACGCAGCACGTTTGAGCTTCTGCAAGAACCAATGAGGTTTGTTCTCGTGTTACGCAGCACGTTTGAGCTTCTGCAAGAACCAATGAGGTTTGTTCTCGTGTCACGAAGCACGTTTGAGCTTCAGCAAGAACCAATGAGGCTTGTTCTCGTGTTACGCAGCACGTTTGAGCTTCAGCAAGAACCAATGAGGTTCATTCTCGTGTTACACATCACGTTTGAGTTTCAGCAAGAACCAATGAGGTTCATTCTCGTGTTACGCAGCACGTTTGAGCTTCAGCAAGAACCAATGAGGTTCGTTCTCGTGTTACGCAGCACGTTTGAGCTTCAGCAAGAACCAATGACGTTCATTCTCGTGTTACACATCACGTTTGAGTTTCAGCAAGAACCAATGAGGTTCATTCTCGTGTTACGCAGCACGTTTGAGCTTCAGCAAGAACCAATGAGGTTCGTTCTCGTGTTACGCAGCACGTTTGAGCTTCAGCAAGAACCAATGACGTTCATTCTCGTGTTACGCAGCACGTTTGAGCTTCAGCAAGAACCAATGAGGTTCATTCTCGTGTCACGAAGCACGTTTGAGCGTCTCAAAGAACCAATAAGGTTCATTCTCATGTTACGCAGCACGTTTGAGCTTCAGCAAGAACCAATGACGTTCATTCTCGTGTTACGCAGCACGTTTAAGCTTCAGCAAGAACCAATGAGGTTCATTCTCGTGTCACGCAGCACGTTTGAGCGTCTCAAAGAACCAATAAGGTTCATTCTCATGTTACGCAGCACGTTTGAGCTTCAGCAAGAACCAATGAGGTTCATTCTCGTGTTACGCAGCACGTTTGAGCTTCAGCAAGAACCAATGAGGTTCATTCTCATGTTACGCAGCACGTTTGAGCGTCTAAAAGAACCAATGAGGTTCGTTCTCGTGTTACGCAGCACGTTTGAGCTTCAGCAAGAACCAATGACGTTCATTCTCGTGTCACGCAGCACGTTTGAGCGTCTCAAAGAACCAATAAGGTTCATTCTCATGTTACGCAGCACGTTTGAGCTTCAGCAAGAACCAATGAGGTTCATTCTCGTGTTACGCAGCACGTTTGAGCGTCTAAAAGAACCAATGAGGTTCATTCTCGTGTTACGCAGCACGTTTGAGTTTCAGCAAGAACCAATGAGGTTCATTCTCATGTTACGCAGCACGTTTCAGCTTCAGCAAGGGTCTAACCCTAATCTAATCAAGACATTTTGTAACAGAGTAAAAAGCTACAGAGGCCCACTATGTAATGAATCTAATGAAGTCATATGAAAAGTGTTTGTTGTACTGTCATCTTACCTTATACTATTCTTCAATAAATGATCTGCTCTAAAGTGGACAAATATGAGAGCTGATAATTTCAGAATCTCAGAAAAGGCTTCATGTACTTGTTGAACTTTTTGAAAACCTGCCGGTTTAATGTTGAGACTTGACACATTCAGTGGATAAACCGGTTTATCTTGCCTGAGGTGCGGGATCTGGATGAGGTGTTGAAATGTTGTAGAGATAAGAAGGTTTCAGTGTAATGTGTGAAAAAATGCTGAGAACTTTTCTACGGTTTTAAATTTAATGTCATTTTTAATTGAAAAAGGTGCATCAAATAAATCTAACAATCTATTCAATTTAATAAATCTTGATTTTCAGAATTGACAACTGAAACTTTCATAACCTCCAAAATATTTTTTTTTAAGGAAATATGAAAGTAAATAACATACTGTTATCAGCCACACCTGCTGCCTTGGGGAACTGGGAAATGGTTTCACTCTCATCCACCTAAGGCAATCTTTACAGTCCCTCCCTCCCTATTTGTCTACATAAAAGGAGCAAGGGTCGTCTTCTCCTCACTCATCCGCTCGTTCCATCACCAGTCAGAGCAGTCAACGACAGCAAGCCTCCTTCAAAATGATGTCTTCTTCTTCATCCACCCGCAGCTACATGTCCTCAGGAGGATATTCTCGCTTATCTGTCTCTAGTGGCGGAGCAGGTCGTGTCTCATCAATGCGTGCCGGTAGTGTGTATGGAGGAGCAGGAGGAACTGGTGTCCGTATCTCCAGTGTCTCTGCTACTCGTTCCTTCTCTGCTGGAGGTGCTGGCTTTGGAGGTGGTGCTGATTTCAACCTGGCTGATGCCATTGATGTGTCTGCAAATAAGAAAGCCACCATGCAAAACCTCAATGACCGTCTGGCCTCCTACCTGGAGAAGGTGCGCACCCTTGAGAAGGCCAATGCTGATCTTGAGCTGAAGATCCGCCAGTTCCTGGAGAGCAAGGCCACTCCCTCATCTCGGGACTACAGTGCCTATTACGCTACTATCACTGACCTTCAGGCCAAGGTACGTGACATAAATGCAGAACATAATTACTCAAGACAATCATTAACCAATCATCACCAATTACCAATATTCTACCATTCTTTGTCTGCAAAGAATATATTCAAAGCATGTGATTGCATTTCTTCAGTACTTGTGTAAAAGTGATTAAAATTTGACTTTTTATATATTTTCGTTCCGTCCCCCTGAAGATCCAGGCTGCGACCCGTGTTAATGGAGGCATCTACCTCAGCATTGACAATGCCAAGCTGGCTGCAGAGGACTTCAGAGTCAAGTAAGTCCATTACTAAAAAGGACTTCCAACATCTAGAACAAACCCAAGACATTTATATTGATATAATTGTGCAGATATGAGAATGAGCTGAGCATGAGGCAGTCAGTAGAGGCAGATATTGCTGGGCTGAGAAGGGTGCTGGATGAGCTGACAATGGCCAGATCTGATCTGGAGATGCAGATTGAGGGCCTGAGAGAAGAGCTGATCTACCTTAAGAAGAACCACGAGGAGGTATGTTGGTGATTAGTTCACACACTCTTTGATAAATAAGTGACTTCTTTAAATGAAGCAAATGCTCAATGGTTTGATATTGCATCTTTAGGAACTCTTGGCCGCACGTGCCCAGATGACTGGACAGGTCAATGTAGAGGTTGACGCAGCACCACAGGAAGATCTGTCAAAGATCATGGCTGAAATCCGTGAGCACTACGAGGCAGTTGCATCCAAGAACCGCAAAGAACTTGAGACTTGGTTCCAGTCCAAGGTAAAATCAGATTTAATCTGTTAATTTGCAAAGAGGGATTGTAATCAAAACCAACAAAAAACATATCTGACATATTCCTATATGGACTTCCTCTTATAGACCGAAGTTATCCAGAAAGAAGTTGTTGAAAGCACAGAAAGTCTCCAAACATCCAGATCAGAAATCACTGAGCTTAAACGCACACTCCAGAGTCTTCAAATAGAATTACAATCACAACTCAGCATGGTAAGCAAGCACAGACAAAAAGAGGAATCTTGTAAAGTGTTTTGTTATCATCACAATGTATAATAATGACTTTCTCCCGACAGAAATCATCATTGGAAGGCACTTTGGCAGAAACACAGGCCCGATATTCTGCCATGTTGTCCGGCTACCAGTTCCAGGTGACCAGCCAGGAAGAGCAACTGGTGCAACTTCGTGCCGATCTGGAACGTCAAAGACAAGAGTATCAGACGCTTCTGGACATCAAGGCCAGACTGGAGATGGAGATCGCAGAGTACAGAAGACTGCTGGACGGAGAGGCCGTCAGGTGAGACACAACTTCAACACAAAATAACTTTAAAAAAAGCATTTAGACTGAACATTAATGTTGAACTTTAATTATTTATTTAATATTCTTTATTTTCTATGTCTGCAGTACCTCAAGCACAAGCACGAGCAAAACCTCAACTACACGCAAAGTGGTAACCATTGTGGAAGAGGTGGTGGACGGCAAAGTGGTCAGCACATCTTCCCAGGCTACCAGCCAGATCGTGTCTCAAAAGAGCTCTTGAGCAAAAGCTATCTACATCAGAGTGATACAAAGCAAATAAACTGGTCTAACTGTGCATAATTGTTTGTCTTTTACTTCTGTCATTTGCACCTTGCATGAAATCAACTCTTAAATTTAACAAATATGGAAAGTTGTCAATTAAAAACAATAATTTTCTAGCATAAAAAAAGACTGCTCAGGAATCACATAGCTGTTTTAAAATTGATCTACACCTTTCATAATCAAATCCCATAGTCAAACATAAGGCTGAAGTCTTTAAATTAAAATCAACCATTACCAGCCATAACTCTTAATATATAAAAATATAAGGAGGCTGCTTACTCACAGACTCAAACACACTGCATGCATAAGGGTGTACTCACACTAGCCAGTTTGAACCGTGCCCGAGTGCGTTTGACCACCAAAGCGCGGTTCGTTTGACTAGTGTGAGTGCTCCGAACCGTGCCCGGGCGCGGCGCGATTAGCCGGCCCTGGCCCGCTTGGAAGAGGTGGGCCAGAGCACGGTTCATTTGGACTCGGGCGCGGTTCGCATGCAGTGTGAGCGCTGAACAGGACGCGAACAGTGCGGGAACTGTAGTCCGTAATCAAAGCTGCAAAGTCCTTGCTGCACTTCAGCTGGTACCTTGCAAACCTCATCATACGAGAAGCACGATTACGTGAAAATTTTCGCGCCACTAAGGCGACACATCTGTTTAACAACAGGCTGTGAGAGGGCCACCGTGGACCAAACGACACAAAATTATCCACAAAGAAAACAGAGCGATGGACTGTGTTCAGAGAGCGCCGCTCTTCTTGTTTATCCCGAAACCGTCGCACCATAATGACGTAAGCGTGCTCCGGCACGAATGCTGAAACCCTATGTGAGTGCAGGCCAGAGGGGGAGTGGGGACAATCGTACTCGGGCCCGGTTCATGGCAACCGTGCCTAGTGGGAGTACACCCTAAGATGGAAAAAAAAATGTTTTAGTAGTTCTACTGATTTATTAGTTTACTGTACATGAGGGTGTTTTGTTGAGTTTTTTTAAAAGAAGCCACATCAATACACTACTCTACCCATTTCAGACTTACGCCGCCGACACAGTTGAAATCCGCTCCGATACGGCTCCGAAACGACCAGAAGTAATTTCCTATGGAGATTCGCACACCGCATGTGAATGGGTCTGAAACGGGTCCGACCGAGTGCGGTGCGAAGAAAATCGTGTCCGTTGGTCATCCGGATGCGTTCAAAAAATTAAACTTTTGCGAAAAGCTAGAAGCGTTGCTATGGTAACGTGTATTCCGGACACTTGACCTTTTCTGGCAAATTTTATAAATAAACACTTTCATGTCACGGCATATATATATATATATATCCGTGTCATCTTTGCCTCCTCCTCTTTCGATTCCGACCAACCCTATGTTTCCAGAGCCAGTCGTTTCAAAGAAATCAACGCGAGTTTCTAACGTACACCATTGACTGTTCAGAAAATGACGAGGGGAAGGTTTTCCGGCAGGACAAATGGACGAGGGGATAATATACCTCCATACCCAGATGGCAAACTGAGATTGAATCAACGTGGAAACATGACATCGAAACAATGTTTTGCTCAACGAATTAACGTTGAACCAACGTCAAACCAACTTTGACCTTTTTCAAAACTAACGGAAAATCAACTTGAAATCAATGTTGTTTCAACGTTATGAAAGCAAACCGATTTTCGAATTTCATTTAGCTTTGAAGAATGCCGCATCTGACGTTGGTTCAACGTTAATTCGATGTGCAAAACAATGCCAGATCAACGTTGTTTTAATGTCCTGAGAGACGCCGTTTCCACATTGATTCAATGTCAGTTTGCTGTCTGGGTAAACGGCTCTTAAAACACAATCACCCACTAGAAAATGGTGAATAAATCATTCTTATGGTCTTATAAAATAATTATTTACAAATATTTGTACTTTAAGGGATTAAAACATAATATAAAATTCTTAAATATGTTATAATATAATGCTCAAATGAGCAAATGTCGATTAAAAGAGTGTATAGACACATATACAACAAAGTTATGAAGATTAATATGGGATTTTTGAACTTTGAAAATCTGTCGGTTTAATGTTGAGACTTGACACATTCAGTGGATAAAACCGGTTTATCTTGCCTGAGGTGCGGGATCTGGATGAGTTGTTGAAATGTTGTAGAGATAATGGTTTCAGTGTAATGTGTGACAAATGCTGAGAACTTTTCTACGGTTTTAAATTTAATGTAATTTTTAATTGGAAAAGGGTGCATCTAATAAATCTAGCAATCTATTCATTTTGATATCTCTTGATTTCAGAATGTTAAAAAACAAATGTCATATAACCAGCGCTTGACATTAACTTTTTTGCTCACTAGCCAATGTGGCTATTTGAGTACTAACACCACTGCCTAAATGGTTAGTTCACCCAAAAATTAAAATTCTGTAATTAAACGGATAGTTCACTTTGAAATTAATTTTTGATATGTTTTAGCTTACCTCAAGGGCATCCAAGATGTAGGTGTCTTTGTTTTCACAGTATTTTCAATTTTGATATTTTTCAGTCAAACCGTTGTTGTCTATCAGTCATACACTGGAGGCTAAGGGGGTCCACCAAAAAGCATGCACAGAGAAGTCAAAATTAAACATGATTTAATGACTCGTAAATGTAAGTACACATTGATGACCTAAGACACAAAACGAGCGGTTTTTGTGAGAAAACGAACAGTATTTATATCGTTTTTTGTGTAATCACAGTGACGTCCAAGTGATCTGAATCAGTTGTACAATGTCCAACTGAACCGAACTGAATCAGTTCAATGTTACGCTGGAAGTGATCGCTTGCGTGTGACGTCACTCAATATTTACACGGAGATGTCGGAAGTTTTACCTTTTACTAAACATATTTAGATATACCGAAATCGTCTTCCATTGAGGTTTACCGTATATCTAAATATGTTTAGTGAAAGGTAAAACTTCCGAAATCTCTGTATAAACAAAGAGTGACGTAGGCGCGCAAGCGATCATGCGCATGCGCAGACTGAAGCGCCCGTGCCGTCAGATCATTTTATCATGGCTATGATTACAAGAGGTAAAAACGATATTAATACTGTTCATTTTCTCACACAAACCGCTCGTTTCGTGTCTTAGGCCATCAATGTGTACTTACATGTACGAGTCATTAAATCATGTTTAATTTTGACTTCTCTGTGCATGCTCTTTGGTGGACCCCCTTAGCCTCCAGTGTATGACTAATAGACAACAACGGTTTGACCAAAAAAATGTCAAAATTGAAAATACTGTGGAAACAAAGACACCTACATCTTGAATCCCCTTGAGGTAAGCTGAAACATATCAAAAATTAATTTCAAAGTGAACTATCCCTTTAACTGCGGACCCCTCATGCCGTCCCTTTGTTCAGACTTTCGTCCATCTTTGAAACACAGATGAAATCTTAAAACATTCCGTCTCTTCATAGACGGTCACCATGATTTTTCCAAGAAACACGTGTTCCTGGATTAACATATTTTGTTGACCCTGAAACAACATTCCTGTCTGAAAATGTCTAGGCAACTAACGTTTTGACGTTTCAAAAAGGTTTAAGAGATCGTAACTAATCCATTTGAATTGAGCGGTTTAGTCTAACATTTTCTGAAGAGTCACTGCTTATATGAACAACAGATTGAATTTAGGAATTTGTTCGCTTATAAATATTCATCAACTCGCACATCAGTAATGGTAAAAGGAAACTCAAGCATGTTCACTTGATGTGTGAGAACCAATGAGTTTCATCCTTGTGTTACGCAGCACGTTTGAGTTTCAGCAAGAGGTTCTTGTGCTTCTGTTTGTTCACTGATCAATGTTTAAATGTGAATAGAAGCCTACATTAAATCTGTTCATCATATAAAGTGATCGTGTCTCTTCAGAAGATTTTGACTAAACTGTTCAATTCATATGGATTAGATTTACAATCTATTTATGAACTTTTTGAAGTGGTAGTTGTGTATCTGTCTAGACTCTAGAGGGACAGAAATGGCTCAAATTTCATCAAAAAATATCTTAATTTGTGTTTTACAAATAAACGAAAGTATTACGGAATTGGAATGACATGAGGGTGAATAATTAATGACACAAATACATTTTTTGGATACACTACTATGTGTATCCAAAAATGGGACAATTAAACTATTAAATTAAAATATATTTTGCAGAGATGAAAAGAAACAGAACATAAAAGCACATAAATGTGAAGATTGACAAGTTCAGTTTAGTTCTTTTATTTATAAAGCAAATTAAAACAGCCACAGGACTCACCGAAGTGCTGTACAAGCCAACTATAACCAAGGACAAGGACTGACAGCTGAAACTGCAAAACGTTTTTCTAAGGAAAAACATTTTGAAACCTCTAAAATGTTTTTCTAAGGAAATGATAACCTACCATTCAAACCTGTCTTCAGTCACACCTTGGGGAACTGGGAAATGGTTTCATGGCTCTCATCCACCTAAGGCAATCTTTCCAGTCCCTCCCTACCCATTGTCTACATAAAAGGAGCAAGGGTTGTCTTTTCCTCACTCATCCGCTCGTTCCATCACCAGTCAGAGCAGTCAACGACAGCAAGCCTCCTTCAAAATGATGTCTTCTTCTTCATCCACCCGCAGCTACATGTCCTCAGGAGGATATTCTCGCTTATCTGTCTCTAGTGGCGGAGCAGGTCGTGTCTCATCAATGCGTGCCGGTAGTGTGTATGGAGGAGCAGGAGGATCTGGTGTCCGTATCTCCAGTGCCTCTGCTTCTCGTTCCTTCTCTGCTGGAGGTGCTGGCTTTGGAGGTGGTGCTGGTTTCGGAGGTGGTGCTGGTTTCAACCTGGCTGATGCCATTGATGTGTCTGCAAATGAGAAAGCCACCATGCAAAACCTCAATGACCGTCTGGCCTCCTACCTGGAGAAGGTGCGCACCCTTGAGAAGGCCAATGCTGATCTTGAGCTGAAGATCCGCCAGTTCCTGGAGAGCAAGGCCACTCCCTCATCTCGGGACTACAGTGCCTATTACGCTACTATCACTGACCTTCAGGCCAAGGTACGTGACAAAACTATAGAACATAATTACTCAAGACAATCATTAACCAATCATCACCAATTACCAATATTCCACCATTCTTTGTCTGCAAAGAATATATTCAAAGCATGTGATTGCATTTCTTCAGTACTTGAATGAAAGTGATTAAAATTTGACTTTTATATATTTTCGTTCTGTCCCCCTGAAGATCCAGGCTGCGACCCGTGTTAATGGAGGCATCAACCTCAGCATTGAGAATGTCAAGCTGGCTGAAGAGGACTTCGCAATCAAGTAAGTCCATTTCTTAAAAGACTTAAAAAATAAAAAGCACTTCCAACATCTAGAACAAACCCAAGACATTTATATTGATATAATTGTGCAGATATGAGAATGAGCTGTGCATGAGGCAGTCAGTTGAGGCAGATATTGCTGGGCTGAGAAGGGTGCTGGATGAGCTGACAATGGCCAGATCTGATCTGGAGATGCAGATTGAGGGCCTGAGAGAAGAGCTGATCTACCTTAAGAAGAACCACGAGGAGGTATGTTGGTGATTGGTTTACACACTCTTTGATAAAAAAGTGATTCCTTTAAATGAAGCAAATGCTCAATGGTTTGATATCGCATCTTTAGGAACTCTTGGCCGCACGTGCCCAGCAGATGAGTGGACAGGTCAAAGTAGAGGTTGGCCCAGGAAAAGAGGATGGCCTGTCAGTGATCATGGCTGAAATCCGTGAGCACTACGAGGCAGTTGTTGCCAAGAACCGCAAAGAACTTGAGACTTGGTTCCATGCCCAGGTAAAATCAGATTTAATCTGTTAATTTTCAAAGAGGGATTGTAATCAAAACCAACAAAATACATATCTGACTGCTTTCCTATATGGACTTCCTCTTATAGACCGAAGTTATCCAGAAAGAAGTTGTTGAAAGCACAGAAACTCTCCAAACATCCAGATCAGAAATCACTGAGCTTAAACGCACACTCCAGAGTCTTCAAATAGAATTACAATCACAACTCAGCATGGTAAGCAAGCACAGACAAAAAGAGGAATCGTGTAAAGTGTTTTGTTATCATCACAATGTATAATAATGACTTTCTCCCGACAGAAATCATCATTGGAAGGCACTTTGGCAGAAACACAGGCCCGATATTCTGCCATGTTGTCCGGCTACCAGTTCCAGGTGACCAGCCAGGAACAGCAACTGGTGCAAATTCGTGCCGATCTGGAACGTCAAAGACAAGAGTATCAGACGCTTCTGGACATCAAGGCCAGACTGGAGATGGAGATCGCAGAGTACAGGAGACTGCTGGACGGAGAGGCCGTCAGGTGAGACACAACTTCAACACAAAATATCTTTAAGCATTTAGACCAAGGCCACGTTTACACAAAGCCGGGTATTTAGAGAAACAAATATTTCCCCCTCTCCATTTTCAATAATAACATTGTGCACACACCTGCATAAATACACCATTAAGCGCCATCATATCTATGCCAAACCTATGGGCGGCAGTCACGTAGGGAGAAGGATAAAGCCATGCAAGCAAATCAGACTCCTCAGAATCGACAAGAGAGAACCTAAAACGCCTTTTCTCCCAGTTGACATGACAACACATAACCGGCATTTTCAGAAATCTCCACTTTGGCCGGAGTTTTTAGAAATAATCGTTTTCTGTGATAAAAACGGGGTTTTCGTGTAAATGAGAGGCCAAACAGCAGGGTAATATCTGCGTTTTCCCTTCGTGTAACGGGGCCTAAACATTAATGTTAAAGTATGACAACTTTAATTATTCATTTAATATTCTTAATTTTCTATGTCTGCAGTACCTCAAGCATAAGCACAAGCAAAACCTCAACTACACGCAAAGTGATAACCATTGTGGAAGAGGTGGTGGATGGCAAAGTGGTCAGCACATCTTCCCAGGCTACCAGCCAGATCGTGTCTCAAAAGAGCTCTTGAGCAAAAGCTATCTACATCAGAGTGATAAAAAGCAAATAAACTGGTATAACTGTGCATAATTGTTTGTCTTTTTTTTCTGTCATTTGCACCTTGCATGAAATCAACAATTTCAATACGGAAAGTTGTCAATTACAAACAATAATTTTTTAGCATAAAAAAAACAACTAAAGACTGCTCAGGAATCACATAGCATTTTAAAATTGATCTACACCTTTCATAATCAGATCCCACAGTCAAACATAATAAGGCTAAAATCCTAAATGTTCTGCCACTGATTTATTGGGTTACTGTACATGGACGTGTTTTGTTGAGTTTTTTTAAAGAAGCCACATCAATACACTACTCTACCCAGTTCAGACTTTGTATTGTTGTGATAGTTGTTAATAGGCGAAAGGGACAGGGTAAATTAGCAAGCTAAAGATTTGCAAGATTGACTTTACCAATGAATATCTTACTGTTGACATTGCAATGCTGCAAATATCAATACTCCGGTGGATACTCCTATGCTTCTGTATAAAGTCAAATTTTTAATCGCGTTCATTAAACAGTCAGTAAAATAAAATACAATAGAATAAAAATACAAATAAAAGTTTTTCCTTTTATTGGTCTACAAGAATGCACTCGTCACACTCGTCTATTTGTCTTTACTCAAAATTTTAATCCTTGAAATTAAAATTACAAAAGTTATTCAGTCAATAGCAGCCAGTGAATTTTTCTTTGTCTTGTGTATATTAAAATTAATGACACAGACAGGAGCTGTTTTATTAGGCTGCTGTCACTTAAAGATCGAGTATACCGCATATAATAAAATGTTCATGAATTTTTACCTTTATAAGCACAAAACCTGCTGGATTGAGTACAACTATGTGCAAAAACTTTATTCCCATGCTGATATTACAGGCACTGATTAAATATATATTCTGGATATTTGTGAAACTTATTTCCATGACTTATCCAAAACTTTCTCTTATTTTATTTTTCTAATACAGTTCCAGACCTGGAAATTGTTCTTTTAAAATTCCATGACTTTTCAATGTTTTTTATTTAATGATCGCACAAACCATTAAAATACATCAAGTAATGTATTTGATGAAAAAAGTCTTTCAGTGCCTAAGGCTGCATATAAGCAATGCTATTGAGTGTTAAAAAAAAAACTTGTATGCGTCTTTGTTACCATGCTCTGGGCGTCTATCTGTTAAGAATCACACACAGGAAGCATCCAGGCAGGGGTAGTCATCCAGGCAGGGGTCAAATTCCAATAAAGTGATCCAAAACACAAGACAAAAACAAGAAACGGGCAGATACAGACTATGAAAGTGTGGAGACAAGGACTCCATGAAACCGACTGAACAGACAGGGTATAAATACACAGATTCTAACAGGGTAAGTGAAAAAAGCTGCATAGGATAATCAATGATGACAAGAAACAGCTGAGTGCAATGAGCAGTGATAGGTACAGACAAGGATTGTGGGGAATGCAGTTCTAGAGTTAAAGGTGACAGTATGGGGAAGAGGTCTCTTCCCCATACTGTCACCTTTAACTCTTGAACTGCATTCCCCACAATCCTTGTCTGTACCTATCACTGCTACCAGACGCTCCAAGACCCACAAAAAACAAACAAAAAAAAGAGTCCAGGAGGGAGGTGGAATGGTGGAGGATCAGAGGGAGAGATGGGGGCCAAGTCCATGAAGGGAAACAGGAACAAGGGGTGAGGGCTTAGCCAACGGCCAGGGGGAAACCGAAAGTCTATCGAGCGGCCAGGGCAAAGCAGACGACCCCTCGGTCGGCCAGGGCGGAGAAGACCCCTCGGTCGGCCAGGGCGGAGAAGACCCCTCGGTCGGCCAAGGCGGGGAAGACCCCTCGGGCGGCCAGGGCGGGGAAGACCCCTCGGTCGGCCAGGGCGGGGAAGACCCCTCGGGCGGCCAGGGCGGGGAAGACCCCTCGGGCGGCCAGGGCGGGGAAGACCCCTCGGGCGGCCAGGGCGGGGAAGACCCCTCGGGCGGCCAGGGCGGGGTAGACCCCTCGGGCGGCCAGGGCGGGGTAGACCCCTCGGGCGGCCAAGGTGGGGAAGTCCCTTCGAGCGGCCAAGGCAGTGACTCTGGAACAGACACTGGCACTGGCTCCGGCTCTGGAACAGACACTGGCACTGGAACAGACACAGACACTGGCTTCGGCTCTGGCTCAGGAACAGACACTGGCGCTGGCGCTGGCTCCGGCTCTGAAACAGACACTGGCACTGGCTCTGGCTCAGGAACAGCAGACACTGGCTCAGAAACAGCAGACACTGGCTCAGAAACAGCAGACACTGGCTCAGAAACAGCAGACACCGGCTCAGAAACAGCAGACACCGGCTCGGGAACAGCAGACACCGGCTCGGGAACAGCAGACACCGGCTCAGGAACAGCAGACACCGGCTCAGGAACAGCAGACACCGGCTCAGGAACAGCAGACACCGGCTCAGGAACAGCAGACACCGGCTCAGGAACAGCAGACACCGGCTCAGGAACAGCAGACACCGGCTCAGGAACAGCAGACACCGGCTCAGGAACAGCAGACACCGGCTCAGGAACAGCAGACACCGGCTCAGGAACAGCAGACACCGGCTCAGGAACAGCAGACACCGGCTCAGGAACAGCAGACACCGGCTCAGGAACAGCAGACATCGGCTCAGGAACAGCAGACACCGGCTCAGGAACAGCCACTAGAAAAGTAATGGCCACAAGGACAGACACAAACACAGAAACAGACGCTGGCTCCGGTTCAGGAACAGGCACTGGCTCCAGAACAGGCACTGGCTCCGCCTCTGGAATAGTCTCCGGAACAGGCACTGGTTCTGACTCTGGAACCAGGGACACAAAAGCTCTGAAGGGTCTTTCCAGGATCCCTGCCAGACGCTCCAGATAGTTGCTGAGTATTCCCCCGGCTGCAAGAATGGGTATCTCCTAAACGGTCTCTGGCTCTGGAACAGACACCGGCTCAGGCTCAGGAACAGCGGACACTGGCTCAGGAACAGCGGACACCAGCTCAGGAACAGCGGACACTGGCTCCGGCTCTGGAACAGCAAGCACAGGCATGTCCAGGATCCGAATCAGATGCTCCAAATAGTCCATCCATGCCATCACGGCCATGCGAATGGGCATCTCCTGATCCGTTTCTGACTGGTTAGACATGGCGTGAACAGTCTCTGGCTGAGCAGACGTGACGTGAACAGTCTCTGACTGGGCAGACGTGATCTGAACAGTCTCTTGCTGGGGAGAAGGAACGTGAACCATCTCTCGACCACCTCCTCCACTTCGACCTCCACGGGTCCCAGGAAACTTGACCAATCGGGTCCCCTTAGAAAACTCCCTTCTCTCCCACTCGGTGACTGGGGAATGTTACAAAACATACTGCTGGATTCAGTGTGATGGAGTCCATCTGTCATGAATCACACAAAGAAAGCAGAGAATCCAAATGCAGTAGTTTTAATTTAAGAGCAATCCAAACTCATAGTCATCAAAATTCCAATAAGGCAATCCAAAACACAAGACAAAAACAAGAACCGGGCAGATACAGCCTATGGAAGTGTGGAGACATAAAACAAGGACTCCATGAAACTGACTGAACAGACAGGGTATAAATACACAGATTTTAACAGAGTGAGTGAAAACAGCTGCGTGCGATAATCAATGATGACAGGAAACAGCTGAGTGCAACGAGCAGTGATAGGTACAGACAAGGATTGTGGGGAATGCAGTTCTAGAGTGAAAGGTGACAGTTTGGGTAGAGACTTCTAGTGGACACCCGGGGAAACACAAACCAGACACCGTGAAACTACTCTAAATCATGCTTCTGCTTTAGATCCCCAGAGGCATGCAGAGTTCAGTTTTCACAGTTGTTCTGCTATTGATTATTGTCCATCGCCTATTTTAAAACTCTGATCCTCACCAAATTAAATCAGGTAATCAAAAGAAGACCCTGACCAAAGTTAGGATGGATTCAAATTAAGTGTTTTAAAACAGCTTGCTAATAAAAGCAACAAAAGTATGTCAGAAATCAGGGCCGTCTTAAGCATGGTCCATTCTCCTCAGTCCATTGCAGTGCCCACTTAAGCACGGGGCCATAAGAACGCCTTAAGAACCTGAAGAACGGCCCTGTCAGCAATTCTACTGAATTGACATAAGCTGGTAAAGGTTGTAGGGTCAAACCCCAAAGGGTTTGTGGCCTTGAGCAAAGGGGCAACCCCTAGGTAAACACCTGATTCAACAATGTGCCTCCAGAAATGAGGTTGGGAAACACTGATAAAACTGCAGTGCAATAAATTCCCTTTTGTTGCATGACTACATACTGAATGCCATGAGGGACCCTAGATAGTTTCTATTGCCTCCTGTTGGTCAAAGGGTGTAAAGCATGGTTCAATTTACCATTTGATATGAAAACATTCCAACCCTTCACAAATCTGGTTAATATCAAGTCACCCAAAAAAAACCATCCGAAACCCAATTAATACAAGCTAAACATACTTTTACTCATTTGGTTTTTAAACTAGGTAATTTTGATGCAAATTTAAGGGAGTTAAGCTAATTTGTTGTTTAAATGTATATCTAAATGTATATAGTGTATATCTGTAAAAAAATATATATTTAAAAAAAAATCATTTAAAACATATGCAAACTAGAAAATAGAATTTGTTAATCTTGATAACTGATCATTTATATTATTCATATATTTACATACATTTTGATGAATCTGCCTTTTGCGAAATTACATATAATTTCACCTTTGAAGTCTACACATGTGTCAAATGACACCAAACAATATGAGCAGGGGAAATAAAATAAAACAAATAAAACTTTTACCCCACAACATTTTCAAATTGGCCTATTATAAACCACTGGAATAAATGATAGACACCCATGTAGAGCCAAGAATAATCTAACAATTTAAGAAATAAAATGCCTGTGTCCCACACAACAAAAGATATCTTCGAGTATATATTTGAATTAATTTGTTTTTTAACAATAAGCCAACTACAGATAGTGTGGGGTCCAATGATCATTTGGCATTTTTTCTTGACTATATCTAAATATATTCTTCCATTTTACTTATCGCACTGATAGGGCCAATATACTGTGCAAACATAAAACATTTCATTAAAGTAGAAAGAAATTAATTTAACAAAACACAAAACTTTAAGGAATCTTTGAGGGATTTAGTTGAAACATTAACATACCATGCAAACCTGTCTTCGGTCACGCCTCGGGGAATAGGCAAATACTTTCACTCTCCCTACCTTAGGCAGTCCATCCATCTAGTCCCTCCCCCATTCGTCCACATAAAAGGAGCAAGGGTCGTCTTCTCCTCACTCATCCACTCGCTGATTCTCCAGCCTCGCTCATTCTCCAGAGAAGAGAACAACAGAAAGCCTGCGTCAAAATGATGTCTTCTTCATCCACCCGCAGCTACATGTCCTCAGGAGGATCTTCTCAATTTGGTGGCGGAGCTGGTCGTGTCTCATCAATGCGTGCCGGTAGTGTGTATGGAGGAGCAGGAGGATCTGGTGTCCGTATCTCCAGTGCCTCTGCTTCTCGTTCCTTCTCTGCTGGAGGTGCTGGCTTTGGAGGTGGTGCTGGTTTCGGAGGTGGTGCTGGTTTCGGAGGTGGTGCTGGTTTCAACCTGGCTGATGCCATTGATGTGTCTGCAAATGAGAAAGCCACCATGCAAAACCTCAATGACCGTCTGGCCTCCTACCTGGAGAAGGTGCGCACCCTTGAGAAGGCCAATGCTGATCTTGAGCTGAAGATCCGCCAGTTCCTGGAGAGCAAGACGTCCCCCTCTGCACGGGACTACAGTGCCTATTACGCTACTATCACTGACCTTCAGGCCAAGGTACGTGATATAACTAGAGAACATCTAATTCAAGTCAATCATTAACCTACCTTTAGATTAAAAATTATCTAATTTCAATTTCCTCATTTGCAAAGGATATATTAAAAATGCATGGGAAAAAAATACCATATTTCTGAGGTTTCACTTCTCATAAATTTGACTTTTTATTTATTCATTTTTTCCACTTGAAGATTCAGCATGCTACTGGTCTAAACGGGGGCATCTACTTGAGCATTGACAATGCCAAGCTGGCTGCAGATGACTTCAGAGTCAAGTAAGTGAATAAACTAACAGCACTTCCAACATCTATAAAAGGTCAAATAATTTATATCAGTTACTGTTTTGTGCAGATATGAGAATGAGCTGAGCATGAGGCAGTCAGTAGAGGCAGATATTGCTGGGCTGAGAAGGGTGCTGGATGAGCTGACAATGGCCAGATCTGATCTGGAGATGCAGATTGAGGGCCTGAGAGAAGAGCTGATCTTCCTCAAGAAGAACCACGAGGAGGTATGTTGGTACACACTCTTTGAAAAAAAAATGTAATCCTGTAAATGAAACAAATGCTCAGTGGTTTCTTACAAAATCTTTAGGAACTCTTGGCCGCACGTGCCCAGATGAGTGGACAGGTCAATGTAGAGGTTGATGCAGCACCACAGGAAGACTTGACAAAGATCATGGCTGAAATCCGTGAGCACTACGAGGCAGTTGCTAATAAGAATCGCAAGGACCTTGAGGCTTGGTTCCAGTCCAAGGTAAAAATCTGATGTTTTTAAAGAAAGGGCAGCATTATAATCAAAAACAACAGACTTACCTGACTACTTTGCTATGGATTGTCTTTCATAGAGTGAAGCCCTTAACAAGGAAGTTGCTATCAGCACAGAAACCCTTACAACATCCCGATCTGAAATCACAGAGGTTAAACGCACACTCCAGAGTCTTGAAATCGAATTGCAATCTCAACTTAGTATGGTAAGCAAGGAGAAATAAATCCCTTAATGTTCCCAAAATTCCACATTGTGCGGAACACTGAATTATAATTTCCCCCCAACAGAAATCATCATTGGAAGGCACTTTGGCAGAAACACAGGCCCGCTACGGCTCCATGTTATCCGGCTACCAGTTCCAAGTGAGCAGCATGGAAGAGCAACTGGTGCAACTTCGTGCCGATCTGGAGCGCCAAGGTCAAGAGTATAGGATGCTTCTGGACATCAAGACCAGACTGGAGATGGAGATCGCAGAGTACAGGAGACTGCTGGACGGAGAGGCTACTAGGTGAGACATCTACAACACAAAATCTCTAAAGAACAGTGTTTAGATTAAACAGTAGTGTCAACATTTTTCAGTGAGCAGTGGTGACTTTTTGCAACAAACTTAAAATTTGTTGCAAAAAAAAAATTAAAATGAGATGGAAATATCTGCCTAGCATTTAAGTAATTTCATTGTATGTGTTTCTGCCTCTGCAGCGTCTCAACCTCAAGCAAAAGCTCAAGCACAACTACACGCAAAGTGGTAACCATTGTGGAAGAGGTGGTGGACGGCAAAGTGGTCAGCTCATCTTCCCAGGCTACCAGCCAGACCGTGGCACAAAAAAGCTCTTGAGCAGCAACAACCTCAGAGTAATTTTGAAAAATACCAATAAACTGGTCTAACTGAGAATTTCTGTGTTTGTCTTATTTTCTTTAGTTTTGTTTAGATACCATATTGAGTCAATGTGAAAATGTTGGCAATAACTAAAAAAAAAAAAAAAAACAGATAGGCTAGTGTTAGCCTAGGTGTGGTATAAAATATTAGAATCAGAAAAAAGAAATACCAACTAACTCAAAGACCTGATTACACAGCTGTTCTCAATTACCAGTACAAAAATGTAAGTAACAATAAGACAAGATAACAATAAGTTCACTTTGCTGCAAAGGACAAGGACATTATTTTTAATAAATATACATGTAAAAAATTAACAAAATGTTTCACATTTACGCCCTGTCATCAAAATAACTAACTAAATCTCTCTCTGGCACACCCTAAACAATTTGAACGCATTTATACACCACTGAGTATGTAAATAAGTCTAAAACATGACAAATGAGAGTAAAACTAGCAGTGACAAAAAAGTCCACATGTCTGAACATGTACAAAGCTCTCATCTGAGACAAGTTTAGAGGAGGAATGCAAGCGTCTGTCTTACTTATTTGGGGGATTATCATCAACCAGTTTTGACCAGTCTTGTGCTTAAGGTCATTCTCACTTTATTATGCTATGGGGCAAAGGGTGAGGCTACAACACAAAGTTGACAGATTGTTCCAAATAGGCTATGTTATCTCGTTTATGGCACTGAGAGAACTAGGACCACCTCTCTAAAAACCTGTAGTATTGTGAATGTAAAGCAGACACATTTCTACACATCCTTGTAAAATTGCAAATCCAATTGTAAGGTAAATGTTGTGGGAATATAACTTCAACACGCCTTGACCATGTTGTAGCTATATCAATGTGGACATTGTTTTATAGCAGTCGTCAAACTCAGGCAAATGTAGAATATCTTTACACACTTTATCTGAAACCACTGTCTTTATCTTGATTTTTTTTATCTGTCATCATAACTGTTGTTATCTAAATTCGGGAAACATTTCTAGTAGGACTACTCTGGGAATACGGGTTTTAAATGATAGATTATAACGTAATATTATGATATTCAACATCTGGCCATAAATGTAATATATTTTTTGGTGGTAAGTGAAGTAAAGTGTCTCACCTCTGATTCTCTGACTCTCCTCCTCAGAAAACCGCGCCATTCTTGTCACGCGCGCGCGCCCTTGTGGTTGAGCACGCATTCGACGCTGACAAACAAACAACCAGTGTTTGTACATCAAGTTTACATTTCCAAGAAACTTAACTAATTATTGTCTTGAAAAGGATATCTATGGGATTCAAATAACCAAATTTTTTAAGGTGACTCGTTTGCATCAGAGTACTTTACACCGTTGTGGCTTGTTGCTTTAAGATAAATGAATGACAAAACTGATTAACAATCATTAATTTGAATACATTTTCAATGACTATGACTAGTAGGCCTACCATTGGTTAAAACTTTGAAATAGCCAACATATTTTTTTATTTTTATTTATTTTTTTATTTTCTTTACAATAGGTTTGATAATGAGCATTTTTGTGTATACAACGGAGAATTAATTTGTTTGCTCAGAATTCAGTCAACGCTATATAGTGCACTATACTGGGAACAGGGAACTTTTTAAAAATTATTATCATTATTATTTTATTTTATTGTTGCTAAATAGTCTACTGCATATGGAAAAGAGGGAGAGATAAAATTCCTTCAGCTCATGCTGAGCTGGGTAACTGGGTAACACATTGGTCAGAGAAACAGTGAAATTTAGAGGGGCATTCCAAGTTTTATAGAGAACTATTCTCAGTTTTTCTAGAGAAAGGAATCACAATAGATCTTTTAACCAAGATTAGTTGAGGGTGGAGTTGGGCACTTCCAATGTAGCAAAATACATCTAGCAACCAGGAAGGCAAAAGGACCCTCTGCTTGTTCTTTTGTGAAAAGAGAAGAGAAAACAGACACAAAAAAGATGGCAACAATAGGACATAGAGGGAGAGAAATATGCAAAGCCCCTGAAAGAAAGTCAAAAAAGGAAGCCCAGTTTGAGGCCAGGGCAAGTGAATAATGTCATGATCAGCAGGGGAACAGGAGCACCTGATACGAGAATCATCTGTTTCTGGGAACAATTTGTGGAGTCTAGCTTTGGTAGAGTGAGCTCAATGCAAAAATTATATTTGGATATGATACGAGGTCGTTGAATATAGCAAAAGAATTATCAATGAAAAACAATGCCTTTATCATACCATCTATTAAAGTGTGATCAATAACAGATGGCAAAAACAAATGATTGTAGCAAATAGGGCTGAAAACAGAGTGATTTCAAATGAAAATGTTGTCGAAATTGTTTCCAATTTTTTAAAGTTGATAACACAATGGGATTTCTAGTATAACTAGAAGGTCGGAGAGAGGAGCAAAGACTAGTGCTGGAAGAGAAGAAGAGGTACAAGCTTCTACACCAGTTAACCACTGGAGCATTATACCATAATACAATCTTGGAAATGTTAGCAGCCCAGTACAAAAAAAAAAAAAAAAAAAAAGATTGATATGTACAAAGCTTATATCAAATACTCAATATAATAGAACTAAAGGCAAACAATAAATAAATAATAAAATATATAACATAAAATAACACTTTTTATGCAGAGCAGACCCTTGAGCTCAGCCGCCTAAGGGAGGAATTTGATGTTAAGCCAAACATGGTGGGAAACATCCCGCTACATGCTCAAACATGAGAAGGTTCAAACCGTCCACTTTACCTCTTAGTGCCCCTATATGGTAAAACTGTTACATAATTTGCTGCAAGCAAATCTTCATTTGTCAATTAGATCAGCATAGCTCTGAAGTCCCACTTGCGTCTTCCAACATGCCTACATGACTATGATGCAGCTGGTCTTCAAATTCTGCAGTGAGTTTCTGTGACTCAGATTTTAGAGTAACAAGCAGTTTTAAATGAGAGTATCATTTTATTGAGTTCACTTAAAGGGATACTCCACCCAAAAATGACAAATCTGTCATCATTTACTCACCCTTAAGCTGTTGCAAACCTGTATGATTTTCTTTCTTCTGCTGAACACAAAGCAAGATATTTGAGCCCGTTCTCATCCTTTAACGTCATATAGAACGCTATATGACAAAACGGCGCTATACTACGCACATGGCACCCTTTATCGTTAATATAACACGCGAACCCAAGACGTTATAAATCCTTTATCGTGAATATGACACGCACACCCTACCCCACACCTAAACTTAGCCCTCACAGCACGTGTTATATTAACGATAACGGGTGCCATGTGCGTAGTATAGCGCCGTTTTGTCATATAGCGTTCTATATGCCGTTAAAGGATGAGAATGCGTTGGATATTTTGAAGAACGATTGGAACTTTGGCACCATTGACTTCCATAGTATTTTTTTTTCGATATTTAGTATTTTTTTCGATATTTTGAAGAATGCCGGTAAGCAAAGAGTTGATGGACCCGAGTTTCATAGTATTTTTTCTCTATATGGAAGTCAATGGTGCCAAACAACTTTTTGGTTCCAATCGCTCTTCAAAATATTTTCCTTTGTGTTCAGCAGAAGAAAGAAACTCATCCAGGTTTGCAACAACTTAAGGGTGAGTAAATGATGACAGGTCTTTCAATTTTGGATTGAGTATCCCTTTAACAGCCTTTAAAAGGATGCTTGGGATTCGTTCATCATTTACTCATCCAAATTGTTCCAAACCTGTATGAGATATTTAAGTAAAGAAGATATTTTGAAGAATGCTGGTACGCAAAGAGTTGATGGACCTGAGTTTCATAGTATTTTCTTCCATATATGGAAATCAATAGGGCCATCAACTGTTTGGTTATAGACATTCTTCAATTATCTTCTTTTGTGTTCAACAGAAGAAAGAAACTCATCCAGGTTTGGAACAAATTGAGGTTGAGTAAATGATGACAGCATTTTCATTTTTGGATGAACTACCCCTTTAAAGGTGGTCTAGAATATTCCAGGGTTTCACTGTAGAATCAGCAGTGAAAAATGTCCACAAATGTCTGAACATGTACAGAGCTCTCATGTGAGAAAGTTAAGAGGGGGAATGCAAGCGTCTATCTAACTTACTTGAGGGGATTATCAATCAGTCAATTTTGTTTTAGCATCACTTTTCAACTTTATGATGATTGAAGCTGACAGAATGCCTGTGCCAGCAAGTTTTTGATGGATTTAAGGTCACCAAGTCTTTCCCTGCTTGCTTCACCAGCACATAAAAGGACCCAGAGTTTCTCCACTGTACTCACTCTCCACGCAGAGCAGAGTAAGACCTCAAACCACCATCCACATGGCTACCACCTTCTCCAGCGGCAGCTTTGTCTCCAGCAGGTCCTCAATGGGCTCCTCACGATTCTCCAGTTCAGGTGGAGGTGGCCGCATCAGTGCCATGAGGGCTGGCAGCGTGTACGGGGGTGCAGGGGGTTCAGGGGTCCGGATCTCCAGTGTCTCTCGTTCCATGTCCGCAGCAGGGTCAGGAAGTGGATTTGGAGGCGGGTTTGGTGCTGGTGGAGGATTCGGTGGGGGATTTGGTGCTGGAGGAGGGGGAGGATTCAGTGTCTCTGGAGGAGCAGATGACAGCATCATTGGCAATGAGAAGTTCACGCTGCAGAATCTTAACGATCGTCTGGCTACTTACCTTGAGAAGGTCCGCTCACTTGAAAAGGCCAATGCTGAATTTGAGTTGAAGATACGCCAATTCCTTGATAGCAGAGTCTCTCCTTCTGGCAGTGCTCGTATCTACTCAGACTTCGAGGCTACTACCAGTGACCTCCAGGCTAAAGTAAGTCTAGCTAGGTAGATTCTTTGTGGTTACTGCTAAGAAAACGGCATAATTCTGTATTCCTGAAACAACATGCAAATAAAACAAAATCAAATAATGTTTTACTTTTCCTGGGTTTTGTTCTCAGATCTTGGCTGCCATGCAGGTGAAGAACACAGTCCACCTCAGCATTGACAATGCTAGCTTGGCTGCAGATGATTTCAGAATGAAGTAATTCTATTTATTTTTAATTAAATATAGACTATATGCTGTGTAAATGCACATACGTTCTAGAAAAACGATAACATATAATTGCAGTGCAAGGCAAGTCATCTGCTTTTGGGTCATTTCATTTGCATGTTCTTCTCTGTGACAAAAGCTAAACATTTTAAAATAGTTTAATAATCTATTTGCATATTAAAATACCATGGAAAATGAAATAGTAAACTATTATAGCAGTAGACTATTAATTTAACGTAAATAATGTTTCTTTTTATTTGACAGATATGAGAATGAGATGGCAATGCGTCAGTCTGTGGAGGCCGACATCGCGGGGTTAAAGAGTGTTCTTAGCGAGCTCAACCTGAACAATAAAGACCTCAATCTGCAGATCGAAGGGCTCAAAGAGGAGCTGGTCTACATGAAGAAGAGTCACGAGGAGGTAGTACATCATTTCAAAACTTTCAGGCTGTTCATAATGGAGCAGAGCAAAACGGAAGATTACTGTCAACAAGTGTTCCAGTTAAACATTTCAGACAGGAGGTCAGGTCACAGGTGCTTTATAGCCTTGAGCTCAAGATGTCACTGTTTTGTAACATATTTCCATAGCATGATTTTTGAAGACAAGAATAAACAGGTGATGATGGGCAGATATTTTGAGATAGACGTCTGAAAATTATATATAATGTGTCTTCAGGACCTCTTGGCCTCACGTGAACAGATGAGTGGACAGATCAATGTGGAAGTCGAAGCAGCACCACAGGAAGACCTCACCAAAATTCTTGCGGAGTTGCGTGAGCACTACGAAACCGTCGTAGCCAAGAGCCAGAGAGACCTTGAAGGCTGGTTCCAGCAGAAGGTTGGTTCAGTCCAGAACTCTGTACATGAGAAACACAACACCCATAAAGTCATATGCATTCCATGGGCCCTGCAAAAAGAAATATCATAATTAAGTTGGTACAAATAATAGTTAATGAAAGGAAAGCAAAACAAAATTTGAAAACTGATCAGATCTTGCAAAAAAAGCTACCTCTATGTTGGGTTTATGCATGCATGAAATAAAAATACTAATTTAAATACTTATTTTGCAGTCTGAGGCTGTGAAACAAGAGGTTGTAACAAGCACAGAGACCTTGCAGACGTCAAAAACCGAGGTCAGCACAGTGAAGAGCACAGTACAGTCACTGGAGATTGAGCTTCAGTCCCTCCTTTCCATGGTGAGTGTGTGTTCAAGAAATGGACAGTGGGCACAAAAACTCTTCAGACACATAAGTCACACTAACTCTTACATGCCATTTTTCTTACTGTGCTGAAGCACATGCCTTTAAACATAATACTTGTTTCTCTGAAAAACAATGTTACAGCCAGTTGTTCTATTGTAAAATGTGCGTTCCGTGTCAGAATATCTGTCTTTGTTTTGATCTGTGTGATCCCACCAACTGCCAATTGAATTTACCCAATGGCATTTCAACACCCTGGGTTTCCAGTTGGTGGAAAACACTGCGATGGAAGCCAGCAAATGATCGCAAATTCTACCGACCAACAAAAACATTCCAAACATACATTAGCTGATCAACTTATACTCTAAGGCTTGTTGCTTTCCATTATCAATTACAATCAATCTGGGTGTGAGCATGAAGTCTGAAGAGGAGGCGGGCAAAAATTCCCAGTAGCACTTCATTGCAGTACACATGATCCAGGGGGCGGAGTTGGATCCAGATCTAAGGGGTGGAGATGGGTAGGATTAGGGGTGGGGTTCTGGATCCAAATCTTCCCCCTGGATTTCGTGTTCTCAAAACTCTCTCCAATATTTTGGGCTGCAGGTAATTGGGTAATTTCAACTGCTAGCTGTCAATATTACAACGTTAACAATTTATGAATGTCAGTGCAATAGATATCAAAATCTCAAACCAAGTGCCATTTACTTACTTCCCCAAAACATTATGTCATTAACTATTCACCCTCATGTCATTCCATCCCCATAATACTTTCCTATATCTTCAGAACACAAATGAAGATCTTTTTCGATGTAATCTGAAAGCTTTCTGTCCCTCCATAGACAGCTACACAGCATCACTAAGTTCATAAAGAGATCATCCAAAACTACGTAAAACTAATCCAAATGAATTGAGTGGCTTAGTCCAAATTTTCTGAAGAAACTTTCACTTAATATGATGAACAGATTTAATTTAGGCTTTTATTCACGTTTAAACATTGATCAGCGAACATAAACAAGTTAAACCGAACCTGTTTGATACGCGAAAACAAACCTCTTCCTGAAACTCAAACGTGCTGCGTAACACAAGAATGAACCTCATTGGTTCTTGCCGAAGCTCAAACGTGATGCGTAACACCAGAATGAACCTCATTGGTTTCCGCATTTGTCAGTCGATCATGCTTGAGCTTCTGTTTACCACAACTAATGTGTGAGTTGATTAATGTCTATATGTGAATAAAAGCCTAAACTAAATCTGTTCATCTTATAAAGCGATCATGTCTCTTCAGAGAATTAAACCGCTCATTTCATATGGATTTGTTTTATGATCTCTTTAATACGTTTTTGAAGCTTCAATGCCAGTTGCGTAGACTGTCTGTGAAATCACTCAGAAATCACTCGAAGATGAACGAAAGTCTTACGGGATTGGAACGATTTTTTTTATTTTTAGGTGAACTACCCCTTTAAGCATTAAGCAAATTATTTATATATATTATATAATTTATGTATAATGTTGATAAAACAATTCGAAAGTAAGACAAAAGTATTTGTGTACTTTCTGCTTATCAAAGTTGAAAGAAATTTACAATTTTGGTCATTGCTAACAGACTTTTTTTCTCATTATCCCTGCTTCCCAGAAATCATCTATGGAAAGCACCCTGAGTGAGACTGAGAATCGCTATTCCCTGCAGCTGTACGGATACCAGGCACAGGTGAGAGCTCGGCTAAGAATCTCATAAATCTTACTCTTACTGTAGCCGGCTCATTACAGTTTTTCTCCGTCGCTTTGGTGCATTTCTCAGATCAGAAGTGAAATTGTCAAAACTACTTGTTCAACCTCCACATCATCTAGTCACTTGTGCACAAGCAGTTTCTCGTTCTTTTGAACAAGTTGCGATTGCTTTACATTCATGCAATTGATTATGTGCAATTGTCTCCGGTTTCCTATCAGTTGAAAATGCCATGTTGCTTAACTGTATTAAATAGTTATCTGTGCAGTAGTCTTACCGCTCAAAACATCTAGCCATCAGTTCATTGTATAAAGTCATTAAATGCAAAATGGTTAATCTAGTTGTCATAAACTGTCAAGCATATGTTCTACACATTTCTATTGACTTTGTAAATGTGCCAAGAAGTAATGAATTGTGCGAGTGAATCTTGACTTTCACTAATGAAGAGAATGTAGATCAGACCAGTTCTCTGAAATAGCTCAAAGTTGCATCTCAAGAACATTCAATTGGCAAGCATACAGTATAAAGTGCTGCATGCAAAGGCAAATTCCTTCCTTGCCTTTCTAATGTTTTATTTTCACCTTTGTGGCCCTACACTCTAAAAACAAATGGTGCTAAATAGCACTAAAAGTGGCTCATTGGCTTGTAATCATAGGGGAACCACTTTAAGTGCCACTTATCTTTGTCATATGGTGCTATGTAGAACCATAAGAGGTGCCATAGAGCACGTTAACCACCTCAGAGAACCACTGAAGAGCCAAACTGGGCTTAACAGGTTCTTTAAATGATAGTGGTGCTATACTGTATAGCACCATGACCAACGCAAAGAACCGCTGAAGAACCTTTTTTTTTTTTAGAGTGTATTTTTTTTCTTCTTTTCTATATCACAATAATATTGTACGGTTGTTTTTTTGCCAGTCTCTTTCAATCACGTAGAGTAGTGGGTAAATTTGTACTTTTTAAATGGCATACAGAACAAGTGCATTTCATTACAGTAATTCTCACTGACTGAATATTTTGACTATCTTGTTTGTGAACAATGATACCAGGACATTTCATTCTTGGCACTGATATGTTCATTGACATAAATACTTACTTTTGAGAGATGAACTAAATATTTTGAGTAAGTTACAGGCTTTTGCAGGTAATCCAATGTGTGGTGCTGTTTGTATGAATTTAATTTGAGAATGCACATACTTCTTTGTAAATATTAATGATGATTTGAGAAGTGCACCAAAGCGAAACCTTGACCTGTATTGGGGTTAAAAGCTCTGTCTTCTCCCCTTGTAGGTGGGTGGAATGGAGGGCCAACTGGTGCAGCTCCGGGCTGATCTGGAGCGCCAAAGTCAGGAGTATCAGATGCTCCTGGACATCAAGACCAGACTGGAGATGGAGATCGCAGAGTACAGGAGACTGCTGGATGCCGAGGCTAGTGGAAGGTAAATCACAGACCATGTTTATATAGACATCAACAAGCTCGGCTCCAAATTGGTATATTCTTGCATACATGCAGACTGAAAAGTACTCATTCTTTTCCTGATATAGATGCTATAGGTAGATAGATAGATAACTGGTTGCGTATTTTTGTCTCCCGACAGCCTCGCAATCTCAGCCAGCTCTGGCTCCAGCTCCTCCTCCAGCTCCATCACTTCCACCAGAACAGCAGTGATCACTGTTGTGGAAGAGGTGGTCGACGGCGGGACGGTGATTTCTTCCTCTTCAACAAAGCTTATTAAGTAAAGCACACCAGACTCATGTCAGTTGGAGAATGCACCTAGCATGCTGACAAAAATGTGGTGGTAGTTTGTGAGCATTTTCAACAATAAAAACATCCCATAGACAAAATGCGTGTGGTTCTGTCATCTATTGTACGTATATGGGCGCAATTTTGAAATGTTTCGACTTAAAGGGGCTATGTGTAGGTTTTTACTTCTTTTTTTAAATCTTTAAAGAGCCCCTATCATGGATTTTTGAAAATGACTGTTCATATGGTGTGGAATATAGCTCTAAGGGAATGCAAACATCCTGCAAAGATTTATATCTGAAAGTGCAGCGTATATAAAGTTATTGTCTTTCAAAAGTGAGAGTCGACTCCGAGTCTATGAAATGAATTGTTTTTGAAACGAGTCATTAGCTGGTTCGTAGTGACGTAGAGAGGTCATTGGCCGCGCGCAGTAACGGAAGTGTAAACTTGAAGTCTACACATTCAAATACTTCATCATAGCATCATGTCGAGAAGACGCTGTGTTCTACAATGCAAAGATAGTTCAGCCACTTTGTTTCCATTGCCCAGGGACGAGCATGTGAAGAATCGGTGGTTAGAGTTCATATTTGCAACGATACCACAACAGTATAGCCCGATTGTGTTCTCATCATTTTAATTACGAATCGTTCAAAAACATAAATGAATTCAAATGTGGATTCGCAAGCGGTTGTTCCTGAAGGAGGGCTCAGTAACTTACTTACCCAGTGTATATGGATCAGCTTCCTACTTCGAATCACAACCTATAAGTATTATTAATAATTGTTGCTTTTATGGGTTTTGAACGGTTTTGTAGCGTCGGGGCGCGAGGAGGGAAGGCGCAATAAGTATGTGTGTGTGTGTGTGTAAGTTCTGCTCAGCGCAGCTTCTAGGTCTCCAATGTCAATTTTTTTTTAAATATGTGAAATGTTTGTCGCTGTTATTGGAGTTGTCATAAAGAATAGAGCGTATTGTAGTATTACAGTGCTTTATCAATATGTTTATGCATTATGCTAACAAACAATAACTGTCTGGGTCATCTGACCAATCACCGCCGATTAGCGTCACGCAAAGGAGTGGTGAGTCGTACGAATCATTTGGGAGTCGGTGAGCAAATCAGTTCAAAATAAATGCATATTATAAGACAAATAAAGTGTTTTTTATCATTGCATGCATGTTAAACTGTTTTTGGGAACTCCTAAAACAAAAATAGGAACATTTCAAATGCTATGATAGGGGCTCTTTAAGATAGAGGGCCCTATCACCCAGCAAAATTGACTTTGTACACCGACGCATGTATAATTCGTATTTTGCACCCGTGCAAAGCGGGCTTTTCGCTTATCGGTAAACTAGGGAATGAACTTGTGCTCCCTGGGCGGTTCAGCGCAAAAAAGGAGGCGTGTTTCGGCGCAAACAATCCCTGGTGCTATTTTGCAGTTCCAGAAAACAATTGCGCCAATGACCAGAAAAAACCTAGTCTAAAGTCAGTGGCGTGACATTCAGATGCTATTTTAAGCGCTAGGACCAACCCCTTTTAGATTTGCGTCGGGTGCAAGAGTCATTTATCCCGCCGGTTAAATAGCAACAGCACCCAAGACCTGCCCACAAAGTTGCTTGCGCTTTGCACTTTACACTCACGGGCCCAAAGTCTTCATTTATACATTTATGAGCCAGCCGTAATGTAATGGAAAGAATGACGCTTTGACTGTCCACCACGGTTGCCTCTATCAGCCTGTACGCTCAATTGTGTGTAGACGATTATCGATTAATTGTCGATAATACATTAATCGATCAAACTCATCGAGCATCGATTAACCAGGTCTATGCGCGTGCCTGCTGCTCAACCGCGAAACATGTAAGCGACCGCGCTGGAGTTATGTTTTGGGACTTCATCATGACTACGTTTGCGTGTGTATTCGCAGCCTTTTCTTTTATGCAAATGTAAGTTGTAATAGTTTATTATGTGTACGCCTTTCTATATCTGATTTATCTCATATTTGATGCATTTTGTTTCGCGAGCGTGCGCACCGAGAAGCAGCATGAGACTGGGTGCAGTTTCTCTAGCGGCCACTGGTGTCAGAACTTCCACAATGCACCTTTAAAGGAGTAGTTCACTTTTAAAAAAAACTTTTGCTGATAATTGACTCACCCCCTGTGTCATCCAAGATGTCCACGTCTTTCTTTCTTCAGTCGAAAAGAAATTGAGGTTTTTGATGAAAACATTCCAGGATTTTTCTCCATATAATGCACTTTAATGGTAACCAAACGGTTCAAGGTCCAAAAGAGAGTTCGAATCTTTTTCGTATCATTTGGTTCATTCAACGAACGAAATGAGTGAATTGACTCGTAAAAAGAATAGGAGAGTCATGAACGCGCATCACAGAACAGAGCAAGGTGACCATTTGTGCTTATAAAACTTAAACTTTTTTTTTTTAAATGAGCGATCGTTTTGCTTGATAAGACCCTAATCGTCTTCAGTTTGCACTGAAACTGTCTTTTGGACCTTGAACTGTTTGGTTCCAATTGAAGTCCATTATATGGAGTGAACTACTCCTTTAAGTAAAAGTAAGGTAAAGTGAGCAAAACAAATGCAAAGTGGGTATTACAAATGCACGTCATTAAACATTTCCCATACCAATTCAATCACATCCTCAAATAAATCAAGGTGAGCATTATTTCTCATTCCATTATCCAAAATCTTAAATACAGTGTTGTTAACTATAGGTTAGCAAAACCTCAGAAATGCAACTAAAACAGTTTTGATAGTTTAGCCCATCAACACATGAACAGACTTCAGACTGTCTGTTGAATGAATACACGGGAATGCGAGTCTATGATGGCAGTGGGAGTAAACATTCACGATACGATGACAAGATAGGGTTAGTCTTGGGTCAGTGCACGATAAAGCAGTTAGCATTGCACAATCTTGATAAATCTCTTCTGCTAACATTGAAAAGCAACAAAAAGGTCAAACTGGAATGAAAAAGATTCAAGTTTCAATTGCTGCTACAATGACAAAAACAAACAAATCTGTTAATTGTTCTGATGAACTTGCTTTGGAAAAACCTCACCTTTCCATGTTAATGCTGCTTTACATGAAGAAACCACAAATGTCAAACTCATCAACAGCAGAAATGTCAGCCCAACCCAGCCCAGCCCAGCCCATAAAAGAAACGTGGTTTGTTCAGTCAGCAGAATTCATTTTCATGGTACAAATGTGGAGGTCTTTCAACTCACACGTTTAAAGCATCTCTTTTCCTGATGAATGCTGTGCTACTGGATTCTCTACACAGGATGGTAGCAAAAATATACACATATATACATTATTATACACACAATGCTGTCCAAAAGTCTTAGGCACGTATCCCCCTAAAAAAATATATATATATTTTTAAGCCAATTATTTATATCTTACTTTTTCAAACATTCCTTTTGTCATTAATTGTTGTAATCCAATAGGATTTTTGTATGTTCAACATCTGGTGATCTCCCCATCATCGAGTCTGTCTGTGATTACACGAAGAAACCGAGACACACTAAATCCAGAAGAACTGCGGCAACAAATCCAGAAACCCAACTGCAAAATCGTTGCTGTAAAGTGAGGATGCTTTCAAAAATAAATAAATTTGATTTAACTTCTATTAACTAAATCAAATCAATATTTGGTTTGACCACCCTTTGCTTTTGTCCAGGTACACTAAACAAATACTAACGTGCCTATGACTTTTGCACAGTCCTCTATATTACAGTATTTTTGTCTTGGTTTAAGTATCGGTAATAATTTACAACAAGGTTCATTAGTTAACATTAATGTATAAACTAACATGAGAAATACATTTGTTACTGTATTTATTAGTTCATGTTAACTAATGAACCTTATTGTAAAGTGTTACCAATATATCTAAACATTTTTAAAAAAGATACATTTACTTGTGTATGATTTTAAGGGTTGTTTAAAGTATAAGATCTGAGAGAAGTCTCTAATGCTCACAAGGCATTCAAAAAATATTATTACAATTAAAAATATGTTTTCTATGTGAATATATTTTAAATGTATTCCTGTGATCAATGCTGAATTTTCAGCATCATCATTTTTCAGTCTTCATAGTCACATGATCCTTCAGAAATCACTCTAATATGATGATTTACTACTCCAGAATAATTTATCATCAATGCTGAAAAAAGTTGTCCTGCTGCTTCATACGGTATGTTTGTGCAAACCATGATAACTTTTGAAAAGAAAGTTCAACAGCATTTAATTTGGATCATGATAAATGTCTTTCCTCTCACTTTTGATAAACTGAATGCAACCTTGCTGAATAAAAGTGAGAACTTTTATCACTGATCCCAAGCTTTTTAAAGCATAAACTCAAAAATTTTTGAGAGGTTTGTATGCATGTTTACAGAAAGAAAACTTAAGACATATGAAGAGTTCAGATGCAAAAGCCTCTAAATGCCATTTGAAATTTTCTTCTTTAATGATGATTTTTATCAAACTTGTATATTTAAGTTCAGTAATTTCACTTAAATGGCAATGATAATTACCTATTAATTGTTATTTAAGTGAAATTACTGAACTTAAATATACAAGTTTGATAAAAATCATCATTAAAGATGAAAATTTCAAATGGCATTTAGAGGCTTTTGCATCTGAACTCTTCATATAAAGAATAAAGTGTAATTAATACGATCATTATGAGTCATGAATCCTACAATTCACCTTAGGTGTGACCTTTAAGGTTATTGGATATGTTCCAGAAAATGTGCTGAGACGACACGCATGGAATGTCAGGTATTGTGTCTTGTATTCATATTCACTCTATAAAAGAAGCCGGAGATCTCCTTCCTTTATCCACCGACCTGTCAGACAGACGCTCTCAGTCAACATGGCTTCCTCCTACTCTTCCCGAAGCAGCTACATGTCCTCCAGCGGCTCAGCCATGCGCATATCCACGTCGAGTGGAGGAAGCAGACGGATGAGCACCGTGAGGTCTGGCAGTGTGTACGGTGGTGCAGGAGGGTCAGGGGTCCGGATCTCCAAATCCTCTCTTTCCTCTCTAGGGGGTTTCAGCGCGTCGACATCTGCAGACACCAGCTTCATTGGCAATGAGAAACACACCATGCAGAGCCTCAATGACCGTCTGGCCGCTTACCTGGTCAAGGTTCGCTCTCTGGAGAAGGCCAACGCGGACCTGGAGATGAAGATCCGTCAGTTCCTTGATGGCAAAGCCTCTCCTATTGCTCGTGATTACACCTCCTACTTTGCCACCATAAAGGATCTTCAGGCTAAGGTATGTTAGGGTTTTCAGGGTGACATGCTATGAAAACACGGGGCAAAAAGAAAATCATATGTTCATTTATATGTCCAGATCATGGCAGCCATTCATTTGAAGGGTGGTGTCCATCTCAGCATTGACAACACCAGCCTGGCCATTAATGATTTCAGAATGAAGTGAGTCTTTTGAGCAAATTCAATTCAAGTTTGCAACTCAACTCATATCATAGCAGAAAATCTCTTTATAAATATTGTTGGTTTAACTTTTAAAAAAAAGTAACCTGGTTGCCTTAAAAGTTTTAAGTTCACTAAAATGGAAAATTTGAGTTAATACAATGAGGGAGATTGATTTAATCATCAGAAACTCAAAATGTTATGTTATCTGAACTACATAAGTTATCTACGTTGATTTGACAAAAGAAAAAATGTGATTACAAATCTATCTATCTATGTGTCTATCTTTCTAAAAAAAATAATAGAACAAACAAGGAAATAATATCATTTGTAATAGAAAAATGCAAAATAGCAGCATATTGTTGGTTTAACTCAAACAAGTGAGTTACCTAGTTGCCTTAACATTTTGAATTCATTGAAATTAAAAATTTTAGTTAATATAACAAAGGAGATTGATTTAAAAATAGAAACTCAGAGTTTCTATTTTAAATCAATCTCCTTTGTTGTATTAACTCAAATTTTGTAAAAAAAAAAATATATATATATATATATATATATATATATATATATTGTTGGTTTAACTTAAAAAAGTAAGTAACCTGGTTGACTTAAAATTTTAAGTTGATTGAACTGGAAAAAGGGAGTTAATACAATGAAGGAGATTGATTTAATCACCAGAAACTCAAAATAATAAGTTATCTCAACTAAATAAATTATTTAAGTTGATTTGACCAAAAAAATGTTGTTATAACAAATTTTGAATTTTTTTTCTACAGTGATGCTATCTGAACCACATTCGTTAACTAAGTTGATTTGACAGAAGATAAAAAGAAAAACGAAAAAATTCGTTTAATATTTGTATTTCACTCATATTTTAAACCCAAAATGTTTTATATTATATGATAAAATTGTTATAAAATGTTATCTCTGTGGCCATATCAATTACAAAATATTGTTTAAATTGTTAAAAAAAAAATTCCCCACAGAAATAATTTAGAGGGATTTCAACAAGGTTTTAAAATTTAAGTACAATCAACTTCAGTGTTTAAGTCATTTAAACTTAAATGACATAAACTGACTTTAGAATGAGTGGAGATCTTGTATAACTTGAAAATGACTTGTTTTGATGAGTTAAAGCAGTGTAAAAACAATTGATCATATATTTTTTTACAGCGAGAATAAAAACATGAGTGTTGCATTAAATGAGTTTTACCTCAGTTTGGAAGTGGTCTTCTCGCAGTATATTGTCTAATGTCCAGTGTGGGTGTTTCTAAAGTCAATGTTGCTGCATGACAGATATGAAACCGAGCATGTCATGCGTCAGTCTGTGGAAGCAGACATTGTCGGGCTGAGGAGGGTGCTTGATGACTTCAACCTCAGCAGTAAAGACCTCACCGTGCAGATCGAAGGGCTGAAGGAGGAGCTGGTCTTTTTGAAGAAGAACCATCAGGAGGTATATAAGGCTTCTGTGTGCTAGTTTAAAGAAAGTAGTGTTAGAATAAGTTATACTAGCAAAAACAGTCACTTGTCAATTACAGTTCAACTCTGAATCTATACTCTAATGCTGTGCCAAGTATATTTGAGAACAAATTTGTGACAAATGTTTAAGAGTTGTTAAATAAGTGAGGTTACTTGAACTGAATATATGGATTTCTACATATTCTTAGGATCTCTTGGCCGCACGCACACAAATGAGCGGACAGGTTCACGTCGAGGTTGATGCGCCTCCACAGGAAGATCTCAGCAAGATCCTGGCAGAACTCCGTGAGCATTATGAATCCGTCACAGCGAAGAACCAAAGAGATCTGGAGTACTGGTTCAAGACAAAGGTGAGATTTATCAAAACATACAGGGAGAGACACAGGTCTTTTAAAGGGATAGTTCACTTTGAAATTAATTTTTGGTATGTTTTAGCTTACCTCACGGGCATCCAAGATGTAGGTGTCTTTGTTTCCGCAGTAGTTTCAATTTTGATATTTTTAGGCTAACCGTTCATGTCTATCAGTCATATAATGGAGGTCAATGGTCACCACCTCAAAGAGCATGCACAGAGAAGTCCAAATTAAACATGATTTAATGACTCGTAAATGTAAGTACACATTAATGGCCGAAGACACGAAACGAGCGGTTTGTGTGAGAAAACGAACAGTATTTATAGCGTTTTTACCTCTTGCAACCAAAGCCACAAAGCACCCGCGCCCTCAGATCACATGGTTACAAGAGGTAAAAATGATATAAATACTGTTCGTTTTCTCACACAAACCGCTCGTTTCGTGTCTTAGGCCATCAATGTGTACTTACATTTACGAGTCATTAAATCATGTTTAATTTGGACTTCTCTGTGCATGCTCTTTTAGGTGGTGACCATAGACCTCCATTATATGACTAATAGACATGAAGCCTAAAAATATCAAAATTGAAACTACTTACATTTTGGATGCCCTTGAGGTAAGCTAAAACATACCAAAAATGAATTTCAAAGTGAACTATCCCTTTAATGTGCTTTTCAATGGTGTGAGACAACTCAATTCAACGCATATAACATCCCTCTATTTTTATTTTAGACAGAAACTCTGAAACAAGAAGTTGTCACCAGCACCACAGACTTAAAAACAACTCGCTCTGAAGTCAATATGGTCAAATCCAGAATGCAGTCATTGGAAATCGAACTCCAGTCCATATCAGCAGTGGTTAGTGATACACAATTTGCAGTTTTTGTGGCACTTTATATTAGTATTTTAGTTTTACTTTATTCTGAATGTGCATGTTATCAATTTAGAAAGCATCTTTGGAGGCCACATTGTCTGAAACAAAGAATCGTTATTCCATGAAGTTGTCAAGCTACCAACATCAGGTGAGTAGATTCACAAAGAAAAGGGATTGATCATACAAAAATCATACAAACCTGACTTTCTGAACATTATTCAGCAAGAATTTAAGATCTGAAACCACTCGGTTTTTGTGCTTCTAGGTCACCATCCTGGAAGAGAATATGGTGCAGCTTCGTGCCGATCTGGAGCGCCAGCGTTACGAGTATCAGATGCTCCTGGACATCAAGACCAGACTGGAGATGGAGATCGCAGAGTACAGGAGACTGCTGGACGGAGAAACCACGTGAGTTTATCTGTTGATTTCTTTCACATAATTCGTTCAGCTCCAAAACATTACAAATTCCCAGGAATCGACAAGTGTTAGGCTATACTGAGTTTACAATGATGTCCTGTAACTGTTTTTTCTTCTACAGTGTCAAAACCACCTCCAGTTCCACCGCGAGGACTAAAATCATCACCGTTGTGGAAGAGGTTGTAGATGGAAAAGTGGTTTCCAGCTCCACGTCTTCAACCATATCTGACGCTCGCGTAATAACCAAATAAAACAGTGTTTTGGCCATTTCTGTGGTGGTAATGATGCATTGTCAGCAGATCTACTTAAATCTTAAAAATTGGATTATATTTTTAATAATAATCCGACACATTATTTTCAAATAAAACAAAAAAATATTTTAAATTAAAAAATGTATTAAATAAATTGTATTCTGCTGGAAATGATTACATTCAATTAGCTTTTATTTAATTATGAAATTACATTTTTGCAGAAAATATGCATCCCTATCTATATCTAAAGATGTGTATTCTGCAGTAGGATTACATTTATGTGTGGATAATATTAGATGGGGGGGGGGGGTATAATAAATATAGGCATTTAAAGTGCACTTTTAAAAACAATTAAGGTTTTCTAATGGCATCAATGATTCATTTCCTATGGTTCATTGGAGAACTGTTCACTTAAAGGTTATTTGGTGAACTAAAATTGTTCTTATATGAAAAACAAAACCTTTTATGAGCCCCTATCTTTAAAAAAGAAGGTTCTCATATAATATAAAATATTTTTAGCATGTTATTGCAATATATCTGCAAACAGAAACAGCATTTCCTGGTTCTACATAAATCTTTCGCTCATCATGACTTCATTTCACTTTGAGGGTTTTTCTGTGACATCCATTAAACTAGCTCATTTTCAGTTTAAACTATTTTTCATGAAAAAGAAAAAGACCTACAGTTCACAAACAGCAGGTGGCGCTCCTGAATGTCCAATAAAGTTGGGCTCTTTCAGATTTCAGGGCCAGGCTACTTTTTAGCAAACCTGTCAAGAAAACATTAGCCATTAACATTTCAGCAGAGTATCAAAGTGTAATGAGACTCTATAAACCAAGTAACAGGTTTTGCTTGAGGGCCCATGTTTTACAGTTGACACCAAGTGGCATCCCAACAGTAAAACAATAGTTTAACATAAAAAAATGAAGCAGACACAGATATCAAAACAAACAGGCCTGTTTTTTAAATCATAACTCCGTGAGTGGAGAACCAAATTGAAATAAGTTAAATACAGGTGTGTATTAAGAAAGACTGAAAATGAAAGATTTTAAAAACATGTAAGAGATCATAAACAACGACAAAAATGCAGGTTTGATTACTTACAGTACAAGCTGGTTCAGAGCAGATGTGTTGATGACGAGATGACAGAGACCTCTGGTGGCTGACCTAAGAATCATGGGTATAAAAATTAGGCTATGTCAAGATTTCGGCATCCTACTAAAGAAATGTAGAAAAATATACATTTGTACCTATTTTAGAAAGCAAACATCACTTTAATTCCGTATTAAACATTAAATTAAAAACCTCACACTAAGCCATCTTCAGTGCAGGGTGGATTATTTACAAATAGTCCGTCAGTTAGTAACGTAACCCATTACACATACACCTAAGGTAGGCTAATATAATCTAATACTACGTTTAAATCGTTTATCACATTAATGTAAATTGGATAATCTTGTATAATATAGATAGTAATTAGTTGAATACTTATAAGTTTGATTACTTATAAGTAGGCTAATCAAATCAAATAAAGAATAAAAATAATATAAAAATCTCTCTCTATATATATATATATATATATATATATATTATTATTATTATTACTAAACACTTCCTAAAAAATATATATTTTTAAATATATTATTTGTTTACCTGTCATGTGACGATTACCGACATCAGAAAACCGCGAACTAAATTGTATTATTATTATTATTTTTATTAGTGACCTAATTTTTTTATTCACCTAACTTATTAACTTAAAATCTCAGATGATGCTTCAAGTAGGAATATATTAGTTCAAAGAGGTTCGGGTGACAAAATAAATAATAGGCTAAAGAAAGTGGGGAATCACTGCATTGCATCTGAATATGAAATGACATGAATTTGTACATTGTAATGTGTTTGCAAGACATAAGCCTTCCAGAGGCAGTAATACATGGTTAAATAACTCACTGAGTGATCATTTAAATAATAATTAATGTGGTCGTCAGGAGCTGATTAGAAATGCGATGTTGAGAAAACACTTCTTAAAAGTGAAATGATTTGTATCCAGTGATTTCAGGCTCATGGCTATTCTTTGTGTGCAATTTCACAAACCTGGAAGACCTTCTGAACGTAAGTTTAAAGTAACCAAGTAAGAAAGGAACATTTAAAAGTAAAAGTAGGGAGAATCAATGAATTATGAATAATAATTAATTGTGAGAATAACATCAAGTAATCAATATAAAAGTAACTGCATTTTAAAACGTAATATTATAATTACAAGTACATGTAATCAGTTACTACCAGCACTTGCCATCCTTGTATCCTTTGTGGTCTCCAATGTGTCAAAATATATCAAGAGTAAATATCAGCCAGCAGCAAGAATCTGACTCAGAAGACCATGCTAGGAAAACACACGGCTTCAAGTCATTTTAGTTAGTAGTACAACTCCTTAAAGATACATTTAGTACACTACATGAATAATTGCCCTGGAACAGCAGGGAATTAAGTCTTTTTGTTTTTGTGTGTTATCAGTCCACATCCTAAAAAATAATCCTACTGGCAACTACTTTAACTTTATAATGCAGCTCCAGCCATGCACAGACAATAAAACTGCCTGTAAAATAACAAATGACCGTATGTAAAAAAATTGTTTTTAAATTTATCCCTGTTGCCATAATGTGTAATGGAAAAAAAACAAAAAAACATCCAAATCTTTTCAGTTCATGCTAAGTTTACTTTAGCCTACTTTAGACTGGCTCCCTTGTGAAGGATGATACTATTGGGATACCAATTAGGTGATAAACATCCATAATAATTTGGAGTCAAACAAACCAAGTTCAGTGATTCTCACAGGACTTACGAATATCATTAGCGGCAGAGATAAAACATGTGGAGACTGGCCCATAGAATCACATTAAAATTACATTAATATGTGCGTGGGGAGGAGGCGGGGGGTGTTGAGAGAGAGAGAGAGAGAGAGAGAGAGAGAGAGAGAGAGAGAGAGAGAGAGAGAGAGAGAACATTTCTTATCTTCTGGGATGAATGCTCTTGCATAATGTCTGCTTTTATTTACCCCAAAATCCAAATCACCAGTTTCTTGAAATACATCTGAAGTAAATAACAAAACAGAACTGGACTTTTTCATGGCTAAACGTTACTTGGCTGATGAACTATTTTTAAAACCAAAATTGATTGAAAACATGTGTGCACTCCCTGTTTCTCTCAAACACCTCTGCAAGAAATTCCAGAGTTTGAGCTACAGTCAACAAATTGTCCTAAACACTTTATGACTCATGAGAAGCGCATGTAAATATAAAAACAAAACAATTAAACAGCAACTGGGAACTAATAATTAAAAAAAAGAGTTTAAGAGAGTCTAGTCTCTAAGAATTTGTTCTTCTACCACTTACATTCATCCCAGCTTGGACTGGAAGTAGACCAAAACAGGTGCAGACATTGTTTGTCATGGTTTCATTGATGCAATTTTAACAGTTTGGTGCAAGAGTTACAGATATTTTCAATAAATGCCAAAATAGCCACTCTCAAACAATCAAGTAGACGACACACACCAGCCTTAAAGGAGTAGTTTACTTTGAAAAAAACTTTTGCTGATAATTTACTCACCCCCATGTCATCCAAGATATCCATGTCATTCTTTCTTCAGTCGAAAAGAAATTAAGGTTTTTGATGAAAAAATTCCAGGATTTTTCTCCATATAATGAACTTCATTGGGAACCAAACAGTTCAAGGACCAAAAGACAGTTTCAGTGCAAACTGTTCAAAGGGCTTTTAACGACACCAGACAATGAATAAGGGTCTTATCAAGCGAAACGATCAGTCATTTAAAAAAAAAATGTTTTTTTAAGTTTTATAAGCTCAAATGGTCACCTTGCTCTGTTCTGTGATGCGCGTTCATGACTCTCCTGTTCGAACTCGTTCATCAAAATGAACAAATCTTTTTCCGAGTCAACTCATTCATTTTGTTTGTTGAATGAACCAAATGACACAAAAAAAGATTTGTTCATTTTGATGAACGAGTTCAAACAGGAGTCACGAACGCTCATCACAGAACAGAGCAAGGCGACCATTTGAGCTTATAAAACTTAAAATTTGTTATTTCTTTTTTAATTGAGTGATCGTTTCGCTAGATAAGACCCTTATTTATCGTCTGAAATCATTTAAAGCCCTTTGAACAGTTTGCAGTTTGCACTGAAAGTGTCTCTTGGACCTTGAACCGTTTGGTTCCCATTGAAGTCCTGGAAAATCCTGGAATGTTTTCATCAAAAACCTTAATTTCTTTTCGACTGAAGAAAGAATGACATGGACATCTTGGATGACATGGGGGTGAGTAAATTATCAGCAAAAGTTTTTTTTAAAGTGAACTACTTCTTTAATTTTCCATCTTCTTTCTATTTTGTCATTAGATGCACAGGTAAATAAAAATTGTACCAACCATTTTGCATTTATCAACCATTGCTGTAAGAAAATGGAGACCTATTCAAACCCGGTTTCAAAAATAACAGCAGATGTTTTCGTTTTTTTTTAACATTAGTTTCTTTAATAATTCATTCCAGTACATGGTTTAGGAATTACATATTATCAATAAACGTGTACACTGAGTATTTTTACTGGAGGAAAGAAACTAGAATGGCACTCACTACGACACAGATCAGACAAGATACAAAGACTCTCTGTAAGCTCACCGATCCCAAACATAGACACTTTCATAAGGGAAAATCAGTCACGACTGTAACCAAAAGAAGATATTAAGAAAAGAAGAGATGTAAGGTATGAAAACATAATGAAACATATATATTTTATAATATATTTATATATATATATTGTAGCTTTTATTTAAAAAAAAAGAAGAAGAAAGAAGTGAAAAGCAATTTAAAAAAACGGTAATACTTTTTGAGATGTAATGAGGTTTTGTTTCAGCTACTGTCGTTACTGAGACTGCTGCCACTGCTAAGATCTGGCCGTTCTCTTTTGTGAATCTGCTCGTGTGCTTTGAGATGACCTGATTGGCTGAAATTCTTCCCGCAATGCTGGCAGGTGTACGGCCGTTCGCCCGAGTGGATTTGCTGGTGTGCTTTAAGATGTCCCAAGCGGCCGAAACTTTTGCCGCACTGGGTGCAGCCGAACGGCTTTTCCCCGGAGTGAATCTTCTCGTGAGTTTTGAGGACCCCTGAATTGCTGAAGGATTTGCCACACTGGGCGCAGCTGTACGGCTTCTCGCCCGTGTGGATTTGCTGGTGATTGCGGTAACTCGTCTCTTTAGTGAAGCTCTTGCCGCACAGCGAACAGCAGAAGGGCCGCTCTCCCGTGTGGCTCAACTGGTGGGCTTTGAGTTCCTTCGTTTGCCCGAAGCACTTTCCGCACTCGGCGCAACTGAACGGCTTCTCGCCCGTGTGCAGCCGCTGGTGCGAGCGGAGGTCGTCCGCCTTGGTGAAACCCTTCGGGCAGTGCGCGCAGGTGTACGGTTTTTGCCCCGTGTGGATGAGCTGGTGCCTCTTCAAGTTGCCGGCCTGCCCGAAGCTCTTCCCGCACTGCGAGCAAGTGTAAGGCCTCTCGCCGGTGTGGATGCGTTGGTGAGTCTTCAGGTTCCCCAGGGTGCTGAAGCTCTTCCCGCACTGCGTGCAGGAGAACGGCTTCTCACCAGTGAGGTTGCGAGGTTTGCGGGGCCCGTGGCCTTTTGTGCTGGTTTGGTTGTGCGCGGCAGGCGCTTTGCTGGCCTGGACGGACGTCAGTTCGTAAAGGTTTCCGGAGGGGAAGTCGGAGTCCATTTTCCCCATGCCGTCGATGGCGGTCTCGGGCCGGAGCTTGTTGAGCTCGGTGCGGAGCTCCGCCATGTGGATGGACTCCAAGGTGTTCATCTCGGTCCTGATGTGGCTGGACATGAGGTTGGGCTCGTACTCGGCCTTGATGGCGCCGAGCTCGCTGGCGTAGTAGCTGTGCAGGTCCGAATGCTGCTCCGACTTGATGTACTCCAGGCTGTCCGAAACGTGGGTGATGTAGTCGAACACCAGGCTGGGTTCATAGTGCGACTTGTAGGAGTCCAGCTCCGTGCTGTGGAAGGAATGGAGGTCGCCGTGGTGCTCCGACTTGATGTAGTCGAGGCCGCTGATCTCCATCTTGATCTGCTCCGAGCCCAGCTCTGCCGTGCACAGGGGCTGAATCACCGAGAGGTCCACCGTGCTGATGGGGTCGAGGTCGGGCTCGCTTTTGATGCATGGCAGCATGGCCATGGGCTCCACGATCTCGGACGCCAGCGAGCTGAGCGTGGGCGTGCTACATTCTGACGAGAGCATGGTCAAGGTCGGCGTGGCGCACTCCGCTCGCAAAGAGTCGAGCGGCGGAGAGTCGCAGTCCGACACCAAATTATTCAGTCCTAAACTGATGCATTCTGTCTCCAACTCAGCCATCCTGGTGGAAGCTAGTCCACCGCCTGACCGAAGCTTCCGTTATGAGTAATACACCTTACTTTCACAGAGATAAAAGCGGGATTCCTGAGCGGGGATTGTCACTGCTGCCGAGGCAACCTCTGAACTGGGTTAGGAACAACCGTGAGTCCCCTGGCTCCTGGATGGAGAGGGAACAAACGAAGGAAAACATTCAATGTACAGCATTTAAACCGCAATTGAATTAGTATAAAAATAATAATAACTTCACAAAGGATTTTCCACAATGGTACCAAAATGTCATATCCCGTTGTTAAAGCACATTTGAAAGCACATCGTGTCAACGTCAAATCATTTTTTGGTGTGGTGTTCCACAGGAAAATCACGTACCAGTGCAAAACGCATTACCAAAGATGGAGGACACCCAACACACGCCTAGCAAAAGTTGGTGTTCTTATGGTGACTTATGTTCATTGGCATTTGAATAACTTATTTAGAAAAGCTGTCTTTCTATGTAATGTTTTATGTATCTTTGTTCTTTTCTGTAAAACATTTTGGCCTACCTTGGTAGTTTTGAAAATGCTTTATAAATAGATATTGAGTTATGTTGAGACTTGGTGGACAATTTCCTATTGTGATCCTTTTTTATTTCCCAACAACCACATGAAGTTTTTATAGCACTAATAAAACATAATGAAGAGCAAAGGATGCACATTAGGTGTGTACTTGATGCTTATCTATCTATTTAATTACATCGAATGGAGAATGATGGGAAACATAGTTTATTCACACAAGTTTCATCACAGACCTGGTAACGGGCTAGCTTTATTGCAATACATAAACAATGAACAGAATGTATAACAACTATATTGTACAATGAACAATTACATCTTATGACTTCAAGCCATTTGCTTATCTCATTATTGATTTGATTCGGTTATGATGTTCGGGTTTCCAGGGTCATTTTTATTTGGTGGCATTCATTTGGACTGAACACAAGAATGCAAATATTCTGACATGATTTGAAAGCACCACGTGGAGGACTTTAGCTGTCAAAATTGGGCAAAAGTTTTACATGATTTGATATTTTGCACATACTTCAAGTCATTTCAAAATGGCTGTTTCTTGAATGCATGTGATAAACCTGTTTATGCAAGACTCAAAATTAGTTGACACCTTTGGTATATTAATAAATGCTTGAACACATTAACATGTTAAATGATCGCATCCATCTTCACATCAAGATGTCAAAGTCAATCTGACACATTGGAGAATCATTACAACCAGATGTTTACATCAGAATGTTTTATGAAATAGTTACACAAAATATAAATACCAAGCAAATTTTTGCGGGAACAAAACAAAAGAGGGAGATTCAAGCTTATAAATGTGTAATTACAACGTCGTCGCGTCATTTGTGTAATTGTGTGAGCCGACTGTCTAGAAGTAACGTTAGCCTACACATTTTGGGCCGGCGAAAAATAGGAAGACAGACCAAAAAATAAAAAGATAAGAAAACTTATAGCCTAGATGTACTTTGTAAAACGCGCAAAAAGGCTCGTTGACTTTTGCCGAGAATCACTAAGCAACTAGTCAAGGTAACGTTAGCTCCGCTAGTTCGCCACGCATCATGCACTTTTCTGCTGCCTTTCTTGAATCTGGCGGCGTTTTTGCACACAATAAATCTTTTGGATTTTTTTTTCCAAGAGAACCGTTTAATCCACGACGCCTAGTAACGGCGAACGTGTTATACAAGCACAGAACGGGTCTCGAATAGCGGGTATATCGGCATGCAGGGCGCATTTCGGTGTTTCCAGCGGTGGTGATGAAGAACGTACAAAGACAGGAGGGTGAAAATGCCACAGCTTCAGCATGCGTGAGCCAGTGGCCATCTTGTTTGTAGCTGAACGTCGCTGCATCAGCCGACTGAACGATCCGCTGAGGGAAAGTTGACCCAGCCGCAACTTTCGAACGCAAACGTCGATTCGTTCACCTTTGCATAACAATGGAAAACGCTCGCTGCGATAGAAGAGCGTATGTGGTGAGTTGCATGACTTGCGCGGTACATGCACACTCTCATCACTACCTATCAGAAGAGACAGGAGGAAGAAAAAAAAAAGATGAAGACAGGAGAACGCGAATAAAAACGCTCGTGAGGACGCCTCGGCGATTTTTTACCTGTTCATTGCTTTTTTTTTCGGCCGTCAACGCGCCGAAGCGGAACCCACACCAAACCCCTGCCGGACCCGCCACGTCCACCTCGGCCCCAGCGTCCAGCAGCCTCCCTGTCGCACACACTCCTTCTTTCCCCCCTCTCTCTCCTCCCTCTCATTGACTAATTCCGCTTCGTTTTCACTCCAGTTGTCGCTTTCCTCCGTTTCAGCCGTTGTACTTCCGTCGTACGAATGTTAATGCGCGCGCAGCAGTACCGTTTTTTTGATCAGCTACTTTGTTTACTTCCGACAAATGCTCGTTTTCGTGCGTTTTATCAACGGCGCACGGTCGAGGGGAATGAAATGAACATCTGCACGCACTAAGCAAATAGTGCTTTGTGCAACCAGATGTGTTTTTCATACTCTTGCTCATTTAGTGCTATCATCTGAAGGAACACACATCTGCACTTACTTCTCATGACAAAAGCTGAGTGCTATGGAGCATCACATGCTTGGACACTCCAGAAGTGGATAGATATTGCATGGTTATCATCAAGCAATGATGTGTAAATTATGAGACCTGCGTTCCTTTGCAAATGGCAAGTGGGCCATTAGTAATAAATGAACATATCATTTGATATTCTTGTCTTGTATACATAAAAAGCCTATAATATAAATGCTTTCATGAACAAAATATTAAGAGTAAATGGTAAACAATAAGGTATGTGTTGTGCTGTGGATGTTTTACAAAGCCAAAACAAATATAAAATATTGCATTTGTCATACAAGGTTCTTAAAGGAGTAGTTCACTTTTAGTAGTAAAGGAGTAGTAAAACTTTTGCTGATAATTTATTCACCCCCGTGTAATACAAGATGTCCACGTCTTTCTTTCTTCAGTCGAAAAGAAATTAAGGTTTTTGATGAAAACATTCCAGGATTTTCTCCATATAATAGACTTCATTGGGAACCAAATGGTTCAAGGTCCAAATGAGTTTCAAAGGGATTTAAACGACACCAGACGATGAATAAGGGTCTTATCTAGGACCCTTCGAGTCATGACTCGAAAAAAGATGTGTTCATTTTGATGAACGAGTTCGAACAGGAGAGTCACGAACGCTCATCACAGAACAGAGCAAGGCGACCATTTGAGCTTATAAAACTTGAACTTTTTTATTTATTTTTTAAATGAGCGATCATTTCACTTGATAAGACCCTTATTCATTGTCTGGTGTCATTTAAAGCCCTTTAAAGCTGCACTGAAACTCTCATTTGGACCTTGAACCGTTTGGTTCCCATTGAAGTCCATTATATGGAGAAAATCCTGGAATGTTTTCATCAAAAACTTAATTTCTTTTCGACTGAAGAAAGAATGACATGGACATCTTGGATGACATGGGGGTGAGTAAATTATCATCAAAAGTTTTTTTTTTAAAAGTGAACTACTTCTTTAACCCGAAAAGAAAGTGGGTAACAAAAGTGAGAATATAAATTGAAACATAATATGATTTCACTCTACCACTGAATGACTTCTGTACAAAAACTGATGTCGTTCTCATTCAATTCAAGCTTTATCATTCACAAATGCATGACAAACTTTATGTTCTTTCTTGAAAAGAACAATTGGATATCTGTGTCACTTGCTCTCTGTGACGGTTTACCTTGCATATGCAGCAAGTTCCACAACAGATATGAATCAAATTGCAAGCATCACACATCTGTTACTGCTTAGTACATCACAATAGCATCAAACAGGAAGGCTTTTTCAAATTGCATCTAGCTGGAGGACTTAACTGTAGAATTTATTAGAAAGTTAATAACACCCTTAGGGATATTTATTTGGTTGTCTTTTGAAAAACATCCATCTCTCCATAGAGAGATGTCCATAGAAGTCCATAGAGTTTAGAAACTCACCCAACTCAAAAATGCACTGAATGGATGATACGAGATACAATTCAAGACTCAGAATGAAAAATGACAAAGGATGTAATGGATGCAATTTTCCACCTTTTAATGTATTGCCATAATTCAAATGTACAACTACTTCAAGTCACATTAAAAGACATTTCAGTGATAGAAAAAACAATCTTTTTCTTTTTTTGTTTCTTTTGTGTGGAAAAATTAAATGCTGGTTACAACAAGCATTCTTAAGATATAAACCAAACCAAAATCAAATATATCCAACTTCCTTATAGTAACAATTTCTGATCATTCTGTGCATCATTGAAAATAATGAAACATTCAATGTACAGCATTTAAACCGATGTAAAATAATGAAAAGATGGTAGATATGAATTGATTTTCCGTGTATGTGGTTCATAATTACCTGGATCATAACAATGATGTTCTGTAAAAAAAAAAAAAAAAAAAAAAAAAAGTTGCATTACATTTTTTTCAAGTACAATCAACTTGGATGTTTAAGTAATTTCAACTTAAATTATTTTAAACGGACTTAAAAAATATACGTTGTCATAACTTATTGATCATATCATTTTTTACAGTGTAACAAATATGAATTAAGTGGAGTTTTTCAACACTTTTTCCCCAATTTAGGTGTTATCTTAACAAAATTATAACTGAATGTAAACACAAAGGCGTTAATTAAAATTTAACGCAGCAGTTAATTGTCTATTTTAATCATGCAACTATGTGTATAGGTCCTGAGGTAATGAACTGAGCAAACAAACAATTTCCATGCAAAGCTTTCAGACTACCAACAACAATGAGGTATGGATGTGTGGAATAACAGCGCAAAATATACAATGGAGTAAAAAGTAAATGGTACAAACGTCATCCTTGGCATTTATTGGTCAAATCAAATGCTGATCCTCTATAATCCATTCAGAGCTACTCAACACAACAGAAAACTACTACACATGATCCATGGAAAAGAGTTGATCCAATTGGTCTGAAGAACAGTTCTTTTCAATACAATGCAATACAGATTCTTAATAAAACAGATATAAGGAGTCATCATGCAAAACATAAAACAAAACATCAAAATGCTCAAGTAGTTTGTAAGAATAATGCAGTTTTTTTCTGACTGTTTGCCATAAGGTTACTGTTGATTTTGCTTCATTAAAAAAAGGATACAAAAATGAACAGGTAAAAGCATTCTTACAGGATATCAATGCTGGTCAATAGAGTTATTATCATCATGATCAACTTATGGAAAGTCAGACTGCAAACACGCACACACAAACTATTTTAGGCACTACGTACATACCGCACAGTTGAAACATCTTTTTAAAATGTTTTTACAAGAGACTGCATCACACATTCGTCATTACTGACAGAATAAACAGCTGCACCCCAAATATATTTTACATGCGCAGTTTCTTTAATTCATGTTGATAAATGGATGGGCCATTTCACTGCATTTCAATTAAATGCAAAATTCTAGTCCTTCAATATTAATTGAAATTGCTTATTGTGACACAGAACAAATGGAAATATAGCAATATCACCCGGCCCTGTTCAGTGATTTGGATCAATCAACTATAATTCACCCAAAAACGTAAAATCTGTAATAATTTACTCGCCCTAATGCCTGTATGATTGACTTTCTTGTGTGGAACATTATATTTTGAGTAATTTCCTTTTTGGGTGAACTATCCCTTTCCAGTATCGTTCTCCAGCATCGATGAAACGAGCAAAGTTTTTTTTTTAACAATCTTAATTACACAGAAGTCAGATCTGACTAGCAGTAACATGGATAAAGAGAACTACTACAATATCTATAGTTGGCTGTTCAGATGAACGCACAAAGCACGAGAAAGGAGGAGTTCTGGTAAGTTCTTAGCAAAGGCATGGTGCTAAACAACGAATTAATTAGCTAGCTTATTGAACGGTTAAATCTAGGCACTAGCGACAGATGATGTTCTTCATTATAGTCTACTAATAAAATTAAAGGAGTAGTTCAAAAATCACCAGGATTTTTCTCCATATAATGGACTTCATTGGGAACCAAACGGTTCAAGGTCTAAAAGACAGTTTCAGTGCAAACTGTAAACTGTTCAAAGTGCTTTAAACGATTCCAGACGATAAATAAGGGTCTTATCAAGCGAAACGATCACTCATTTAAAAAATAAATAACAAAGTTTAAGTTTTATAAGCTCAAATGTCGCCTTGCTCTGTTCTGTGATACGCGTTCGTGACTCTCCTGTTTGAACTCGTTTATCAAAATGAACTAATCTTTTTCCGACTCAATTCGTTCGTTTCGTTCGTTGAATGAACCAAATGACATGAAAAAAGATTCGTTCATTTTGATAAACGAGAGTCACGAACGCGCATCACAGAACAGAGCAAGGCAACCATTTGAGCTTAAAATTTTATTTTATTTTTTTAAATGAGTGATCGTTTCGCCTGATAAGACCCTTATTCATCGTCTGGAATCGTTTAAAGCCCTTTGAACAGTTTGCACTGAAACTGTCTTTTGGACCTTGAACTGTTTGGTCCCCATTGAAGTCCATTATATGGAGAAAATCCTGGAATGTTTTCATCAAAAACCTTCATTTCTTTTCGACTGAAGAAAAAATGACATGGACATCTTGGATGACATGGGGGTGAGTAAATTACCAGCAAAAGTTTTTTAAAAAGTGAACTACTCCTTTAAGTGTGTGTTCACACTTGTAGCTTGATTCGGACCAAAAAAACTAAAAAACCCAGATAGTCCTGGTCCGCTTAGCGTTCACCTGGTCTCTTTGGTCCAACGCAACATAGTTCGTTTGGAAGTGGAGCGAGACCCATCTTTTCAGCGATTTCTGTCCGCTTGTGTGAGGCACACCAGACTTCAGATGGTAGCGTTCACACTTGTTCAAATCAACCACACTAACGGAGCAATCACACCAGGGTTAGTTTTTTTGCCGAACCAAACATGCCAAGTATAACACATTAAGATACGTTATAACCTCGAAAATAAGTCCCGAATGAAACCCTAAGCCCTTGCAATCTTCCTCCGAGTTTCTTCTGTGATGTAATGTGGACTAAACAGACATGCACACGCAGCAGCCATTGTAAGTTCACAAGACCACAAGTGCATATGAAGTGTGCCATTTGGGACAGGGCCTTAGGGTTCATTATATAACATGTAATGGCCCATAATGAAAAAACAAAACAAAACTACAATCTTTTAAGCGCATGTATGTTCACATAAGGTTCCCTTCATTGTAATCTTTGGGTCGCAAGTTCTTGGTACCTTCCTACAGAGAGATATTAGGTAGCGTTAAACAAAAGAAGCCACATTTTAAAATGCACAATCAAATAATAAGTAGGCCAACAGCAAGTCCCGTTCCATTTGTAAACGTTTCTTTTGAAAAGGACCGTAACTCTTGATATCGCAGAAGTCCCAAAGCATATGGTCCCATCGATGAGGTATTGATCCAAGTAACAGTAACACCTTGTACTTTTTCCCCATCATGCTTATTACCAACAAAGATGATATTGTAAATCTTCAGGGAATGTGCGTAACAAGTAGGACTCCTCCGCTGTTAGTGTTCCCTTCGATATAGGGCACAAATTGTAAGTGCAGGGTTCGTCTGTCTCTCTGAAAACTGTAAATAACAGCTTCCATAAGGAAGACTCCATGTTTAGATGTATGCCGCAGAATGCTGGGAAAACCAAATATCGCAACCAGCAACTGAGCCTTTCTCAAAGTTCAAGATGTAGAGCCATGCAAACACTACAACGTAATCAGTACAGGAAGACGCTACTCTAGTTGAGGATTCTGGGAAAGTCAGATCCGCTTATAGTCACTGAACCAACAATATGAAGGTTTAGGAACTTTCCAATAATCATTTCAATGCACTTTTCTTCATCCTTAGACTCCTTGCCTCTTGAAGATAGCTTCTTGGTTGTGCATGTCACGCAATGATGACAATTGTGCAACTTCAAGTCGAAAACTGTAAGCCATCCTCTATCCATGATGAAAGGTTAAAGCAAAAATGTATACAAGTCAAAACCTTAATTCTATAAAAAATCCAGTATGACATCTGAACATAAGAGGTATTTCATGTTGAGTAATAAGCAAGTAAGGAAAAGATGGTGGATTTGATCGCAGGAGACGCGTTACACTATCTCTAGTTCATTTTTACACATTTAAAAAGTAAAAAAAAAACAAGACCAAAATGCTGCAAGGGATCTAGCAACTGCTCTCCTTTCCTTTGAAACATATGAACATATGAAATATTTACAAAGATCGTTTAAAACGTGTATACACCAAATGGAAATTCTTCAATCCTTATTGTTATGTCAATATAGCCCTACTCTGATATTTACACAGTGTACACAGCTTGTTAATGGTATGTTTCTTTAATTTTTCCCCAAAATTAGGGAAAAAGAAAAAACAACATTTTAAATCATGTCAGACAAATCCTTTTATGTATGAGTACCTTTCAACAAACAAAAAAGCTACGAGTTTTTTGTACTTCCTTCAGTACTTGAAACTAGGGATGCTCCGATAGATCGGCCGCAGATCCGATCCGATCCCAATTTGATGGTGCAATGACGACAAACTTTAGCGCCGCAGTCCCCTGCAGTTCTAAAGAAATATCACGTGTAGGAAGGGTTTCACGGACCGCATTCAGAGCAGCATCATGACTAGGGTTGGGTATCGTTTGAATTTGAACGATTCTGATTCCGATTGCGATTCCTTGTTTCGATTCCGGTTCCTAACGATTCTCGATTCCGATTCTTTTAAGAGGCAGGGTCAAAAAAGTTTAGCTAACCTTGCTAACCAACGGCCTTTCTGAAGGAAATAATTCTTTCTGAAGGAAATAATCCTGTCACAAATACTCCTTCTGTCACAAATTTAGCATTTTGCCGAGATTTCGTTATTTTTAGAAAAGTGAAGCCACACTTTGGACCGCTGACGTAAGCTACTCATGTTCGACTCGCGCGGTTATGCCAACACTTCCGGTAGACGCTTCTTCGTTGGTGTTGTTTAGCGGTTTCTTCTTCCGCTCGGCGGACTGTAAATATATCGAAACTAGGAATCGAAATTTTAACTTTTGAACGATTCCGGGAAAAACGAAAAGTTAGTCCCGATTCCAATCGATACTCGATACCCAACCCTAATCATGACAGGTATGAAGGTGAGGCCGTGAGGGACAGACTTACCGTGGTTTCAATGGCAGCTGCTGTATAAAGCCCCTAAATCACTTATAATTTTCCACAGCTCATATTGGCGTTGTTTGTCTGCTAAAATTTCTCGGAAATATATTTTTTGCAGTGCTTTGTCAGCAGAACAGTTCAAAAACACATTAAATAGTAGTACAACCCACTGAAGAGATGCATGTCTATCCCTCATAGCCTTGCTTTCATTAAAATAATCAAAGATGATGCTGCTGTAAATAAGGTCGAAAACGAACCTGATTCGCTGCCTCTGAGGCAGATCCTCCACACACACACACACACACAGAGAGAGAGAAGACAGCGACAGAGAAAGTGAGGATTTGTCCTTCTTCAAATACTTTTTTTCGTAGTATCGTCATAGTATCCTTTCAACCTTTAAAGTCGGCATGAAACTGAAGTTGAGATGTCATTTCTTCCTTGTTGTAACGTATATCCGACCGAGTGAAACGGCTTCTGAAATTAGAAAAAAAATGTAGGGCGGGGCTTGATTTCGTCCTTCGGGAATTGATTGAATCGTTGGAGATTGGGCGTTGCAAACAAAATGGAGGCAGATTTGAATGCCAGTTTACATTAGCCGCGTTTCCACTGCCGGGCTAGTGCCGTGCCAGGGCTAACAGCGAGCCGAGCCGAGCCAGTGCCTCAAGTACCGGGCTTGCGTTTCCACTGCCGAGCGAGTAGCCCTACAGCACTGACCTAAACCCCGCCCCTAACACGCATTTCTGGATCAAACGTCATACAACCCAACCCATTTCAGCGGGTATTGTGAATTTATTTATTTTTTTAAGTTAGGAAGATAGCATGTATATTAACTCGCCGGCCGTGGCTGCAATAGTGTCCCGATTGTCTCGCGAGTCGCCAATACAATACAATACTGCGTCTGCAACTATTTAATTATTTCCTGAACTTGAAGAATTGCTCGCTGAATGTTTAGCTTAGAAAGTTCAGCATCGATGTATTTTATAACGTCCTCGTTTCGTCACATTGACGTCGGACCATTTCTTCTGCCCAAACGCTCAGAAGAGCTTTGGTATCTTCGACAGACCCGTACAGGCGATTCTCCATTTCGAGCAGCGTTTATTTTGCGCGATATGTGAAATGCGCATCTTGCTTCAGATCATTCCATAACACCAATAAACTCCGCCTTCTACCTTGAGCACACCTATTTGACGTAGGTATTTGACGTTGGCCTCGAGTAAGCCCCGGAAGTGACAGTGGAAACGCGACTGGCCCTGGCACGCACTAGCACAGCTCGGCCTTGGCCCGGCAGTGGAATCGCAGCTAGTAAGTCTGATAGCCGCACCCTCATCGGATCTGGCCGCACCCTTTCTCCATGGCACGTGACCGAAAGAGAAGAGAGGTTGTTTCGAGAGGGAAGGGAAGGGTAATGTATTTGATTAAAGATTATAAGGGTACATGAATTAAAACAAAAAATAATGAAGTGCACAGACAAATCATTTATAATAAACACTACAAGATTACATATAAAAAGAAGATTTCATGCCGACTTTAAGGGGATTTCCCATGACTGGCGTCAGCTCTGTTCAATGCACTGAATTAACGCCACTGAAGAGAAACATCAGCTTCAGAGTAACCCAGGTGAATCGTTGCTAATCGATTAAGCTTTCTAAAGCGGCGCTCAAAGTTAAAATAATTTAAACATCCTGTGGAGCAACAATGAGTGAGTGACTGTAATTATGTTCAGTTAGAAAGTCTTGTAGGCTCTTTATTAAGCCAAAGTATCTTAATATGTATGGTGTTTTGAGTAAGATGTTTTTAAAATGGCCTATTTAAATGTTCAAATCAATATTTGTTGTGCTTATATATTTGATTCTTACTTGAAACAATTACTATAAATAATATAACCAAGGCAACATCTGTGGTATTACTTTATCTGAAAAAAAACAATAACAGTCAACAGAGAGCGTACATATCACTTCTATAAAGTTTAAATGATCAGGATCGGCTGATAATGATAAGAAATCGGTAGTCGGTATCGGCTGCAAAGAATCCTGATCGGAGCATCCCTACTTGAAATGAATTTGAAAGTCTGACTCTGAAAAGCAACAAACATTTGAAAACATCCCTTTCCATTTGCTTAATTTCCCCTATCTACACGCTCTCATATTGCTTTGTCCGTGTGCGTCCGTAAGTGAGCCTGAAGCCTTGAAGACTGGGAGAAACTCTTCCCACATTCTGGGCATTGGTTGAGCGCCTCCTCGTGCGTTTGCCGGTGAGCTCTGAGAAGGTGCGGTCGGCTGAACTTTCTGCCGCACTCTTTGCAAGCATGGGATTTCCTCCTACCTTTGGGCTTCGAGGACTCACACCTGGCCATCGTCTCGTCGTCATCTTCGTCGTCCACCTCGTCTTCATCCTCCACTTTTTCTTTCTTCTTATTCGCCTGGTTACTCTTTGAACCTTTGTCGTCTTGCGAATCAGCTGGGTCCACGGACACTTCTTGACTGGGAACGGCATCCATGGACTCGTCGTCATCCTCGAGCAGCTGGGATGGAAGCGTCAGGAGTCTTTGCAACATAGACGGGGATCTGATTTGAGAGTTGTCGCCTGTGTATAAAAAGGGAGCGATTTGAAACGTTGAACAGGAATAAAAATGGCACCAAGTTCCAGGGAGTGGGTGGCATTTTTATTTTTGCAATGCTATGCTTTTCTCCCGTTTAAAGTAGTTGTTTCTTTCCTTTTTCTTAGATTGGGTTAGTTATTTAACACTTCCTATACTAATGTTACACCAATAAACCTTGTTGTACCACATTTCTGTTCTTGTGAATGAACATTCAAACTTGTGTTTTATGTTAATACTTTAGTTATCATTAACTTATTAATGTTGCTTCCCCTATCCTAGACTGGGTGGAACGTAACAGTATGCTTTTTAATTATAACCGCACTAGATCATCAGCACAGCGCCGCCTACCTGTGGAGCTGACGACAGGAACGCCATGTGTGTTTGAGGATAGAGAAACGACCTCCATATCGTCTACCTGCAACCAGGGCGGCTGCCCCACCTCAAGCTCCAGCTTCCTTTGAGTGGCCAAGCAAGACGGCATGAGCGTCTCTCTGATTAGGCTGTCCATGTTAGTTACCGAGCCCGAGCTCAGCTCGGTGCGCTCCTCCATACTGGTGGTGACCTCTTTGATTTGCCAGAAGTCACTGCACCACTTCTGCCCAAAGACTTTGTCCAGGATGGGCACCCAGTCTTGAGCCACTGTAATGACAGTCTGCTTGTCTGGGTCTGTTGATGGAAAAAAAATTAAATTAAGGAGTAAAATGAAGAGCAATAACTTATTTTTAAGCCTAATTTACTCCATTTAAAAACAAGCTCATAATTAGGGTTATACACTGGACTAAACTGGAAATCCAAATGAACTTTGCTTGCTGATCTATTAAACAAGGATCCAGAGGAGTTTAGTTGTATTTCATTTGTAAATAATGTAGAAATCGATTTTAAATACATGCGATATTCCGCAAAGATATTTTTAATTTTAAAAAGTTTTTAATGGAACGGAACGCTTTGGCGCTTTTCCACAGCATGGTACGGTACGGCACGCTTCGGTACGGCACACTTTGGTGCTTTTCCACTGCATGGTACAGTACGGTACGGCTCGCTTTAAATGGTACCACCTCTGTAGAGGTTCCAAGCGTACCATACTGATACTAAAATGTGATGTGAACATGATTGGTCAGTCAGACAGAATAGTCACTACCAGCGCAATTGTATTTGCGAGATATCAAACGCTAGATTTAAGTAGCCAGTAACAGCCACTGCTGTAGCACCTGTTTTAAAACTACTTGCTTGAAGAAAAAATTAAGAAAGAAAACGTCCAAAAAAGAAATGGCTGAATCGTGGTCAGTGGACGAATTGCAGACGTTCCTCGCGTTGGTTGCCGAGGAGCAGATAAACTATAACAATCAGACTATAATCCCACCCACTTTGAAGCAGTACTAACTGCAGTGGAAAAGCAAACCGAGCTAAGGCGCACCAAGTCGCACCGAGCCGAACTGTGCTGTGCCGAACCATTTATGTGACCAGGTGTAAATGGAATAGTTTTGATAAATTGATCAGTAAAAACGCATGAAGTGACCAGGTGTAAACAGGCCGTTATTCACTAATCACCTACAATACAGGCAATATCTGTCTGAAGATGTTTAAAGTGAGCCATCTTGGGACAACTTGTTGGCCAGGTCTGCTTTGATTTTACATAAGAGCTAAAAATAGAATTAGAACCCAAAGAACAGATGGCAAAAAGTATTTGTGTTTCTTGAACAACTGAGGCGTGCCAAAACAATGTGTTGATAACAGGGGAAATTCAGTTTTAGTGTGTTGCTGTTTTTGAACAATGGCCATATTTGACTTAAAAGAGACGTTTGTGCATTATTCTATTGATCGTGGGAGCTATAAATCACAAGAAATCCAGCCTGATATCCAATCACAATATAGGAACACTGTTACATTGACATTCAGTTACAGTAAAGGACAGTTCAACTGCCCCAAACAAATTGCATTTGTACAACTACCTGGTTTTCATAATTCTTTTAGTGAACCGTGTGCTAAAACAACGCAGACCTCGCATGCAAATGAACAATGTTATCAGCAGGCACAATTCATTTGGATTAAATTCTTCCCACATTGTTCTACACAAAAACGAAGCAATTCTATCCAACTTCACACTTCTGTATGTTAGGGATACTCCACCCAAAAATGAAAATTCTGTCATCATTTACTCACCCTCAAGTTGTTGCAAACCTTTTGAAGAACGATTGGAAGATTGGCACCATTGATTTCCATAGTATTTTTTTTCTACTATGGAAGTCCCAAACAACTGTTTGGTTCCAATCGTTCTTCAAAATATCTTCCTTTGCTTTCAGCAGAAGAAAGAAACTCATACAGGTTTGCAATAACTTGAGGGTGAGTAAATGATGACAGAATTTTCTTTTTTGGGCAGAGTATCCGTTTAAAAAACATTGTCACTTTCTATTTCATATAAATGATGTCTTTTTGAACTTTGTACCATTGGTGGGCTCAGTCTCATCCTTTTCCCACCCTTTTTTGGGTGATTGGTCCTGAAGGCCTTTCGACTTCTGCTTTTCTACTTTGGAACTGCTTGGAGAGGCGGAGTCATTTTCAAAGTCTTCCGGTACCTCATCAACCACGTCACTGGTTGCCACTATGTTCTTTTCCAGTAGCTGCTCTTTCAGTATCTGGTTTTCCCGCTCCTTCTTGGTGAACTCCAAGAGCAGGTCGTCAAAGCTGTCTTCCACAATTTTGGTCAGCTCACAAACGGCAAATTCCAGCACTCTTTCCATAACAGACTTTAACTGACCTTGAAAATGGAGACAAAATGGGGGACATCATGATATATTTACTTGGAAAAAATCTATACGATGAGGTTCTTGTGACACAAACAGGTAGTTACAGCAAATAAACCCTCCAATCTCTCACTGCACCATCCACACACCGCAGCAAACTGCACCAAATAAGACCGCTGGCTGACATTTATTAGAATCAAACCAATTTGCTTCCCTCCTTACTCTCAGCAAGCAAAAGTTCAGATTTAAAGCATCAATTACACTGTCAAGATTTTAAAGCAATCTGAGAAGAATGTCACTACCAAAGGATTTCTCTCAATAGAGATGGAGAGATGGAGCAGGGTTATTTCTGTTACATACTGTATAAAATTGAGTGGTATTGGTATAAAATAACATACGGCATAACAACGGCACTTTGGGGGCCTGCAAACGCAAACCTTATTTGAAATGCACGTTTTATTAAACGATAACGCTACTGAATGAGGAAACGGTGTGCATGCATCTTACGTGTTTCTTTACAAAGAGACATCACCAACTACTACACTGTGTAACTGTACCCTAAAATGTAGTCTAAAATCTTTCAGTACTGCAGTGCAGATGTTAATTGTATGAGATAATTATCAGGTAGTCTAATCGAAACAGAAACACAATAAAACTAGTGATTGAAGTCAATAAAGACAACATACATGTTTGGTCATTAAACAATTACTTAATTCTTAAACCCTATGTGATTTGACACCACAGCTCACACTAATGATGAAAATCTGCAACATATTCTAGACAACATAAATACCCAGTTTACTTGTGTAATGTGATGAATAGCAAAATGAAACCGGATTTTCAAGAAAAAGAAAAGTAGACCCATCTTTTCAGCGGTCTCAGTCTACTTTTTTGATGAGTTCAGATGGCAGAGTGAAGAGTGAAAAGAAAACAGCCTGAAAAGTAAGAGCACTCTGTGACATCAATCAAAAATGAAAAAGTCGTTTCAGAGGCTTTTATTGCTTTGGAATAATGAGAACTAATGAATTATTCACATGCATTAAAAAAGGCATTAAAATCCATTTCGATTTAATTTTCATGGCTCAACAATTAAAGATTCATTCGGGGCCCAACCATAAAACATGACCAAACAAAAAAAAAGTATAATTATAAAAGTAATATTATTTTTAGCAAATTTTAAAATACATTGCTAAAAAATTAAACAAAACCTCATCAATTTTCATTTTTGCTATAAAGGTAACACTTTACAATAAGATTCCATTAGTTAACATGAACTAACCATGAACAAAATCTCTGTTCAGCATTAGTTCATGTTTATTCATTTAGCCGACGCTTTTATCCAAAGCGACTTACAATTTGGATAAAATATTTGTTAATGTTAACTCACACATGTACTAATGCATCAATTCACATGAATAGCATGGTTAGATAACATTAGTTAATGCATTAGTTAACATGAACTAACCATGACCAATGCCTATAAATAGCTTTACTGTTATTTAACTTTAACTTACTGTATGCATGATGCATTAATTTAGTACATGTGTGAGTTAACGTTAACAAATATTAACTAATGCTGAACAGAGGTGTTGTTCATGGTTAGTTCAATGCAATAACTAATGGAAACTTATTGAAAAGTGTTACCGCTATAAATATATATTTTTTTTCATTAAATGTTATGTTTTCTTAAAGGTATAGCGGAGGATTTTCTTTTTCCGGGTGGGTAGTCTATACTATTGGTCCACCTAAGTGTCAATCATTCTGGTGATATGTTTACGTAAGGCCGTCGTACGTGCTCATCCCTATGTAGTTTTCACTTTCAGGTGTATTATGTCGGAGTTACGGTTTCAGCCATTCCTGTGAAAATGGCTGAGGGTCGAAAGAGAAAAAAATGTATACGAAGTGTTTGATAAGAAGAGAACGGCCGCAGAATATAGAAACGAGACCAGAGTGATTTTGGGTGAATATCACACGCTGGCGTGCGCTAAAAGCACAGGTTGGGCTTCTCACTGATGCCGCAGTCGCGAAGATTCTACCAGACAGGTAAAGTTTGTCACGCTATTTGGAGAAATCCATTTAAAATCACTAGTAAAAGTCAATGCAAGCTACTTAGCAATGCTAGCCCTGGCACAAGTCATGCACCGCATAGACACGGTAAACATCTCAATTTGTCTAAAGTAGCCTTTTGACCAAATGGTAAATGGTATCACGCTGAAATATTCTAAAACCTTGTGTGTTCATGTGTTCATATTCTAAAACCTTGTGTGTTTATTATTACACAAATGCAACAAGCTACTTCTCCATTACATATGCAACTATGTATAAAAATAACGTATTAATACCTACGTATTAACAATGAGACATATTAGGTTAAGGACCAACGTAATAGCACTGCTTATATGTTGCCATGTAACGTAATTGCGATTTGCAAAATAGTTTCCTCAAAACGTATTTCGTGTGATAAACGGTCATACATATCATGTCTTGAGTCCTCGGTCACTCAATCGATCAGTATAATAAGTAAATAAAACACAGAAGGGCATTTGACATTTTGTCTTTTTTTATGAATGTTTTTGAGTTAGTTTATAATTTGCAACATAATTGTGTAAGGCGTAATAGGCGTTCCCTCTCGGGAGCAAGAGTGTTGTGTTTGTGCATGTGCATTTTTTTTTTTTTAAATGGAGAGGGCGGGTCTTCTCTAAAATTCGGAAAGATCCTCCGCTATACCTTTAAGTTTTCAATTATCTTCACAAACATACGTCTTTAAAAAAAGATTATAAAACAGGCTGCAAATTACACAGCTAATGTAGCTCCATAAATTCATTTAGAAGGAAAACGATAGCAAACACTCCGAAACATTCCTTGGTTTGTAGTTTTTTTTAAAAAACATTCCTTTTTCTGATGCTCCCAAAACTGTCGCCAGTCATTCTTGCATTGTCTGCAGATTTTGAATTTGCAACAATCACAAAAAACATCAGATTATGTCTGCAAGGCAAGGCATACGATGTTTTTCAGTGGCAAGCGACAACGCAGTGGTTTAAAATGGCCTGGAACAATCTCATACTGACAGTAATGCTTACTGTTGAGCCCTGATGTTGACTTTAAGAATTTGAAAATAAAGATTTACCTATTCAAGTGCAATTATGAACTGTATGCAAGGTAAATGGAAATATCTGATATTTGACTCTAGTCTAGTGGTGTATCTAAAATCAAAGAAATTAAATGGGCAATGTTGAAAAAAAAAAACCCGTATGCATCACCATAGCATGTTGACATGCAAAGCGTATCATTGGGCTCCTTTGTAATTTGGCCGCAGCCCCTGCTTTTGTAGAATGAAGACTCTCATGATACCCCCCCCCCCCCCCCCCCCAAACCCCAAACCCCAAACATGGATACCCTCCCTAGGGTCTGGAAGGTGTGGCTTCTTCTAACCCCATCCATTGGCTAAAACTCAAGACAAGGACACCCTCCCCATGGCTACCGTCACCGCAGTATGAAAAGCAGCGCTAAGGAGCAGCTCAACGACAGAAGCGTCATCACCCGAACCAGCCATTGGCAGCAGTCATAACAAGTCATCCACAGTCCAACATCAAACCGTCTATGTGTACATGCCCACACAGGCCTGAAGACTGCTGAGAAAGATTGATTTCAAAGACCAGACATCAAAAACTTCCTTAAATGACCCGATTCCACTCAACAAAGACAAAACACTCAGTCTAAAACAATGGCTTGTTGTTCCCTTTAGTCTACTTAGAACAATTCTGCAGACTTGCACACTTCCTTCCACAGAGGATTTGGTTTTAAAAACAGCCCATTAACTTAAACGACTTCTATGGATGAGTTTATCTTCATTTCTATCTGGACTTAAATAAGTTAGACATACAAATAAGACTGATTTTACTCTTAGTCATGGTTTAGATCAGGGTAGCTGCATGGTTTCTAGCTTGTCATAATTTGGTGCAAGTTGGTGGACCAGCAAGAAAACAGTTTAAGCTGGTTTTTGAAGCATGATGTCTGGAAAACCAGATAATGGCCAGCAAGGAACCCAACCGCACGACCTAAAGCTGTATTTTCCAACAGGGCATGGTTGGGATTTAACAACTGGGTAATTCATGACACGTTTCTGAAGGGGCGTTTAACCACAATTGGGAAATTGAAATGCATGGGAGCAAAATAAAAATTAGGGACTAAGTTTATTGTGACTTCCTCCTTCCGTTCAAAATGGTGTTTACCCTTGCTACTGCGTACCAAGCCCTCGAGTCCGATTGGCATTGTAAACACAAGCGCTTCAGTTATTATTCAGGTTATTGTGCAATATATGAAAGGCATTTATTTATTTTCTACTCAATAAAAACAGTTTTAGTCTTACCAACTGCTCGCCCTTTCTGCTCACGTCTGAGCGTTTCAGACTGATCGCCACATTCAGAGCTCTGACTGGGGGTGTGTTGCTTTGTTCCATCGTTCGCATCTGTTTTTCTTTTAGACGCATTGCTTTTCCGGTTCCCTTCGTTTTCTAGCTCCCGAGACTGAAGGGTTGCCCTTAAACGCTGATTTTCCTGCTCTTTGGTGGCTGTTTCCAATAGCATTGAATTCAAAGTGGCCCCAACAGTCTTGGTGATTTCCTGAACGGCGAGCTGCACAACCTGCTCCAGTGCGGACTCCAGCTGACCTTGGAAAAACGAAATGTAGAGGGACCCGTTCATGTTTACAACCGCTCCGTTGAAAGACCTTTGTCATTCTTCCTCTTCCCACCCCCCAAAATACCGTTAAATATACAGAAGTCTCCCAGAACAACTGCTTAGAAAAACAACAGTTACCCCTTTCTCGAGAAACACATCGTGGACATGTATACACCCCTTAGTAGGTTGTACCGTAATCTACACCGTGAAGACGCACTAGGAGTTAAAGTAGTCCACAAGAGAATCTTCCCTCAGACGACCTCTTCGCCATTTTGCCTCAAATTTGAAAACGACTTGCGCACATAATCCAGAAACAAGCCATGGCAAAACGCCGTTTCAACATTCAATAAAAGTAATTTGATAAGCCGTAAGTAGGTTTGTGCATCCGACGTTTTGTAGTTTTGGACTGAGGTCGAGGGGGGTGAGCATAAATGACCCGGTCAATTTAAAACTCTTTAAGGTTTAGTAGATTATAGATACTCAGTTATTGCCCCTATTATATCCAGTTATGCACTACTCTTGTCGCGCATGCTATTTCCATTTTCCAGCATATTGACTGCGCTCCTCTACTTTGATTACGGTAAAACAGACGCTGCATGATCTGAGGAAACCAGGGCGAGTATCATGGTAGATTACAGATTCAAACGCATGTTGTGGTGCATGGTGCGTTGAAATTGAGCTGTCTGCCAGCGTACCTTTTCAAGATAAATAGTTTTTGATTTTTTGGCAAAAAAAAATCTATGTTTATTATTTATTATATTGACCACGCCCACAAACATTTAAAGGAGTAGTTCACTTTTAAAAAAACTTTTGCTGATAATTTACTCACCCCAATGTCATCCAAGATATCCATGTCATTCTTTCTTCAGTCGAAAAGGAGAATAAATAAGTGAATAAGGGTCTTATCAAGCGAAACGATCGCTCATTTAAAAACAATAACAAAGTTTAAGTTTTATAAGCTCAAATGGTCACCTTGCTCTGTTCTGTGATGCGCGTTCGTGACTCTCCTGTTCGAACTCGTTTATCAAAATCTTTTGGACCTTGAACCGTTTGGTTCCCATTGAAGTTCTTGATGCTGGACTTATGGACAAAAGCATGTGACTGAATATGCAAAATGTCCTGTTAGGCTACTGGAGCCATTGTAAAAGCCACTCATTCATTACTTCCACAAGAAAAATATGTCTGCCCTCTTGAGGTGAACAAAAATTCTTCACCTCCGGTAAATGTTCTTCATTTTCAAGAAGTGTTGTTCGTTTCCTTTTTTTGTGTGTAAAACCTTTTAAATGAGTTTTTGAAGTTGTAAACAGCAGGAAAAGAGCTGCCTTGTCGTGCATGCGATCTGTGGCCAGAAATATACCACAGCCCCAGTTCCTGTTTCTACTAACTGCAAAGTGCAGAGAAAGAAGACTGCAGGACTCACACCAACAGTTAAACTGCCTGGTCTTGTAACTAGGCAAAACGAGACGTAAAGATAATTTGAGGTATTCTTTATATATATATATATATATATATATATATATATATATATATATATCACTCTATTTAAACAAAACTCTGTTTCAAAGTCTGCAGCATATGTTTCCTGTAAAGTATAGAGCCTAATACAGCTAATTAATATGCTCTAAAAACAGCACAGTTTTCAAACACCAGGGGGTGCAGTATGATAACTGTATCAAATAAAACACTTGCTTAAAATCATCCATTTTGGCATGAGGGCTACAGTAACAGTAACGGTAATTGCATTCATCATTTTCAGTGGAGAAAAACAGAATAAAACAAGTCATTGAGTAATAACCCGATTAGGGATTATATAAACAAATATGTTTACATTTTAAGACGTAAAAACAGCTGCTAAAGGTTTAGGTCAAGACCTCCAGAAAGCACAAGGTGACAATCGCTAGGTCAGCCTCTCAGACCTTTAAATCGTTTATTTCATTATTACAGTGCAATGTAGTGCAGTTGTATGCCAGTTAGGTGGTTTGGTCTGCTGCCACACTGAGACCAGTTTGAGGATAAATCAAGTTGATATTTTACCTTGATGCTCCAAATAGGACAGTATTCAGTTCTTACAGCCGTGCACTGAAATGACAAGAACATCCCAGAAAAACAAATTCAGAGCACTTCTCATGAATTAAACATGCATTCAGTAGAGCTGAAACCTTGCTTTTAAAGTTTGAATCTAGCTATGTGATATAAGATGAACAAACACTGGCTCTGCACCCCTATCTAAACTCACTACTTCAGACGTATGTGTCCTGGAGAAGCTTGCGTTGTGCAAGTGAACACCGCTGTGTGGTGCCATCTAAAAGAGGCACAAAATCACTTTCACGGACATTTACCTTGAATGTTCCATGCTGGTGGAATGACCTGTCTTACTCAACCCGAGCTGCTGAATCTTTAGCCATTTTCATGAAACGGCTGAAGATGCATCTTTTTCATGACCCATTAATATAAACACTACTGTATACCTATTTATAAAGGAATAAAAATATTGCTAGACTGACTAGTCACATGCAGCACTTGCATTTTGTTGCCCTAAATGTATAAATCTCCCGATAATATGAGCAGTGGAAAATTATAAGTGATCTAGGGGCTTTAAACAGCTTTTTACTAAGTCGCTTGCATTCAGGCTGCTCTGAAAAAGGTTAAGCAATGGTGAATTAATGCCAGGTGATGAGGTGGAATAATGTGCTGAAGGTATGACGTCAGAATCCGGAAGTCTAATTTGCCGCTGGCTCCTTCGAGGTTTTCTTAATGGGTGTTAAAAATGAGTTTTTTCAGTTTATGAGAATAAAAAATAAAACCTATGGTCAACACAACTTTGATACTTTCACGTTTTGTTCTGCAATGTACACTCACACCCCAAGCTGTCTTATCTAGTTACTTATTAGAAACTATGGGTGTGTATAACTTACATAAAACAACCCGGTCTCATCCCAAGACGTCATATAACTGACGTTTTGGGACGTCTTTTGACCATACGTCAATATTCGCCTTTTTAGGGCCCCCTTAAACGTCGGTAGACGAGGTTATGGGATCCTAACTCTACCCCAGACCTAAACTTAACCCTAAACCTAACCCGTCACCTAACTGACGTTAAAGGTAAAGCGTCAGTTGTATGACGGCCCGGGATCGCCATCTACCGACGTTTAAGGGGGCCCTAAAAAGGCGGATATTGACGTATGGTCAAAAAACGTCCCAAGACGTCAGTTATATGACTTTTTGGGATGAGACTGTGTTACATAAAACAAAGTATGTTTACATAGGCTTTATTATACACCTAAATCAAGGAAAATCTAGAAGGAACCAGCTGAAAATTAGTCTTCTGGGTAGTAATTACTCCATAACCACTAAAAAATTGCATTCTATATAGTATGAATCTGAATAATCTGGATGTAGGCCTACTACATTTGCCATGTTGCTCTTATCACATGACCTACAGTGTCACCGCCATTCACAAATCCTCTCCCGTAGCCTCATGTTGATGATCAACTATGAAAATGCAGCAAATGAATATTAATATGGCTACCTTGCTTCGAAACATAATGCAGGCATTCATGCCGCCGATTTAATATTCATAACCCCAAACCTTCCCCATATAGTATTCGTAAATTCACAAGCAGTACAGCTCCTTCTCAGCCAGTCATTTAGGGATAGTGATCTAACGACTATTTAGTCTACGTTATTTATAAAATTCATGAGCCAAGCCATGGATGGAAGAATACCACTGAAGTTGAGAAACCATCACATCTTTTCATATTATCATGATAATAATGACCAGTCCAAGTCATATACTTAACATAGGGCCAACACAACTATTTGAGTTTGCAATTTCAACCATTGATTGTGTTTTGTTATGCATACCATAAATAACAATGTTCCATGTAAGATTAAAAATATCCAGTAAATTAAAATATTGTTCCCTGTGAGGGCGAAACTTCTCCCATTGCATCCGCTTGCCGGAGAACATGTTATTGGCAGTACGAACTGACGACAAAGCATTTTGACCATGCTTCAATATCTGACGCTTTAGGCGCCCTTTAGCGTCAGTTATGACGCCCTAGGATCGCGTGTCAGACCTAAACCTACCCGCGTCATAACTGACGCTTTCCTTTAGCGTCAGTTAGATAACGCCGTAGGATCGCGTCATCTAAGGGGCGCCTAAAGCGTCAAATATTGAAGCATGGTCAAAAGGTGACGCCTTGGGGTGAGAATGCGTTGACTTTTAAGGTAATCCACTAACCTAGCTATATCTTTTAATTATTGCTGTCTTATCTGATTTAATATCTAAATGTTGGTTAGAAGAAGTAAAATAAAAAATAAAAACTTATAAATAAAAAAAAAATCTATATGATGGACATCGGTTATGCCAACACATTCTCATCCTTTAGCGTCATATAGAACGCTACATGACAAAACGGCGCTATACTACGCACATGGCACCCGTTATCGTTAATATAACACGCGCTGTGATGGTTAGGTTTAGGTGTGGGGTAGGGTAGGGTAGTCTCATATTACGTTAAAGGATTTATGACGCCTTGGGTTCGCGTGAATATTAACGATAAAAGGTGCCATGTGCGTAGTATAGCGCCGTTGTGTCATATAGCGTTCTATGTGACGCTAAAGAATGAGAACGTGCTGGTTCATCTTTGCCCGTTCCTTTGAATGTATCTTGAGTAAAACAGCTCAATTTTTATACAGCTCAGAACCAGAAGTGATGCGACCTGTTACAGAATAAGGAAGTTTGCTGCATAACCCCAATTCGGTAAGTTGGCGACTTCTGCGGCTATATGCAAACTATGCTTCAGGCATTGCAACGCTACTGACAATGTGCTTTTTTGCATGCAAAAATCGCTAATGTGACCACACCTTTAACATTTTACTTTAGTGATTTGACAGCTTAAGAACAAGAATAATGCATTGTAGACTATGTGTATGGGACCCTTTTTTAAAGCTTGAAAGCATCAATCCACATTCATTGTAATTGCATGGAAATGTAATCAGGACAATTCCTCAAAATAGCCTACTTATTTACAGAAGAAAGTAAGTCATGGGTTTAGTATGATTGGTATGAGGTGAGTTTTCAGCTCATACAGTTTTCATTTTGGGTGAACAATTCTTTTTTTTTTTTTAAATAAAAACATTCAAATAAAGTAAAAACAATAAAAAATATACAATTATAGAATTTTAATGGGAGAGTGTACTCTTCGATTGAAAACCCCTGGAGCCGTGTGTCGCCACTTGCAGGCGCTGTGCCAAATCCCAGCCAGATTATTACCCCATATGGGTAGGTGGATTAGGTGTAGGGGTGGGGTTAAGATTAGGCAACCAGGGCAGTAAAAATTTGGCACAGGGACTGCTGTAGCATTGGGATGCAGCTTGGCAGGCATTTAAGATAGACTGCAAGTTTCTCCCTTCACTGCCGCTGCACTCAGTGACCTGTGCGCGGGTCATAAATTGCGGTACAGAATGCAAAACATCAAGCTCTACTGCAGCAGTGCACTCGACACAGCCTAGCGATCAATTCAATGGTGTGTTAAAGAAAAAAGTTCAGCCAAAAATGAAACATTTGTCTTCATTAAGGAACAAAAACCAACATACCAACGTTCCATGACTTGGCATTTTCTTCCTTTGTGTGATGTGCAGATGATACAAGTTTGGAATGATAAAATTTTGGAATGACAGACTTTTTATTTTTGTGAGTTATTATCTTGCATTGCACAGTAAAGCTTGTATTCAGATCACAGGCCTGTTAGACCGAAGAACTTTACAACTGATGTAACATCTGGGTCGAACTCGGCTACGCTGCTGGTGTAAATGGGTTAGCCCACATTCCACAGCAAGCGTTCGTGGCCTAGATCACAATCGAGACTAAACCAAGATCTGATGCTGCGTGGCATATATAGTTATATGTATTAAAAACGCACAATAGTCCCACAACGAAAATTGCTATTTGTGCCTTTAACAAAGTTTGGTCAAATACTGTACACTGTAAAAATGAATATGCTTTATCTATATAATCAATAAAATTGTGGCAACAGATTACAAGCAATATTATTTATTAAATTGAACAAATTAGAATTGAGTAATAGTTAATCAAATTAACATTCTAATTCATTCTAATTTGCACAATTTAATTAATAATATTGCTATAAAGCATATAAAGCATATTATTTTTTTCAGTGTACGTACGACTGAGTACTTATTTAAAGTGGATTTCTGGTGTGCCAGAGGTACCGAGGCTGTTTTCATGACTGATTGGATGAACAAAAACCTGAAAGCGAGCTTCAGAATAAATTATTCTAATCACATAAAGAGTTTTCCTTACTATGATTTATTTTAATATTGTCAGAGCTTACTTATTACTCTTCAAATTAATTTGCATTTAACTTAACTCATTGTTTTTTATTATTATTTAAAATCTTAACTGTATTTAATCCTAATTAGTTTCATTTTCAATATGTCAAGTTATTGTTTGGCTTCTTCTTTAAAAAAATATTGGACATAGTTGTTACCTCAAGTTTTCTAGCTTGCTTGAAACTTTGTAGTGCAGGAGAAAAGGGCTGGATACATTTAAAATGTCATGATATCTGAAAGAATAAACATTAAAATTCCCCTTAGTGTGGTTTGGTCTCTTCTGGCATGCATTGATCTTCAGGTAGATGTTCTGAAGGGATAAAGTAATAAGCCACCAGAGCAGATAGATCTCTCTCATTGGATGGAGTCAGCATGTTCCTCACCCCTCAAAAAAACATCAATCTGCAAAAAGTCAAGGTATTATTTCTGTCACTCATATGACCTTTTTAAATATTCCAGGTGAAAAAATATCTGTTATTGAACTCCTTGGCAGGTACTTGATAGGCAAAGGTGGATCATTTTGACTTTGGCAGGCGATCTGATTGCAATTTGTCTTGAATTTGACATTAAAAGTGGTGCTGCATTTAGATACAAAATCTTCTAGGGAGTCAAAAACAATTTCACTCATTAAAACATATGGGGAGCGCGGGGCACAACCTAACGCGGGTTAAATGTAACATGGACCTTTTACATTATTAGCAGGTTGTCTTTCCGTTCTTTTTCTCTTGCTGCCAGAAGACGGTCTCCCGCGAATTTGCGGAAAGTTTTGATAATATTTCGCAGTGTTGTAGTACTCGAGACTCGGACTCATCTCGGACTCGGTCTCGAGACCATATTTTAATGGTCTTGGTCTTGTCATGGACTCTTGTCATTTGGACTGGGGAATTGACTCTTACTCAAAAATTTTTTTTTTTTTTTAGGACTCGGACTTATTCCCGAGTCCACTCGAGTTGAATTCAAAATATTTTTTCATGATTATTAATGTATGTGAATAAAATATTTCTTTAAATTGATTGACACGCCCAGTGATTGGTGATTTTCTAGTGCGCAACAAATTGTAATAAAATTACTTTTAACACCACCTACTATGTGGCCTTTTTACCCTAAACTGGTCATATTTTTTAAACTCTAAGTAAATTCAGTAAAATAAAAAAAGGATTTCTCTAAGTAAATAAAAGTAAATTAGGTAATCAACCCTCACTGGTTTCGGTCTCGACTCGGACTCGACCATCTCTGGTCTTGGACTCGACTTGGACTCGACTCTCTATGGACTCGGTCTTGACTCGGACTCGACTCTCTCTGGTCTCGGTGTCGACTCGGACTCGAGTGAGGTGGTCTCGACTACAACACTGATATTTCGTGAAGATACGAGACAAAGACTGTTTTGACACCATGCAAGTAAATTTTTTCATCATAGTTTTTTTTTCGGTTTCTGAGTTGGGTCTAGGCCCTATATGTTTCCAAATCTAACTTTATATTATCATCTGTGTATAGAATGAAGTATGCAAATCGCAACGTGTTTTTGTAAAATACCTTTAAAAGAGGTGAGTGTTTTTTTTTTTATTAATGGTGTTTTGCAGGTCCTTCCATGCCCAAAAAGCATAAAAGAGAAAGCAGTTTCACCAAATTCTGACTGCACCCTGAGGACTTAATAAATGTGTAGATTTAGAACTATAATGGCTGCTATAATAAGATAAATAAACAGTGTAATTGAATAATTGTGAAATGGTTGAAACTAAGAAGTCAAAGCCTAATGGTTTTTGAATGCTTTGATGCATTGTTAAAGAGGAACAGTGGTTTACACCATTTCTGCAGACATTGCAGATGAGAGGTGTGAAGAACTTCTGTTTCTCTCTGAAAACGTCTAGTCAGATATTCACCTCACATTTATGAATGCTGATACATCGAATACTTGCACCAAAGTTGGTCTAGAACACACTAAGATCTTGATATGATAAAAGTCATTACATGTGAGAATTAGCTAAGTCCAAACGTCCACAAAAAATATCGCATTGATGTTGTAAACTATTAAACCCCATTGACTGTGAGGTCCAAAAATGGTTGAAATCGTACACATGGTTGGGTCATTCCACTAAAATCCCTGAGTGCAGAGTACAGAGACTGACTCTTTCCACTTGTCTTGGTAGGTATTTTCATTCAAGTTAGATAACCAATCGAGCACAGATCCAGAGATGCCAATCTCAGGGCGAAGGTCAACGGTCTGCAATTTATTGCATTAAATAGACCAGACAGAGAGAAGACTGAATCAAGACTGATATCAAATCTTGATTAGTATGACCCTGCAGTGTGAGCTTCACTATGTCATGATTCATTTGCAGTAAGTGCACCTCACTGCCATTGAGAAATACAGGCTACAATACAAAACCTAGATTTAAAAGCGTTCTCCTGCTTACCGTGTTTTATTGTTTCATGTCTTTATCTCATATTGAAAAATCTTTAACAATTTAGATTTTTTTAGCATTCATCAAGAAGAAGCGCAATGGAATTTCTGAAATTAAGTTAAAGAAGTATTATTGATTTTATTGACTGCACTGCAATAGATGGCCTGAGAAGAGTGTAAATAAGTCTATTCCTTACAGGCAATGCTAGTTGCAAAAAAAAGTTACAATTTGTTCAGAATCAGATTTGCTATCTTCTTTTAACTGTAAGAGAGCGAAGAATTATTTGTCGATACAAAGATGTTACAAAAGATGTTCAAATTGTGCTTGTGTCTCTGTGTTGGTGTTATTGAAAAAAAGTGTGAAGGTACTACATAACTGGTTATAACACCCCCTCCCGCCTATGTTTTTTTTCTAACATTGGGGTTATTTAACCTAATCGTCTGCTCTACCAAAGCTGTTAAGAAAACATCTCAACTAGGTAAATGTCAACTGTTTGCTTGGTATTTTCACATTTTGTATAAATTTTAAACTATTCATCTTTCTGTAAATGCTTAAATGTATTTGTTTTTGGTATAATGTACAATAAAAAACTGTTTTAACACTTTAAAGAATTCGGATAAAGAAAATTTAATTTTCCAAAAGTAGGCTTACTTCAAAATGGTAAATGTGCATTTTCTGCTGGGCACTAAATTAGTGGATTTATTTAGGAGTTAAACAGGTCATGTTTTACTTGCATGAAATGTTTCTTGTTATCTTTAGAACCTTTTAATCTCCAGCCTTCCACTTATAATTTTGAAAGTAGTATAAATTGTACTATAAATACAAAAAAAATTCTGTAAAAATATTGTTGGTTTAACTTAAAAAAATAAGTAACCTGGTTGCATCAAAATTTTAAGTTGATTGAACTGGAAAAAGTGAGTTAATACAATGAAGGAGAATAATTTAATCATTAGAAACTCCAAATTATAAGTTATCTGAACTAAATAAATTATTTAAGTTGATCTGGCAAAAGAAAAAATGTTGTGATAACAAATCTTGAAAATATTTTCTTCTGGAGATGATTTCATTCATGTAAAAACAGATTTAGCAACAAAGCAGAACACCAGAACTAGTATTTCACAGATTTATTGTTTAATTAGCTGTTAACTCTATGAAGAACAGACAATATTTCAGCATTGGTTAGTGATGGAAACTGAAAGATCTAAGAGTATTTCACTGTAAAAAAAAATATTTTCAAGATTTGTTATCACAACATTTTTTCTTTTGTTTCTGATGATTAAATCTCCATTGTATTAACTCACTTTTTCCAGTTCAATCAACTTTAAAAAATATTTTCGAGATTTGTTATCACAAGATATTTTCTTTTGTCAAATCAACTTGAATAATTTATTTAGTTCAGATAACGTATTATTTTGAGTTTCTGATAATTAAATTAACCTCCTTCATTGTATTAACTATTATTTTCCAGTTCAATCAACTTAAAATTTTAAAGCAACCAGGTTACTTCATTTTTTAAGTTAAACCAACTATATATTTTTTTTCATTTTTTAAGTTAAACCAACAATATGTTTTTATTTTTATTGTTTTTTATTGTTATTGTTTAATTGTTTTTTTTTATTGTTTTATTGTTATTATTATTGCAATGAAAACATCTATGCAATGATCGATAAACAGACCAATTAAAACATTAGTAAACTATTTATAATGTTTGAAATACTTAGTTTGATATTTTGTTTTAAAATGTAAAGACGCTCAGGCATTTTTACGTCGTGTCCGAATACTTCTTGATCAGTTATTCAATTTGAATAATGAGTCTCATTCTCCTCTCTTTCAGCCTGCAGTACAAATGGCTCCCCTTCTGTTGCTCCTCTTTCTTCCTTTTGCCCTCTGTTGTGAAACGGTTCCCAACGCAGAGTGCAAGAAGCTTAATTTCGTGCCTGGGCATAATTTGGTGGGAGAAGGCTTTGACATAGTGCGGATGAAGACCACCGGAGCTTTTGTGGTGGATGTGCTTACCTACATGGATGGAGGAGGGCCTGGAAAATGCACTGTGTGTGAGAACTCACTACTCAACGAGAAACAGAAGGTGCCAGCATCTGTGACCGACTGGCGCGTCAAGGTGCAATGCCGTCGAAGCCTCAGCAGCAAGGTGTATGAATCAGCAAGCTCAGTTCTTAAGGAAACCTCCAATTCGCTCAGTGTCGGCTGGAAGGTTGGGCTGAGTGTGCCGATGGTGGCAGGTGCGGCTGTCGCTGGTACTCTTTCCGTGTCAGCCAGGTTTGCAAAAACCCATTCAGCTCAAGACAAGTACTCCTTCACAGGCCACACCTTCTCCTGTCGCTATTACACGTAAGTGTGTACACTCTTAAAAATAATGAATCTTTATTATCATATTATTATTGGGAATAAGGGTGGAAATGAAATTATTAAGAGTTTATTTAATGCCTGCAATCTGATTGACCTCATACATATGCAAATCATGACATTAGGCCAGGGTTTATAAAGGTACAGTGTGAAATTTTAGGATTAACTATGAAAGATCAAGCCAGAGGGGCGTAAGTGGCTTTTAACAAACTTTACAGGAGAGACAAAACAAAATTTTGACCACCTGTATTATCAACCTTAAACCACAAGCCTTACAACCACAGGCATACTTACATGAATGAGTATTTAAGTTAAAAATGTATGGCATATTAACACAATGAACATGTTCTTTAAAAAAAATCGACGTATTTTGGCACCATTTGATAGAGCTCATCGAGACCTTTATTTTGATATAAAAAACTCATATTCGCCCAAAATGCCACTTACGCCCCTCTGGCTCCAAACCCTATAAACTCTGTGGAAGAGTGCTTTTTTATTGCACTGTAAAAAAAAAAAAAAATAGTCACATTGTGAGATAAAACGTTGAAATTTTTGACAAAAATTAAAAGAGGGCTGTGAGGGATAGAAGTCCAGCATGTTCAACGGCCAATTGTTCAGCTGACGAAACCCTACAAAATTTTAGTAAATAAAATCTCCATGAAACAGTTTTGAAAGTTGTACAAAAAGGAAGTTTTTGAACTGTATACAGTGCTTGCCCTTGATACTGTAAGCCTATCCCTCACAGACTCGTTTTCATTCGCCTAAAATTCAACACGGTGTCTAACCTAAGGTCAATAAAGTCACAATTACCCTTTTTAAAAAAATTTTAAAGGAGAACTCCGGCGCAAAATGAACCTTTGGTCTAATTACACATTGGTCCCCAGTCGACCGTTCTCTGAGATTTGTTTTCATGATAATCGTATGTAAGTAGTTTTATCTCTAAAAACTGTTTAGCGCATAACACTAGTAATGGGGGCATATACTAAGTAAAAGAAATCGCTAGTTTATCCCACTAACAAGGCTAAAAATAGCATCACACTAACACAGTAACATAATGAGGCTCCATACATGCAAAACGAAGCATTGAGAACTTTGTAAGTGTACAGATCGTTCAATAAGAAGATATTTTATAAAGATAGTGCACTTTGTGTATACAGGCGGTGCCGTCTTTGGAAAACAGTCTCAACAAGCCGAACCACGAACGACGTGCCAAGTTCAGCGAACTTCTGAACTATATGAACGCTGTTCGGTCTGTACACTTACATAGTTCTCAATGCTTCGTTTTGCATGTAGGGACCCTCATTATGTGACTGTGTTAGTGTGGGACTATCTTGAGCCTTGTGATAGTAACTAGTGATTTCTTTATACTTATTGAATGCCCCCATATTCTAGCGTATACGCTAAACAGTTTTTAGAGATAAAACTCTTTACATTCGATTATCATGAAATCAAATCTCAGAGAACGCTCGACTAGGGACCGATTAGACCAAAGGTTCATTTTGCGCCGGAGTTCTCCTTTAACTCGATGGCAGAATCAGGCTTTCATATTGACCAGTGTGTGTGATTCGTGTTATGCTACATTAGATTACGAACATGAAGCATGAAAATCTTTTTTTCTTTCCTTTCATCAGATTTCGTCTTCAAGCTAGTCCTCCATTGACCAAAGAATTTGCCAGTTCTATCAGTTCACTCCCTGCTAAATTTGACAGCAAGTCAGAAGATGCATACAACCATTTTATTTCTATCTATGGAACACACTTCTTGCGGAGAGTCGACCTGGGCGGCCACGTGGAGTCAACCACTGCTGTGAAGACTTGCCAGATTTCCATGTCAGGTCTAACAGTACACGACGTGAGCATCTGCTTATCGAAAGAAGCGTCTGCCGTCGTTGAGGGTGTGAATGTGAGCGCGCAAGCAAACTTCTGCGCAGGCAGGCAAAAGAGACTGGAGAACAAGAGCAGCTTCAGTGGCTACTTTTCTGACCGCGTCACTAAAATATTGGGCGGCAACGGTGAGCAGCAAGACATCCTCTTCAATCCAAGCGTCAATAACGGTTATGGCGTGTGGCTCAAGTCACTGAAGAAAATTCCAGGAGTGGTGTCCTACACCTTGAGCTCATTGCATATGCTCGTGAAAAATGACTCAGCTAGAAAAGCCGGTCTGAGAGCTGCCATCAGCAAATACATCACAAAAAACGCAATATCCACCGCTTGCCCCTCCAGTTGCAAAGTGGGCCGGCGTGACAGGAATTGCGGATGCAAATGCAGTGGTCATCGAAAAGTTGATAGTAACTGCTGTCCGAGTGAGCCAGGAGTGGCCACCTTGAAAGTGACCGTGAAGAGTGCTGCGGGATTATGGGGCGACCTGTTCTCTAAAACTGATGGTTATGTTAAAGTGTTCTACGGAACTCAAAAGGCTACAACCCCCGTGATTTATAACAACAACTTTCCTCGGTGGGACTACCTGTTCGATGTTGGAACTGTGAATCTGAATACAAAAAAGTGAGTAATAGCTATATTCTCAAACTATGTTTTCATAATCAAAGTTTCAGTTTCTTTCATGTTGTAAAAATGTGAAACTTTAAAAAAATTGCAACATCCTCTTCTTACAGGGAGTTAAAATTTGAGGTGTGGGACCGTGACAACCGGTTTGATGATGATCTTTTGGGAAGGATATCTGTTATCCCAAAGCAAGGCAAAAATGTCCAACAAACGTTAAAACTCAAGCACGGCTCTCTTTTGATTTTCTACACTGCGATGTGTGGCCCAAGTCTTACAGGGTTATTTTGTGAGAAATACGCTCCTACGCCAGGTGGGGATGGTACTCTAAATTATTACCAGCCATTTGGCAGAGAGCAGCCCATTGTGTTTAAAAAATCCAATGGCTTTACAAGAAATGCATCTTTGCTGTAATACAACAACTGTAGAATGTAAGGATATTGTAAAATCTGAATGAAGGGCCTTCTGATATAATGCATGTATAAAAATTGTCATAAGCTATTTTAAATATTTGGCAAAGATTCAGTGAAAATAGTTATCATAAATGAAATACCATTGACTTGATTTCTACAGCTATTTTTAAGAACTTATGTTTTTCATATTTTAAAAACAATTCTCAATACATGATTTAATTGTATCATTTGATGTGTATTTTATTCAACCTGCAGACCGCAGTATTACATTTAAAACATGAATGCTTTCAGACTGATGCAATAAAAAAAACTTTCTTGAAAAAAAAGTATATTTTGTCTCTAGTTTTCACTTTAGACTGCTTTCAGTCCTTATAGTAGGTGAAATGAGGTTTGTGAACTTTTATAACAATTACAATTTTATGTTTGTTGTGTTTATCCTATTGTTTACTATATGTTTTTGCTCGGTCAGTATTGTTGTGGGTTTTAGTTTTAGTGGTCTGTAAAGACCTTTGAAATAACTGAAATCATTTGGCAAAGTGACATTGAACTGTAATGCAGTCAAGACCTGCTGGATCTACTTTAGCAGTGTGTTTCCCTGAAAATAATTGCACACCTTAGGACGTTCGTAAACCAATTATATTCAAGCATTCAACAGCCCTGTAGTACATAACACTTTCTGTTTGATTACCTTTGCACCAAATTACAAAAAAAAAAAAAAAGTTAAGACTGGCTGCTGTGAGCATGTTTCTAATACAACGACTATGGGAGTGACGGTCGTTAAAAAAAAATACGACAGTAAAAAAAAGACAACGGTAAAAAAACGTCTGACTGCCGTTATCGCTATTTCTTCCTCTTTTTTGAAGACGTGAAAACACTGATGGGGCGTTTTTCTTTAGCTACTTGAGCAAATGGGAACAAATATATATGAGGATTTATAACAATGAGGACTTCTGCTTCTGAAAAACCCAGAAATGTGAAAAGGGTCCATTAAAATGACAAATATTTTTCCTGTGACTACAGTCTTTCTGAACCAAACAGTGCCCCCTGTAGAAAAGATATGCTTTACATAAGAAGTATCTCCTACAGGCCTTCTGCTGTGTTCAGTTCAATCATTTAGGCCCAAAACTCCCTAAATCTGCATGGTTTGTCATAATTACTACTGTTAAAGGCCTTATAAAGATTCAGTCTGAATTTAACAAACTTCATACACATGAATATTTGTGTTTGATGGAGTTTATAAATTAAATGCCATGTGGTCAAATGCAAGTAATGTGATACTGTATGAACCACCAAATGCATGAATTGCAAGCGCTGGTGGTGGAGAGATGACTCACAAACATATTCAATGTCATTAAAACTGCAATGACATTACATTAATATTTTGTGTATAACCTAATGCACACATTTCTTCTTACTGAAACATTTGAACATACGTGCAAAAAAAAAAAATGCAAAAAGTAATTTATTTTACTTGGACAAAACTGCTTTGTATATCTCTTCCCTTAGATTGGGATGTCTTTGTCTAATATGGAGCCACTTGACACTCTTATAGCACTGGGATTAGCAATAATAAGTTAAATTCTTGAACGTATACTTTAAAACCAATTCCCGTTAGCTCTTCTAGCCCAGGACAGTGAACTGGGGCAGAAAGATGGACTCTCCCACCCTGATCATTTGTTCCAGAAGCTTGCCTTTGGCAGATGTTTCAAGCAATCCAAACCAAGACCAATAAACAAACGCAGTGCAAATGCTGTATCCCTGCTCAACTCAACAGTTTAAGTTTAATGAACATATTTACTTTTATAATGCATGTTCCTCGCCCTGCTCTTATGGTCTTTGTAATCTTTAATCAAAATGTAGTACTTCGTTTTTCCTATGAAACGATTCTCACAGATGCCATTATTGGGAAATGGTTACCAAACGGCTTTGAAAAATGTTTTAATTAAATATTATTTAAATTATTTTTATTATTAATACTGATGCTCATTATAATAATTAATCCTCACATTAGAAACTTTTCCCAAGACATTTAAAAATATTTTTATTTTTTAAAGTTTAGCATATCACACTCTTCAAAGAAAACAAAAAGTAAATTTGTTAGCAAACAGCGATGTAGGATTAGTCCTTTTTTCTTCCGTTCATGTGTGAAAATGCTGAAAGGCACAAGCAGTCCTACACAGAATAATGTTATGTAATTTTATCAGAGATCTGATCATTTTCAGCTCAGGCAACATTAAATGTTTTTTTTTTTTAAATGGCACTCAAACATTAAACAGCTCTTTATAGGCTATCTTCAGATTTCACAAAAAGCCATCTTAATAAATGTATTGGTTGGTGCGAATATCAACAATATTTGCCTTGGTATACTTTAATTTAAAAAAAAATAAAATTTGTGGTATTGCTCACTCATTTTTGAAGGATAAAACGAAGTCTCATTTTACATTTTGTTTACACACTGAACATTGTAGTCACTTTACAAAATATGTAGCATAGGCTGAAATTCAGGTTCACTTTACAACACTTCAAAACACCTGGATCACTTTATCTGTTATATTCTCTACACTACAGATTAATGTGTTATTGACTATTAGCATGTATTTCTCTTTGTAGGCTACACATCATAACAGTGACATTTGATATTTGAGGTAAATTGTTACCTCAGACTAGCTAATAGGGAATGAAAGAAAATCTGATTTTAAATGCTTCAAAAAGCATCTTTTCCGATGCGTCCTACCCCCTTTTCAATCCATTACAATAAAACAGAACCGCATCGACTATTTCGTCAAGCCAAATAGAGGCTCCTGGTTTTGTATTCCGCCTAAAACAAACTACAGTTCCCTACTTATAATGGAGAACGTAGGTCAGTTACGCGCTGCGGAGACACGCAGTACAGCAAGCGAGCGGAATGGGGGAGGGGCAGCAGGTAAAGTGAGCCGGCGGCGCATGCGCAGAAGCGCTCCAGCCCTCTGCATCGCTCCCCTCCCCCCACCTTTTTTTTTTTTTTTTTTTTTTTTTTTTTTTTTGCAGCATCAGTACCGCGTTCGGAATCGCATTCGTGTGCTGGAGTCAGAGCGCGCTGCGGGGCATCACTGCACCGCCACGGAGGACACACCATCACAGAACCGGGAACAGGGAAAAGGAAAAAGGCGTGAAATAGTGCAGAGGGGAAGAACGGGGCGCTCTTTTTTTGAAATCACCGAAATCTGTGGGAAATTAAACAGGAGCCAGACATTTACTAATAATACATTCACGAACGCAGCGGACATCTCAAGCGATATTTTTGGCCAGCACGGCGGGGAAAAATGAAGGATCGCACGCAGGAACTACGAAGTGTGAGTCTTTATTTCTGATGCTTTATCGTTCATCTCCTCCCATATTGTCCGTCTCCTCACCGCAACCGGGCGTCAGCAGCTGACATCTCACTGCTGCTCGCTCACGGCTGAACATTTATGGGCATGGTAGGGATTTCATACATTTCCCGATATGTTTATCTTTTTTCTTTATGCAAGTCTACCCCATTACACATTAAGCTGTTAATAGCGACTCTCGCGCGAGCACTAGCTGTTCCATGTGCGATGGATCGATTTATCGATCAAATCCGGTTATATGGCGTAATTCGCGAAATGAGCCCCCCACATTAGCATGCACACAGACTACCTTTGATACATGTCGCCCAGGAGTGTGATCTAGAGTATATAGACTGCTGCGGATAGTTAGGCAGCATCCTTACACTGATACGCACCATCCCAATATCTAATTCTATGATCACCACCATGATTAATTATTAATTCCATTTTTTTTTTTTTTTTTTTGTTAAACGAAAATGACATTCATCCGATCAGGTCCCCCCTTGTTCCGTACCCTATGAACTCTTATTAGATTTTCCCTTCTGCACCAGAGGATTTTGAGTATCTTCACTAAAGCTCCATTCTGGTTACATGCAGGCTACCTCTGATCGGACGCATTTGGATCATTGGATGGGATGTGCAATTACTGCAGCACACATTGTTCCCTTCTAAGCCCCTATATTAAATATGAAAGGTTGTAATATTGTTGCACGTATCGCCCAATTGAGCTTAACGAATACAACATGGCCGCCAAAGAATTTCTATTTGTAGTCGCGACGGTATAGCGACTTAATCATTTATAGATTTCATTTTTTTCAATAATATCTAAGGTGGGCCTTAAAGCTTTAATGCGTCGCCCAACCTCCACGAATTTTCCGTCGCCAGAGATCAATGGAATATCGTAAAAGGAAACGCCTGAACCCAGTGCACTGCACTCATCAGTGTGTAGTGCGCTTTTGCAAGGGAGCGAAAGGGGTGGGGGTGAAAGAGAGATAAGGACATTAACATGTTTGTAAAACAAAATATATCGGCAACTTCACAACCAAGCCCAAAGACGTGCATCTTTCACTTGCTACATCATAAAAAGTCATTAGTACAAAAAAACCCCGACCGGAATCAGTCCGAGACTTCTCTTATTCCCCTGGAGACCCGGAGCATCTGATATCAGCATTTGCTTATCAGACGAAACCTAGAAATGTAATCTACCGATAATTGGATTTACAGAATTCGCAATTATACGTGATGCGCGTGCAGACTCCCTAAAGCTGAGTGCTACAGTATGCCGGCGCTGCCACTGTGCTTTAAACATATATCATTAGTCTAGCTTCCAAAGGTGTTAATAGTTCAGCGCGAACCTGATGCGACATGATTGGGCAATAATCGAATTTTATGTAATCGTCAACATCACTGTGACGTATTGGTCGCGCGGTGAGGGAAGTGTATGGGTTACTTGGACTGTGGGCGTGCGCATGGCGCGAGCGTGTCTATGCATAGTGGAGACAAGCAAGGATAAATCAGACAGAATTCATTGACCTTGCCCCTTTTAATATTAGGTTTCATTTGAATAGGGGAGAGATCTGACATGAAATGAATGAGTAAGATTGAATGGGATAATTACAGCCTGAAGTATTTCTAATGAAATTGGGCTGGGAAAGCATTATGCTACACAGTGGCCAAAGCAAACCGTTGGCTCAAAAAAAAAAGCGAAATAAACAGGTTAAATAAAATGACCCAGACTGCAGATTTATGACTTTCATCTGTACTCCAATGAGGACGCCACTATGACAGCCTCGTTCAGATAATTAGCACACTTATTTTATTATGATTGATACTGACAACAGCCAGAAGGAACATACAGAGACCTGAACTATCAATGGCAGATCGTTTGATCCAGACAATAGACCTATGGATCTGGGGCTAGTTGTCGCTCAGGCTATAGCGCTGTAACTTTAAGGTTTTGAATCAAAAGTTACATTAGGCAAATATGGACATTGGTTTCAAACACCTAGTTAAAAAAGTTTTTAAATAATAATAATAAAAGTTGACATCAAAAAATCCAAAGAGAAAGGTTAATGTATACACACGCAAACATACACATTAACCTTTTACTTTGGATGTTTCATATAGTTTTGTTTTTTGTTATCACAGAGGAACCTGCCATTAAACAATCTATTAATTTTTCTGGCTTTATTTAAACAAGACGGTACGTTTAATGGCAGGTTCCACTGTGATAACTTAACATATAGTGTGACAACATGCCTGCTATATCACAAAAGGTCAATGTGTCTTGATTGAACCTTTTTCCTGCGTAAATGTTCAAAAGCTTTTTTGGAACCAAGACTTTACAAGGCATCAGCCCTAAGACATATTCACCAGAGTAAAATGTGTTTGATATCCTATATACGGTCTACAACAGAGAAGTCTCTTCATGAGTAATGACATGTGTTGGCTGAAAAGCGGATAGAGTTTATGTCAGCATTGGAGCGTTAATGTGCAGAGGAAGCAGGCAATAAATATGATTAAAAAGCATAACGTTTGAAGAAAATTTTTTTCAAATCCTGATACTAAACATGCACAATGTATTGTTGTGCTTCAGTGCCCTGTAATGTCCTTGAGAGAGGCAAGGTTGAATGTCTGTGTCTCTCAGCCTTTCTCTTTTTTTTCTCTGCCTCATCTAACAGGCTTGAGAGGTAACGTCATATTTAAGACTCCTAATTTAAATGATATAGGCAGTGAATTAAAGTTTTTGTTGTGCCTTCAGAAAATGGAATATTAGACGGATAGTTCATTCCAAAATGAAAATCGTTTCTTTCGTCTGCTGAACACAACAGAAGATATTTTGAAGAATGTTGGTTCCCAAACTGACCATTGGCTTTCATTGCATGGACAAAATATCGAGATATTCCACAGACAAAAAGTTACAAGGGTGAGTAGGCCTAAATGTTGACAATTTTCATTTTTTGAGTGAATTATTAAGAATGTTTTGTTTTGTCAGACCCAAGTTAAAAGTTACAAGATATGTCTGGATGTTGTAGCTTTTTAGTATAGGCGTAGTGTTTAAATATTGAAATATTCTGAGAACGCTAAATATATTGGATTGAATATTAAAATTCATTTTTAGTGATATATGACTGTACTGAAGAGCTTTCCCAGATCAGTTGATAGTAGGACGTGGTTGCACATGATATTTCAGGTAGTTGGCTAATGAATGGGTGAGAATATGCAAACTGTGGGGGAAATGTAATTTATTGTGCATCAAAATAAACAAACAAGCAAAATATATTTGTGTTGGAAGCCAGTATTTGTAGAGAGCATGGTATAAATCCTTTCTTCATCGTAATCGTGATATGTTTTGGAATGAACATGATATCCAGATTATTGTTTGGTGAAAAACCGCAGGTGTGGACTGACTGGAAAGTTGGCAACCTAATATCAATTTACTCAGAAGCGCCAGGGAGGCAAAGACTATGTGACATCACATACTGTATCTTGCCCAGTTTTGTCCAGAAAAGGAGAGGTCAGACACATTGTGCTAAATGATACTAAATGAGTGCTAATAGATTAGCAAATTATGACCATACACAGGTTGTAAACTATAAAGTCAATAACATATTTGTAACTTAATATCACAATTCTGGGTGCAGATGTGATATAGGCCTCTTTGCTTAAAAAATAGGAATAAAATAAATGATCTAAAATGAACACACACCCAGATAACTGTACATGACCAAGCAAAAATTGCTTCAGCAAATCAGTAGGTTTATATAAAAACGGGGCATAATTGGTTGCATTTTATTTAGAGATTTTACTTGAACAAACACAGGGAATATGGAAACATAATGCTTAATGGCAACTTTAAATTTTTTTTTGAGTGGACACACTTGTTCGGACACAGAAACGGATTGGATTGCCAACCATTATTTTATTTCGGAATCAACAAAAATAATGTTCTGGATCACTGCTACCTTATTTAACCCAGAGACAAAGGCCCATTTGTGACTAGTTTGGTTGCTAACCTGTTAGATGCTCGAAAAGGTTTTTGTTTTTTTGAACGTGTGTGGTATTAATTCTCTGGACAGATGGAACAGAAGCAGGGAACCCCGGTAGCCGACGCGACACACAGAGAAAGTATCAGAAAAGATAAGCAGCGAGCAGCGCTACAGCTGACGGCAGCAAGAGCTGAGCTCATGGGGAAAGTGAACTCAGTATGTGTCTTGTCAGCCAACGGGGCCGGAACAGGTAGATAACAATTGGCAGAGAGAAAGAGACGGGAATATACGGCTACATATGTGAAGCTGGCCGCTGCCCAACAACAGATGCAACAGACAGGTCATGATAGGTCACGGATGTGGCTGTGTCAGTGGGAAAAGGGAAGAATGAAGCACTGCGGGTATCAAACTGCAGTACGGTTAGAGAGGGAAGTGGAATTTCCCCAAATCTCAGAAAAAGGCGGAATGGGAAGAGGTAGAGAGTGGAGAAAAGAAAGAGGCTGTGGAGGCCACAGGTACTGTAACAGATGGAGAATAAATGAGATGCATCATAAAGACATGTGGTTAGGAGATAAATAAAGGTTTAATGATTCAGTTGTGAGGTTATTGCGCTAAATGTACACTGGGTAGATTTGCTGATGCGCAGGAATTGGGTAAAACTGCTTTGTAATACTGTAAAATGAATTTTGAATGTAAACTGATTTTGGTTCGCTCTTTTTGCTTATAAAAAGCTCAGCGGTAGGTACACTCTCAGAAAAAAGGTACAAAAGCTGTCACTGGGGCTGTACCTTTTCAAAAGGTACACTTTTGTACCCAAAGGCTGCATATTGGTTCCTTAGTGGTACATATTATCACCTAAAATGTACATATTTACACCTAAAATGTCCATATTACCACCTAAAATGTACGTGTTAGCACCTGAAATGCACATATTACTACCTTAATTGTACATATTAGGACCTAAAATGGACATATTAGCTCCTGAAATTAACATATTATCACCTAAAATGTACATATTAGCACCTGAAATGTACATATTATCACCTAAAATGTACATATTAGCACCTGAAATGTACATATTAGCACCTAAAATGTACATATTTACACCTAAAATGTCCATATTACCACCTAAAATGTACGTGTTAGCACCTGAAATGTACATATTACTACCTAAAATGTACATATTAGGACCTAAAATGGACATATTAGCTCCTGAAATTAACATATTAACACCTAAAATGGACATATTAGCACCTGAAATGTACATATTATCACCTAAAATGTACATATTAGCACCTGAAATGTACATATTAGCACCTAAAATGTACATATTTACACCTAAAATGTCCATATTACCACCTAAAATGTACGTGTTAGCACCTAAAATGGACATATTAGCTCCTGAAATTAACATATTAACACCTAAAATGGACAAAAGTTTACCTTTTGAAAAGGTACAGCCCCAGTGACAGCTTTTGTACCTTTTTTTTCTGAGAGTGTAGTGCAGTGAGGATGCTTTGAGATTAAACTGAAATGTTTCCACTTAAAATAGTACAGATTTGATGGAAACTGGAAACTGGGGCTGAATGATACAGGCAAGAAGTTAAAATGGTTAAATGTTCAAGTAGTTGAAGGACTGTCAAGATTCTTTACAGTCTAAAACCAGATTTTGAAGAAATATGGCAATGGATGCACCCTATACATGCTAATGACTTTGTCAAGAATCTAAAGTGTAGGACTATAAAACCTTTTCATATTGAAACAAATCAAAGTTTTTGATCTGCTATAAATAAATTTTTTCACAAGTGCACTAGTATACACTTAAGTGGCACTTGAAAGATCTGGATTCAGTCTTGAAGATATCTGTATTGAAGATATCTGATATTAGCTTGCCGTATTACAAACTACGCCTGGCTGATACCTCACAGTAACTTTAAAAATAAAATAAATTAAAAAAATATATGCAGAGTATACATACATGGTATCAAGGCATACCCAACTTGGGTCTACACAATTGATCTCTATTTAGATTTCTGGAGACAATTTCTAAGCTATATAGTACATTATAACTAAACACCTAAAGAATAATGCAGATAAGGATGGACATGTCACAGTTGTGACATTTTAATGTTAAATTGTTGGCCTAAGCAGATTTAGATTTCTATGTCATGGACTATTGATTTTTTACATTATTGTTTTATGTCCAATTTTTATGAGACATGCGTAGTGGATTTATGAGCTATACAGTGACCCCTGCAGGTCATACCTTCCACTGACCACTGAAAATAGCTAGGCTTTCTCCTCTACTGGTTAGCTTTGTTGGGATGGGAATTGTAAGATCCTTTGCGAATCGCATTTCTTAAAGCGTTTCTTATTAGTTAATGATTTTATGAATAGTTTTATTACACTGTAAAAAAATATTGTTGATTTAACTTAAAAAATGAAGTAACCTGGTTCCCTTAAAATTTTAAGTTCATTGAAATGAAAACATTGAGTTAATACAATGGAGATTGATTTAATCATCAGAAACTCAAAATATTATGTTATCTTAACTACGTAAATTATTTAAGTTTAAAAATGACATAAAAATTTTAAGTTTTAATTACATAAGTAATTTTACCTATGAGCTTAGACATATTAAAAAACAATAATATTTTAACATTATTTTCTTTTCATTTGAAGCAATCTCTCTTTTTTTGGATGGGTATTTTTGACTACAAGTTGTAATTCTTCTGAATCAGTGGTCATTAGGCTGATTCAGACTGATTTTTTTTTTTTTTTAATTTTTGTTGACCAATTCAGATCCAGCTTAATGACTCGAAAGAGTAATATCTTAGCAAATCAGGCAACACTGGTAGCCTATGTTTGTGAAGACAATCCAATAGAAAGCTGGTTGTCTATCTTTTGCACTCACATCTCTCTCTCTCTTTCCCTAATCACAATTAAATCAGACTGCAAACATAAGTCAGCTAAAACTATTTATTTTTGCCGTGGTGCAGCGGATTCAGAATAGCGGTGCTGGAAACATTTTCACGGTACTTTAGTGCTAAAGTTTGATGTGTATAGGATGTGCTCCCCTATAGTTTCCCAAATTAAGACTTGGACAGTGAACACATAATAGCATCGAAGGAATAGTTTAATCTGTCAGATACTCACCCTTATATCGTTCCAAACTAATATGACTTTGTTTTTGAAATATATATTCTTTTGTCCGAATCACTTTGATTGCTGTTTTTTTTTTACTGATGTGCTGGTTGCTCCTTTCCTTTCAAACTTAAAAAAAAGGATGCAAAAGCACTTTAAAGGTGTCATAATAGTCTTAAATTTCAGTCTGTTCCTCAAACAAAGCTACTGTATGGATTCGGAGACCAGCACATTCTTCAAAATGTCTTTTGTGTTCCACAGAAGAAAGTCAGTCATAGGGGTTTGAAACAACATAAGGGTGAGTAAATGATTTTGAATTTTAATTTCTGAATGGCCAGTTCCCTTAATCTGTCTAAACATATGGGTGCCCACTGAAGTAAGTGGATTTTGTTTTGTTTTTTTCGTATGGTTGCACCACTGGCAATTACTGAAGAATTTGAAGAGGGTGGTCCTGTCAATAACAGCATTAGTATTGATCCATTCTTTTATTAATCCATTTTCCTTCATTTTTTGGCTTTTGAAGAACTAGTCAAATACAAAAAGGGATTGAATTGCAATGCATTTTTTTTTTTTAAAGATTGACTCCAATATGATTAAGGTCAACAAAGACCTGACTATGGCAAAAGTGCATGATGAATATAAATTGAAGTTGCAGATGAACAAAATCTTCATACGACCTTCTACTAAACTATGTTTCACTCACATTTTGCTTCATCATGGTCAAAGTGAATGAAACACTGTGAATGAACATCTGCAGAGCATCATCCATGATATTGGGTCCGTGGCACGTTTTTCACACCATGTAATGGAAAATTCATAATAGACCAGGACAATCTTTTGTAAGCGACGTCAAGCATCGACATCAAGCAAGTTAGACTGAGGTCAGGCTGCATGGGCTTTCAATTTCATTAAGACTGAATCACAGTTTTCCCTTTCTGACCAGCTCTGATTTAATTCCTTTTAGTCATGCCCACAAAATATCGCCCTGATGGGTCATTTCAATAGATCGGCGAGATTTGCCACGATTTAAAAGTTACAGGGAGGATTTATGCTTTACATTGACTGCAGACAGAGAATGAGTCAGCAAGTTTCTTGTTCATTCTCCAGAGGCTTGCTGTCATTTGAACCAGATAGCTATTTTTCATACCCGTTCATTATATACTAATGTGAAAAGGCAGTGGCTATTCCAATGGGAAACAGAAAATGGTTTTTATCAGTACTGGTACGTGGTCGAGATGGCAGTCCCAATCGAAGCTGTTGTGTTTCTAAGAAGTGTCTGTTTCTTTGGAGCTGCTGCCACATTTCACGATCTTCTAATTTTACTGACATTATTGTGCATATCATCATCGAAATATTTTTTCATGATTTGTTTCCTTATTAAAACACTAAATGTTCAAGGACATGATTAATAGTTTACCCAAGCTGACATGTTGTGTTATAGACTTTCCTGAACACAGTTTTGAACACACAATTTATTGTAATCAATCATAAAACAAGCCATGTTTTGCAAGAATGTTTTGACTTTGCTAAGAATAGTATTGGTTGCGTAGCACATGCAATATGATTCAGTAGCAAGAATCATGCTAATCAAAACCTTATCTCTGTTTTTCTTTTGTAAAGTTGTTTCTAAAAACGTGTTTTAACCAACACTTTTCGACATTTTGTTGATTGCTGGTTTCTATTTTTGCAGTTTAACCCTGCCCAGAGTAAAATCTCATTGGTCTAAAATGACATTTCTTGTAGCTTTACATTAAACATCTAATATCTTCATTCTAACATACATCGTTTTTACAGATATCAAATTCTGCTGCTGTAAAGTTTATTATGCAGTAATATTAATTTTCTTATTTTTTAGATTTTGTACAGTTTTAGTCATTTGTCTTTTTTAGTGAAGAACTTATAGTTAAATAGTCCTTGATTCAATTTTGGATTGTGATTTATGGTCTTTTATTTAGGCTTGTTCACATCTGCCTCCATTGATTTCTAATGGCATGAGGTTACTCAAATGACCATATATAGCCTATGCTCTCAGTTCTTTGACAAATGACTCATCAACTGTCTATTTAGTTTCTTCTTGTTATTAGCCTTGGTTTATAGCACAATTGAACTGGGAATAACCCCGTCCCTTGGGTGGAGAGAAGGACATCATGCACCAGACAACACAAAATACACAATAACGCATCTTCCTCCTCTTTTATACACACTCACCGCCAGTTATTCAAGGTTCCCTTGAAGGAACACGGATATTGCTAGACATTAGCCAAAATTTTATGCAGTAATTATAAATTGCAGTGCCATAATTAAGCATACAATCAAATAAAATGATCAATTTAATGTGATTGAGGATAAAGGAAACCATGTTTTGCAATAACTACACTTTTCTTGGAATAATATTGGTTGCATGGCACATGCAATGTGGTTCAATATCAAAAATATATTTTCCATATATTTTATAAAAATATATTATAAAATATATTTTCCATGCTGTTTCATTTCTTGTATTGTCTCATAACGGAACACGCACATCATTTGGTGTTGCTATGATGCAAAATTTAATGCCGTTCCTCAAATGTTTTAAATGCACCACTATATCGAAAGAATCCACGGGTTAGAGCGGGAATGTGATTTACTTCCACTTTGGAAATATAATCACATTTTCCAACACTTCTTGCGGTTCCTCGTGTTTGTCAACAGAAACTAATGCAGTATTATGAGGCTAAAGGAGGTTACTGTCTAACGCTGTAAGGACTACTGATGCCTGTGGCCAATGGCCTTCCTCAGCGCAGATGGGCCAACGGCAGGGATGCAGGATTATGACACTTCTGCATTACCCCCACACCTGATTTTTTTACCGCATTATTCCACGAGAACCCGGCACAGATTCAAGTGAAAATTTCCGAGAGCCTGCCGTATACCGCTAGCGAAGGTCCTGGTCACCTGCTTGGAACGGGATAGTTTTTTTAAACGTCCTTTTCCGGAGACAACTTATTCCACATCATTCTGGCCCCCCTCCCCCATCACTCTCTCTCTCTCTCCCTGTGGAGGTCTGTCTCTCTCCCCATCCCCCTCTCATTGCACTTTCCTGACCCTCCCCCTACAGCTGCACACTTATTCCTCTTGATTCTCCCTGCCACACACTCATACACTCTTGCTTTCGCATCCTAAGCATACTCACTATTGCTCGATTCCTGCCAAGGGCTTTTTTTTTTCTAATCGCAATGTGGGTAAATAAATCAAAGTATGAAAAAGCTGAAAGTGACACACATTCATTCGGTGGAAAGCACCACTTGAGCAATTCAGCGTGTTCTGACACTGAATGTGGGCAATTTATATGTCAGAATATTTTTTTGTAAAATAAAGAAAAACAGAAGTATTTAAAAATAACAATTAGGCTAAGTATTTCACATTTTTTATTAATATTGTTAATAATATTGTTAATATTAACTAAAGCAGTATTTGATGCACTCCTTTTGGGAGTGTGAAACTTTTATATCATTGCTGAAGCGTTTATGCTGTATATTGTGCAAGTCAATTATTAAGAGCAAAAATAAGATACTTGGTGACATATTAAAACAATGTACACATGTACCGATAAATGCCCAAATCGTGTTTGTATTCCAATCACTGCGTGGGTACGACTATGCCTGCAGTATATTGTGAGGACAGTTTTATTGCAGGGACAATGTCATGTCCTCTCTGCTGCACACCACCCACCAGTCTTTAACACCGCCAATAAAACAACTAAAACAAAATGGCTTCCTGTCTAGTTACGGTACAGCTGGTTTGCAAAATATACCATTAAAACCAGCAAGTCAGAAAATGTGAATATGTCACTATATTTGTTTCATTTTTGGTTATTATCCACTTGGTGGGATATAAATTCTGGCCCACTAAAGTAACGTAATAGATGCAGCCTAGCAAAATCAGTTCAGTAGGATGGTAAATATTAGTGACAACAAATTTCATTTTATCTTGACAGCATGAAAGGGAGGCCCTGAATAATTTAAAGGTAAATATCTGGATTCATGTACTCGGACAAAGTTCCTGCAGCTCTGGTAGAGTGCATGACTCTGGCAATCTCAAGATCATGGGCTCGATTCCCGAGGAAGGCATGAACCCTAAATGTAATGCAAGTCACTTTGGACAAAACCATCTGCCAAATGCATAAATGTAAGCTATCCATCTCAGACTTTATATGGAGGTGAGTCAATTACCTGAGCTAACTACCTCCAGAGGTTCATGCTAAAATAGGGCAACATGGGATTTCTCACAATCTGATTCAGAAATCATAATAGTATAAACCCTACAAAATAAGTGAAAATGGCTATTTTTAAAAATATTACATGTTTCTGGAACAAGCAGCATGTCTTGAGTTTTACTTGTCCCAATGCAAGCTTGTCTTGTTTGAAGCTGGTTGACAATTGGACTCTTGATGGCTAAAATTAAGAAGTATAATTATAGACCAGTATAATTCATTAAATAACAATTTATGGTAAAACTTTATTTCAGTTGTCCACTTTAGACATTTTTCTAACTATACTTTGCAACTGCATGTCAACAAACTCAATTTAGACATTAGTCTAAATTGGACCATCCAAATAAAGTATAACTGGTTACCAGTGTTGGGTGTAACTAATTACTAAGTAATTAGTAAGAAAAGAAATTAGTAAGTAATTAGTAAGTAGTTACTAAGTAACTAATTACTAAGTAATTAGTTACTGTAATTTAATTACTTTTCCCTTGAAAATGTAAAGTAAGGGATTACTCTTCATTTATCTGTAATTTAATTAGTTACTTCTGATGTAATTGAGGTAAATACTGTGTATAGATCGATCCGATCTCACAGCGATTCGTATGCATTTTATGAGGTGTCTAAATCGTACGACCGCACTCGTACAAATTCGTATGAATTATTGTAAAATATGTATGAAAAAAAGTGTGAAATGTTATGAGATCAGACACAAAAAAATCGTGGGTTTAACATCAAAATGTATGGTCTGGTGTTAAAAAATATTTTTTATAATGTAACCTTCTCCACCTTGGTCATTTTAAGGATAATTCATGCAATTTTAGAGTATTTATTTGAAAGAATTAAAACAAATGTATATCCTTGTATTATTCAGCTGGTTGAGATTGATATGGGATTTTGAAAGGAATTAGTAATTAAAAGTAATTAAATACTTTTTAGAGAGAGTAATTAGTACAGTAATCTAATTACACTGTTGAAGAGGTAATTAGTAACTAGTAATTCATTACTTTTTTAGAGTAACTTACCCAACACTGCTGGTTACACTATATTTTACAGTACATGTACTATTTACAGTGTAGTTACACAAGAAAGTACTGGTAATAATGCAACTACATGGGTTAAGGATAGTACCTAGTTATAACCCCGCTATTGTAATTGCTATAAGTACATAGTATGTACATGTGTGTTGGAGCCATTATTTTGAATTGTATTTTTTGTTTGTGACACTAGAGGGCGTATTAGTATTTTGAGTATATTTAAGTGGGGTGATAACGAGTAACAGGTGCGCTGATGGAAGGTCAAACAAACTTTTTGACCGTGCTGTGCTATGTGGAGAGTGGAATTGTGCTCATGCCTGTATGTTTGAATCACAATTTTTGGTTTAGTGTTTTATTTTAGTTTTATTTTGTTGTTTGCAAAGCCAAATGGACAATAAAAGGATTTGGCTTATCAGAAATGGAATCTGAAGGTATGGACATTTATTTATTTGAGCCAAAAAATAAGCACGCGTCAGAAACAGACAATGAAACCATCTGCGTCAGTACAATGTGGAACAGGACTGTAAAATAAAGTGCTAAAAGTATACTTAATTTTCCGTGTTCCACTCCGTTGAGCGCACAAGTCTTTCAAAGTATACTTCATTTGGCTTTGAGAGCAGATGCATTCGCACTATCTAATGCACTTGAGTCACTCGCACATGCGCTGTTGTACGCACACCGTCCGCATGGACACATAAATTGGGCAGCACGCGGACATTGTTCGCTGACCTCCACGAACCCTTGTGACGACAAAAATGAGTGCTCAGACCATTACAGAATGCAGAGGGCTGAAGTATTGGGCTTTAGACATTGATATATTAGATATTCAAAATGAGTCATACAGCAGTCATACTTTGTCTCCATGTGTTGAATCGTCAGCATTTTATTGGCCACTTCTCTCCAATGATAGACAGATGATGTTGGAGCATGTACATGCTTATCATGCAACATAATCTTCTTTAGTTTTCATTCATTTTTCCTTCTTAAGCCATAGCAGGCTACGTTCGACATTATCCTGAGTATCTTTATTTAGCGTACACTTTCTTAATGTGGTTCTTAAGTGGTGGGCTGCAGATCTGTTCTGATTGGTTTATAAATGATAAACTTCAGTTCAGGCGTGTGTTTGTTAAAGTCAAAATAATCCAAATAAAACGGTCATAAAATATATAGTTTCCCCTCACAGCTGTGCTTAGAATTTGTCTCCCTGTGGCCTGTACAAGTATAACATTAAAATAATTTAATGCAAGTTTTTTTTAAGTAGCCGTGTAACAAGCAGGGTAATGTACAGTCATGGACGGTCATTGGCAAAACAGATGCTCTCGGGGTGATACAAGACCAGATCCTGAACACCCTGTCTTTATTTTGCGATAATGGCCCTCTGATTGTATAATATCCCTTGCTTAAAATGAATCGCAGACCTTTGCTGTGTACCCAAATAGACTACAATGACCTTGGGTTGCTTATGCTGTAGTTTTGCAGAGGATCTGTCATAAGGCTGGCAATGAGTAGATGTGACATATCCCCAAGCATACAGTGGTGCTCTTTAAAAAAAAAGAAGCCAATATACAATATGAAAAAGAACACTATCAGGTTTCTTTATACATCTATATTTATTATATATTTGGATTGCAGAGAATGAAAAGTAATAACCTACATTAAACCATAAAGGATTTGTTGTTGTTGTTGTTGTAAGAACTGGTCAAATGAATACCCTGAATGCATTGGAAGTCGCTTTGGATAAAATTCAGAAATGTACAAGTAATCTGCCTTAAGGAAGGCAGGTTTTGTGTTCTCATGACCCCGATACGACTCTCTTCCTCGTGTGCAAGACCAGCTAAACAGCTAATTCATTTAAAGATGTGTTTTTAAAAGCTGGACTATTTTAAGTTGTGAAACACCCCACAAATAGCATGAGATGCAATAAAATGGCCAAATGCAACAGCATGATGTCAGCACGCTAACTATATAGCTGCTAAAAATATAAATGTACATATGAAGAGTTCAGATGCAAAAGCCTCTAAATGCCATTTGAAATTTTCTTCTTTAATGATGATTTTTATCAAACTTGTATATTTAAGTTCAGTAATTTCACTTAAATAACAATTAATAGGTAATTATCATTGCCATTTAAGTGAAATCACTGAACTTAAATATACAAGCTTGATAAAAAAAAAGATCATTCTAGAAGAAAATTTCAAATGGCACTTAGAGGCTTTTGCATCTGAATTCTTCATATATACACTAGCGGTTCAAAAGGGTCAGTATGATTTTTTTTTAAGAAATCACCATATTTGAATGATTTCTGGAGGATCATGTGACACTGAATGATTCCGCTGATTCCACTTTACCATCGCAATAAAAAAATACATTTTAAATACATAGACAAATAGGTATATATATTTCTAAAATCAAGATAAAAAACATGTATTCTGTTGTTTGATGACTAATAATGACATCCCTAATAGAGCCCGACCGATAAAGAATTTTGAAAGCCGATACCGATACAAATATTTGGGGGTTTTAAAATCCGATATTCCGATATATCGGCTGATTTTTTTATTTTTTATTAAATACTGTTGGATTTCACACACGTGTAAAAGAAAAAGTTACTTTTCTGCACAAGATACATTTGATACTTTTTCTCTATGTCTAAATGTTCACTCCTCGCAAGTATAACTTACGTATATTTTACAATGCAGGGACTGTAACTAGAGATATGCTAGTTATAAATACAGTAATCATTACTTTATTTAGGCAGAAAAAGTTCATTGTGGTTTCCAAGCTCATTAATGTTAACGTTAGCGGTCTTCCACTGATGATAGTGGCATTAGCTAGCTTTGTGGTTAGCTAGTCTATGCTGAGGCATAATTTAGCAATAGATAACATCACACTGCAAATTGTTAAACATACATTTTCAATATAACATGCCAAGGAGAGATGATTGAAGCGTGTTTCGTCCGTTTTTATTTTATTATTTAAATATTTAAACATTTATCGGCCATTATAATACCGATATTTTGGAAAATGCCTAATATCGGCCGATAATATCGGCCGGCCAATATATCGGTCTGGCTCTAATCCCTAATGAATCTTGTGCTACTTAATTAATGTCAAGCCAGTATCAATCTCCATTTCCAGACTAATATATTTTGAGGTAGTATCAAATATATCTCTAAAACAATTCTCTAAAATGTCTCCCCTTGTTTTAGCAGAGAATCCCTTCTTGTCACTCAACAACAAAAGGGATGAAAGCAGATATGAATTGTTTATTGCTGTCCCACTGTGACCCTTGTCTAACATCGTAGGAGATTTATTGTCTCCAAACTCTTCCCCCTGACCTTATCTGTGCTCTCCAGCTTTGTAGACACAGAATGTGTCTTCCCAAAAAAAAAAAGGCAACAACATGTGCAGTATCTTCCATCATCACCCACACACTAACCACACTGGTAGGAGGCTTCGGTGGCACAACTCAGCACTTAAATTCAGAAATCCACCAGGCCTCTCCTCCTGAAATCTGTTGCTATAGAATTATTTCGTGAAGGTCATTAGCGACTGATATTGCGGTACCGTAGACATACAGCACAGGGGACCAGCGGCAAAGCCACTCCCCATGAAAGCAGATGCTGAGGGGGCAGGGAGGGCAGGGCTCGGGAAGGGAGCGGCCAGATAAGAGGAGAAGCAGGCGAGTAAACATTAGCACGGCTGATGAGACAACACACAGGCCGCTTTCTGTTACTATTTCATTGTGCTTTGCCATGAAATCCTCGTCAAAGGGAAATGCATAGAATCTGGTCGCCAAACCAGAAACGGCTAGCAAAAATGTTGACTATGCAATTGTCAGTAGGCTGAAAGCATCAAACATTTCACCTTTGCTCATGGGGGAAGGGACTTTATTGCCATTATCTGATGACGGGAGAGCGAAAATAGCCTCTGCATGAATTAAATGATGTTAGCTGGTGATAGACAGGCTGATGCATCAATCACCCGACAGGCAGACAGTTATGTCTTGCATTGCTCTATCTATATACTGTTGTAAAATCTAAGATTAAAAAAATTCAGCTCAAGTAATAGCCAGTTGTCAGTCACCTAAATGTATTCTTGTAAATTTATGTCAACCAAATCAGCGCCAGAGTACGAATTGAACCTTTTTGCCCACCCACCGCATTGGCTTTTTAAGCAGCTATTTTATTTTTTCTATTCAAATATAATAAATTCTATATTATTATATCGCGCCAGAGCACAAACATTCACCCTCCATTTTTTGCGAATAATGCCATCCATATACTACATACCTATTACTTTTAAAAGGAATACTTTATGGTCTGCCCAAGGCTACAGTGTTAAACAGAATAAATAATTATTTTTGACTAACTGTCCTTTTATAGACATAATTGGTGCTTATAAAGGCATTAGACAAATATTGTAGTTTTTTACTCCGCTTTTATAGTTTTGATTGGAATACATCATATCAAGTTGGACTGTCGCGTACAGTTTTTAACCGCACAAGTTGAAACATTTGTAGTATCCAAAGCTTAAAACAAATATGATCTGAAAATGTCACTTCGGCAGAGAGTTAAAACTCCATTCCATTCCAATGGAAATGAATAACCTCTTGTCGCAAGTATTTCTTCTAAGAATTGCAAGTTTTTGGGGAAACCTGTTTCAATATGTTGTTTTCAATAATGCATTACTTAATTATTTAAAATTAATTTAATTATTCAAGTTAAAGGGGTCATGAACTGTATTTTTAAATTTTATTATATTGTTGTCTGATGTCAACTTATGACGTTTTTGCATTCAAAAACATCAAAATGAATAAGTAATAGGCTATTTTCTACCCTAGTTTTGACCCTAGCTGAAAAACGCTCGGTTGTTATGGGCGTCTCGCACTGAAGACTTGGAAGTAAACGCCCAATGCTGTGAGTGGATAATAGTTTTGCATATTATAATGAGTTTCAACTCACCCGTCGATGCACGTGGGGGAAACTGTTCTGAAGACGTCCAATGTTGTAAAATGTCAACCGGAATGATTCGCCCATACATGTTCGACCCAGAGTCCGTGTGTTGCACCATTCCTGTCAGATCCAATATAGACGGCACAGCAACGTTCTTTACTCTTAATCGGTCTGCAAATCCAGTCTTGTTTAAAAAGCATTCCTCAGTGAAATGAAGCAAACAGACGGACAGTGTTTTACCTCATCAGCTGGAACGTCATTAAAAATAAAGTTTAACCATGCAGTCCTTTTGGAATCCAGAGGAAGCTTATGCAGCGACTGTCTTCTTCCACAACCAGGCATTGCACACTATTTTGTTTTGCTCGGTAGCTTGAACCGGTCTGTCATCGCGAGGTAGGCCTATGTTATTTAGCTATTCGTGTAATGGTGAATCGGTGGGCGGGGCTAAACCGTGGGGGGGTGTGGTGTTTTATCCTCTTTGACGTCATAGTTCCCCACTTGGAAAAACGAGTCGTTTGCTGAGCCTGGTGTCAATAAAAGCTTTTATTGGACTAACAAGGACGTTTTCAGTTAATATGATGACCTCTTAGACGTCAAAAGCTCAAGGAAAATTGGATTTCTCAGTTCATCACCCCTTTAAATATAAACATGCCCTGTCTCTTTCATCTGCATGAATATAATATCTGCTCTCCGTTTCAGTTTATTACAATTAAAAATATATTAAGAGTGGTGATGACAATAGCTCAAAATCCTCATAAAAGCTGTATTAGTTTCATTGGCAACAATGTCACTCAATTGTCCAAGAACCAGTTCGTAAATATTAATGATTAACGCTAAATATTAACGAGTGCCCATGAAATTCCAAATCGTGTTCCAGTAAACAAGATTCACACTCTTGACTGTCACTATAATCTATGTTTTCTCTTTGGACGTAGCCGCTTCATCGGGTGCGAAGCAGTGTGCTTGAAATGAAGAGCTATTAGTTCCCAGAAAAGGTGCCGTGGTTGGGACGGGGGATGGTCTTTATGGCTACACAGTACACACACAGGAGAACGTCCTATTCCACTCAGTGTGGATTGGCCGTGCAGCTAATCTGAGATCACCCTCCAGCTATCCCCAATTCTCAAACCAATATGTGAACACAATCAAACGATCTTTTAAATGTGACACCGTGTGCTCATCTGGAAACATGTGATTTGCATTAGTTTATTAGGCTGCCCTACTTTATTCCATATGAGAAATGGAGAAGCAGCTGGATGTGTTGAATACGGTTGCTCTTTTGTGTATATGGGCCATTATCTCATCACTGTGTTCTTGGTCGAGAATATTGAGATATTGAAGCAACCAAAAACAGCAGCAAAGAATTAATCTGCATTGATGGAAGAAATGCTGATTAATACTGGTGATTGCTCTTTTTTGAGCAACTGTCTCTTTAAGATGATTCGCTATAGTGTTGTATTCCTCCTTTGTAAGGTAAAAACATCTAATCCAACCAAATACACTTCTCCTATTTACATACCATTCACTGTAGAGGTATGTTGTCCAACATTTCATTTTATTTTCACTCCGCGTTTGTCCAAGTTATTGCCCAACATTATAAAAACTACTAAAGAAATGATTTGTCTACATTATTGAGAGATTCTAAGTGATGTTTTTGTTTTCCTCACAGGCTAAGGACAGTGACGATGATGAGGAAGTCGTCCATGTCGACCGGGATCACTTTATGGATGAATTTTTTGAACAGGTAAACTTTATCTTACGGCAAATATCATATCCAGTTATGATTTCGCAGATGTAGCTGATTTGATTTGCTCATCATATCACTCTGAGTGCTGCTGTCATTAATGCAAAAGAGAGACAAACCAATTACTAAAACATTCTGTGATTCATGTAAATATTCGATTTCAACTTATAGCTGGAACGCACTTAGGGCCAGATTTATTCGTATAGGCATTCGTAACTTTATTGGCTCTTCAAACTGTTGATAAAACCACATAACTACACCCCGGCCTCAGGTCGTTTGCAGTGGAAGGGTAAATAAATAACTGGTTGTTTGAATAAGTACAGCATTTTCTTTTCTCAACAAACACTATGGGCCAGATTTACTAAACAGGGCAACACAATCCCATAAAAGTGCCGATGGGAGAGGAAAGTTCTGCGTGATCTACTGACGACGTGCAAATGAAAGAACACACATGCAGGATGTGCAACGCAATCTACCGAGAGCAGCGCAAATTAGCGTTAGGTTTGAGACACGCTTTTTTTGGGCGGTAAATAATGCCGCAGTAAATTGACCAGCGCAAACCATAGTAAATCACCTTGCGTGATTCATTTTAATACTCTCCTACAATTAATTTTGCGTCTGAAAGGGAAACTCCTACAAATCCATTTGCAATAATAACTGTTCACGGCTTTTCAGCGCTAATTTTTTAGTTTATGTTTTTAGAAATCCTGACAGTAGTTTTTAAATGCTTTTAGTAAATCTGGCTCTATATATAAAGGCTAAAGTTTTATGTATTCGAGGAGCAGAGAAGAGTGTCCGAGTAGTTTTTTTTTTTATTTGTCATCGAGTCATAGCCAATCCTGCCTTAAATAGCTTGTTCGTAGCACTTCATCTTTTAAAACATGAGATTTTGGCCAAATAGAAAAAAAAAAAAAAGCGCCCACATAGCTACAGTAAACGTTATAACCTGTAAGTTATGCGATGACCTCAGACGGCGTTCTAATAAAGGATAAAAACACAACATTCACTAGTCTATTTTATTTGAGCTTGAGTTTGGTAAAATGTTAATATAATGGCACATGCTAGTATGATCATATAAAAAATCCACAATATCAGGTTCGACAATAGTGTTTAATTATTTAAAAAGTACAATGGGTTTTTTTTTTCAATTCCTTAAAAGTAGCATTCAGGATTTCATGGGGGGGTGTATTTTGCCTATGTCACAATATGAGGTGAATCCGTCCCAGAACACACTATTTGATTTTGAAAATCTGAACAGATTTTTTTTTTTTTTTTTTTAAACATCCCATCATGCACTTGCTGACTTTGTAAATGGTTACAGATGAAAACTGGGCATTATTAAAGTAAATACATACCAAATACTACCAGACTTTCAAGTCATTCCAAACACAACAATCTCACGCAGAAACACGCATCTCATTGACAGAAGATGCATGACAAATAAATGAAAACAATGTGTTTTAGAATCGGCTCAAAAAATGTTTGATATCCTATCCTCTGACTAAATGGAATCATAGTCTGAAGCTGAAATGTCAATGCCCGACTGCCCATCGTGATCCGACTGCACAAAATCTGCAGATTTTCCCTGACTTTCAGCAACCAACGTTGACTCATCCAGACAGTAAATCGGGGCAAAAAAAATTGTGTAGCGTATTTAGCCTTTAACTACTTAAACCAATTCTGATAATATAATTTGTAATGAAAACTATTTACTATAGTGGCCAAAAGTGATGTCTGGAGGGAATATTTGTTTCTGACACTACAAGTTTGATTTAACAATTAAAATATAAGGAAAATATTTAATATTTTTTTGAAATATTTTAAATATGCAGAAAAAACAAAACACTAAACTTGGTCATTTATCTGACAAAATTATTTGGCAAAAAAAAGCAAACTTATTTTACAATGCATAGAAAAACGAAAAGCTCACATGATAAAGCATATATTGACTCATTTACTAATATTAAGTTGGTTCTCTCTTGTTTTTGCATGTGTTCATAATTTCTTTGTATGACAGCCAGGCCAAAAATTGTCCGAACAATTTGGCTTATTTTATTGCCTTATCACAAACAAATGTGAAAATTTTTAAATTTATTTAATAGTCAAGTCAAGGCAAGTCACTTTCATTTCTATAGCACTTTACACGATACAGTTTGTTTTACAGCAGCTTTACAGTGATAACAGGAAAATTATGCATTTTCGGCTGTTGTTGAAGTCAGTTCAGTGTTGATTCAGTTCCGTTGTAAAGATCATCAATTATTAAATTAGTTCATTTTATCTATATTGTTGAATATTAAGTGTCCCCAACTAAGCAAGCCAGAGGCGACAGTGGCAAGGAACCCAAACTCCATCATGTGACAGAATGGAGAAAAAAACCAGCCTCAGTCGAGGGGCAGTTCTCCTCTGGCCAACGAACGAACACGGTGTGATTATGATTCAGGCTGCATCACAAGTCAGAATCGGATTCATCATGCCAGTATGAATAATATTTGAAGAAAAAAAAAAAGAATAAAGGGTGAGGATGTCAATTTTCCTTGGCCGGACATCACTTATGGCCAATACTGCTAGTAGATTCAAAATTATTAAATCTAAGAAATAAAACAAACAAAAAAAAGGCTCTTGGCATTTTTTTCCCATACTGTTCTTTATTACTAATTTGTATGCACACCTTAAAGCAGTTTAGTTCCTGCATGCTTTCTTCCAAATGATAAACATTGATCGCAAATACATTTCCAAAGCTAACATTTAATGTGACATGAAATAATATGGTAGCCTATCTGTAATATGGGATATAGAAATATGGTGAAAATGTCAAAATATTATTTTTTTTATAAACATATAATCTAATTATACTATAAATATACATTTTTTATATAATTAATAAATAAAAATATTAATTTGCTCCATGTTAATCAAGCTGATTAGCCAAATACTTGATCTTTTCCTCTCTTTTTTTTTCACAGAGTTTCACAATATGCAAGTAGTCATTTAGATTTAGACCTCTTTCATATAATTTGCGAATGTCACTAAATGGATTATTAAACGCATGTTCTCTTGACAGGTTGAGGAGATCCGTGGCTGTATTGAAAAGCTGTCAGAGGATGTAGAACAGGTCAAGAAGCAGCACAGTGCCATCCTAGCAGCACCCAACCCTGATGAAAGTGAGTTCCACCACACCATTCAGCACACCGTTTTATCCCAACTACTGCCTCAGCGTTTACACTGCGTCAATGAAAAAGCGTTCACATTCATTTCAGTGTGGTTTGAAAATGAATATTCTGCCTCTAGAATATGGTTGTTTTTCAGATCACTAACATGAGCACGTATGTGGCGCTGCATCAGTGAGACGTTCAGGCATACAATAAAAAAAGTGCACATTTAATGTATTACCTCCCCCATATCTCCCTCTAGGATGTTGCCATTCGCGCATACAAATAGAAACACACTAACACACGTTTGTAAATGCATATCTATATCTCAGGGCAACATGACACATTTTTACATTAGCTTTTAACTCCACCCACGTTTTCAACCTTATATCGTATATATTTGCATTGTCTACTATACTGCTCGCGCTTGAAAGGATCGTTCGCCCAAAAATGAATCATTTACTCATGTTCATTGCATAAAATATCACTTGTGTGTTATATTCAAAATCTTTACATGGGAATTTAAAGTCACATGTAAACTTTTATGTACAGAAGTTGAGTAAATGAGGACTAGGGTTATCACGATTCTCCAAATCCTCGATTCCATTATATTTTCGATTCTAAGGTCACGGTTGGATTCAATTCTCGATTTTTATCAATCGGCCAATCAGGATGCTCTCTGTCTTACATGCGCTTCATGAGGCACACATGCAAGGTCTCTCGCTCTCTCCCTCTCTGCTGTGCACGCAATACGGTTTGAAGCACAGTTTTTTCTGTCCCGGCATGCACGCTCACTCTTGCTCGCTTACAGGAGATTTTAACGAATTTGCGTGCATCAGGGAGCCGCTATCAATAGAACTTCCGCGAGACTTGGGATGTCTGCAAACTTTTTTGAAGCGCGAACGTTGTCAACATAACTCACTGGAAATCCAAAAAACTTCCACACCTGCGACTTCAATGAAGGGTTCTGTCGATGGGTCTCCTGCATCTTGCTATCTTTTGGATGGCTGTAGCTAAGTTAGAGAAGGTTGACCATAGACTCACAGCACTTCAAAACGCGCGTTTTTTCCGCTTGGCAAGCCGAACGGATACCATACCATACCAACTTTATTTATAAAGCACATTTAAAAACAACCAAGGTTGACCAAAGTGCTGTACATTAACAGATAAACAACAACAACAAGCAAGCAATTAAAACAATCAATAAACTATAAAACTATACAAGGTACAACTCTCACGCAGGAGTAAATGCCAATGAATAAAAGTGTGTCTTAAGTCGTGATTTAAAAGTGTGTAGGCTAGGGGCTAATCTGACGTGCAGAGGCAGATCATTCCACAACCTTGGGGCCACAACTGAAAAAGCTCGATCACCCCTATTTTTGAGTCGCGTTCTAGGGACCGATAAGATTAGCTGGTCAGCAGACCTTAATGACCTCGAAGGAGCGTGAATCTTCAGTAGTTCAGAGATATAAACTGGGGCTTGACCATTAAGAGATTTAAAAACAAACAACAAAATCTTAAATTGTATTCTAAATGTGACATCATCGACGATTCCAGTTTTTAATTCGAAGTTTGAGATTGTAAATTAATTTCGATCGATTTCGATTTAAAATCGGAATCAAGACACCCTTAATGAGGACAGAATTTTTTTTGAAGAAGAAGAACTGTCCCTGTAACATATGTACAACCTCTAAAAAAAAGATCATAGATGCATATTCGGTCAAAATGCAGGAAGGTTTGAGGGGTGCAAATTCGATAAAGTATTTATCACGTTTTGGAAAGCACTTGACTGCAGTTGTGTGGTAAGATATATGAGCTCATTGGTGAGCCTATTCAAGCCTTTCTCCAATACCTTGCATTTGCGCCACCCACTCTACAAAAGAGTCGCCACATCGCTCCAAGTGTTTGTTAGTCCGAACCCACACACCTCATAGTGCACCAGCCCACACTGCATCTATAGAGGCTGTTTCTCAGCTCTGAGTCCTCAAATGTTTTTAAAAAATCCTGCTCACCTCATCTTTCCCCAGCAACAATCTTCAATTACGGCAAATGTCTATGAGTGTTTGACTCGTTCCAGTATTGTCTGTGACTAATGTGTGAGGTCATTCTGACAGAGCAGCTCTTTAGTAAATGTGCAGTAAGCCAACTGTTTCCAAATCAGTGCGGTTCCAATGTTATTTCATGAAGAAATGCTTTTGTGGAATCTGTTATTTTACAGGTACTCAAATATTGCTCATAAATTAACATTAAATAGTAGGGGTGTAACGATATACGTATTCGTATTGAAGCGTTCGGTACGAGGCTTTCGGTTCGGTTTTCGTTATTTCAAATTTAGGCGCTTCGAAAATTTGGGCCAAAATTTCGTTATTCCAAATGTAGGCGCGTCGCGTGTGGCAAGTGCGCTCATAATGTAAGAGACGCTGGCGTGACCACAACATTGCCCAACATCAAATGGTAAATGTAATGTAAGTGGAACGAAACTGAGCTACTCGTTATTGTATGGTTGACGGACCGTTTATCTTAATATCTGATAATCTGATAATCGCTGATCTTAATCAAGCAGCACTGTTACTACAGCGAAATCAGAAAGATAGCATTTGAATTCGTCACTGAAGTAATAACATCGATGCGAGATCTAGTGAGAAACATTCACATTTCTCCGTTATTAACATATCAAACCGCGCTGACATGGAAACCAGGAACAAACATTGTGCCATGAATGAACTATCCACTGTCCACAGATCAGCAACATTCACCATGGATTTACTGTATAACACTACTAACTGTAACCATTGAAGTTTGGCAGGAATAGTAAGCTATAATGCTTTCAAGTAACATCACATCGGTTTTATCTTGACATTATGAACACAATTACTGCCCTCAAATGCTAATCTGAACTAAAATAAACCTTTGTTTATAACTACTAATTTTGTCCAAGGAGCTGTTTTGTTTATGCTCCAAAGAAAAGTCAAGTATAGCTCCATCATTGCTCGAAGTTAAAAAAAAAAAAAAACTTTATGATGTTAGTTTTAATAAAAATATAATACAAAAAAATTAAATCAAGGAAATTTCTCTGGCATTTCTTTCTTTTTGCCGTTTCGGAAACGTACCGAACCGTGACACAAGTGTATCTTATCGAACCGTGAATTTTGTGAACCGTTACACCCCTATTAAATAGCAAAAAGACCGTTTTTAAAGGTGAAGAGTGTATTTTTGTGTGTACTTTTACCCCATTTAATAAGAAGACACAACCATAAGTATCCTTATTCATAGGCTATTTTTTTCTGAAAAGCAAGTGAAAATAAATACTTCACCTTACAATAGTAATCAAACATTAGTTTCAGGCAAGGTTAAATTTATAAAATAGATTTGGGTTTATTCGCTTACAAAAAAAAGGGCCATAGTCCTTCCATGTTTGTTTTTTTCTAGACCATTTAAAATGGAAGTAATGGTGCTTTCATTTCTCAATGTTTTTGATTGAATTGAGTGAGTGATTCGGTGACTCTCTTCTTGCACTCTTGGAACGCTGCTCAGCCAATCAAATTCGAGGACCAGTCCAGAACTGTTTAATATTGTAAATAACCACACAAAACATGTTATTAAAGAATTCTAGTGTATTAGTCTCCTGTTAACCTGTTTTATTATTGTGGCTATACTATGCTTATGACTATATTTTAGCATGCCTGTTTACTTCCATTGCTCGTGCTTTACTGTAGCTACAAATTTTTCGAAATCATTTTGTTGTATCTGTCTTTATGCCGCAAATGCGGTTAATACATCTTATTGAACGCACTGAACCCAAAACCCAGAGTACCCTCTGAAGCTGCCTGGCTTAGATCCAGGAAATCCACAGCCTATGAATGACTCAGCTGCTATGGATGAATCTTTAATAGATGACGTCTCACTGTGTCTGGCAGTTTTGGTTCAGTTTCTTACATTTGACTGCATGTGATTCGCTTTGGTTTCAATGCATGGTTTCTTTGTTTCTGTTAAGTTGTTGCATGCATGTATAAGAACATTATTTTCTTTCTTTTTTTCCCTGTTCTCTTTTCTTTTGCTTCCCCCCCTCCTGTCTGTTTTCACCACGCTGCATGAAGGATGAAGAGAACCTGTGGAAGTTGAGTGTCTGTCTCGATATCTGTGTCAGTGTGTACCCGGAAACCTGAGAAGAGGTGGAGAACATATTTAATAAACTAACTCTTAAAGGAACAGTGCACCCAAATGAAAATTTTGTCATTATGTACTCACGCTCATGTCGTTCCAAGATGTTAGGATGACTTTTTCATACAAAAGTAGATGGCGATTTATGTTCCAAAAATGACCAAAGGGAATCATTTCATATGGACTGACTATTATACAATTTTTTGTCCTTTTTGGTTGTGTAAATCACCATCTCCTGTTATTTATGGAAAAAGATGTATATGCTAAATTATACAGGGAAAATGACTTGAGAATGAGTATATGACATGATAAGTTTGACATTTGAAGGCAATTTTAAGTCGTTTTCAGTTTCTCCTTCAGTTTCAGTCGTGTTGTGTGTGTTGTTTTTGTAAGTTATTGAGATTGTAATGTTATTAATTCTGCATAACATGTATAGTATAGAAGAATTTGAGGCCCAATGCCCATTTCTTACAGCAGAAGCCTTTGAATTTAGTCACAGGAAGACTGTTATTTCTCATTTAGCAGATGTCTTTTATCCAAAATATCTTACTCCTAATATAATGACAGGAATATGATCTCAGTCACTGACAAGTTTGTGGCTCACGTCAATTTGGGATCAAACCAACGTTTTCTTGCTTAGATCTTTAACCAAGACTGTAATACCACCCCCTCGCCCTCAGTAATACAGGGTTATTGTGATCTCAGTAACATTTTTAGGTCAGTGCTTCCAGAAGCTAATCCACAACATCTATGTTAGCAGCCCAAGTTCTCCATTAATAAACCCCCACCACAAAACCAAAGCATTTCATGGATTTTTTATTATCCTTTTACTGAGGTCACCCTGCTTTTACATAACATTTTTGTGTATGTGCTACTGTACAAAGCTAAATGTGCAACGTTTGTGAAAAACCAGCTGATAAAAGATGAGCGAATCCCTCTCTTTTAAATTCAACAAATGTGACCTTGAGCAAAAATGTTAACCTCTGTTGGCTCTACGGGTGACTAATGGTTACCTCTTTGCCCTAGTTTATTAATTCACCCAATCAGCTTAAATGACTAAATTAGCCATCAGAATAATACATAATGAACCCCTGCCCCTAAAAGTTCTCCATGTTGCCCTGCAGGTGAGTGACGTTAGCAAGTAAAAATGAGCTGTGCGTAGTTTACTTAGCTGAGGGGTGATGATAAATTGGACGGTTAGCTTTTCTATACTGCCAATCCATAGGGGTTGAGGACTTTTGGTGGTCTGGATAGATTTTGTTGGATGTTCAGTATTCTAAAACAAAAATAAGTGAGTGCTCACTTATTTGCTAGAATGTTTTGCTAAATGCATTTTGCAGTTGGCGGTAATATGTGGCTAAAAATAATAATAATAAAAAAACCTGCTGAAATTACTTAATCTTTTTTTTTAAGGTAGACGACATCAACAAACACCATATGCTACAAAGAATTCAGGTTTATGTAGTTTAACTATATCAGAAATATCAGAAATTCGTATTATTAAACATTAGCTGACAAGAGATCATAAAAGTCAGTCATTAATAGACAGAGCCAGACCTGTATAGCATTTTTACCACAAAAAGGCAATTGAGAAAAAAAATAATAATAATTGGTAAAATAATTTGTGAAAAATATTTAATAAACAAACATGCAGGGGTAGATTTATTTTTGTATATCTCTATGAATTAAATTTTTAGCAGAAATCCTACATCTCATGTTTCTGCAACAGGTTTGCTTTTGCAAATTTTTGGACTGCAAACTGCAAACCGATATAAATAAAATCACGTTCAAGATCTATTAAAATGCTGGTTAGATGTCATGTTAAACAGTGGGTGTGTCAAGAAACATTCTCGTCGGTCAAATCGATCTCTTGACCACATGAGAAAAAAAAGCTGACGTGAGACAATGGCTTGTTTAGAACAGGAAAGAGCAGGACTGCATTTAGCTGTCTGTATGGACAACAATGGTGTAGCGGTGTGCAAATATTGTGATGCGAACTTAGTGACAGGAGATACATTACACTTTTGTCAAATCGATGAACAGGGAAACTGGCCACACCCTGACTACAGCACTTTAACGGACACGAGTGACTAAACAGATCATTTGTTTTACAGGACAGCATTACTTTTTAAGTGCTTTTTTATACTGTTTTGTTTTTCTAAAGCTGCTCTATGTAACTTTTTTGTGTTCAAAATTTACAACATTTATATTATGAGCGAGTACATCATGAATCCATTTTCCAAACCGTGTCCTGAATCACTATGGTACGCCTATTATAAGTGTTCAGACTTTTTAGAGCGGTTGGGTCGACACTGCCGCGGAGTAGCCCAGTACCTGCATGACACGTCATAGACATAGACAGAGAGAAGTAGCTCTGGCTAAAATATTATACCGCAAGACGAATGCTGTTTTGTTTATAAACTGCTAGAGTGCCCAAAAGTTACATAGTGCAGCTTTTTGTAATATTGTTTTTATTGCATTTTCTTGAACACTTCCACAACAATGTGCATCACATGTCTGTAGCATCATGTATAATGTACAAAAACAAAACAAACAAACCAACAACCACCGGGGCTCTTATTACCTGAAAAGTGTAATAGCACAAACCAACATTGGATTATAAAGTATGTACTTTGGAAGTCAGAGTAAACAATACACTGCAATCAAAGATAGCCACAGATACGAAAAATAAAATAGGGTTAGTACAAATTAAAATCTATTTTCAAATAGATATAATATCTAATCAAGCATTTTGTTCCTCCTCCATTATATTGTTCATATCCCCATGCTCAGTAAATAATAAAAAGGGACTGCAAATCTTCTTACATAGTGCAGCTTTAAATTAAAGTGACTTAAATCTTTTTTAACAGTACATTACCAACATTTGTGAATCACTTATTAATTATCAATGCAGATGTTGAGATTTTTCTAAATGCTTGAAAAGTGTTTTTCATATATAAATATACTATGGCTATTACAAAAATATGTACTGAATTTTGTCAATCAAATAATACCAAATTGCCGAAAGCTAACCATCAATTAACTTAACTAAAGAGATAATAAATTGAGTCAAATATATCAGTTCTGGCAAGTTTAACCTTTCAGCGCTCCTAAAAATGAGGAAAAAGTAATTAAGGACACACAATTAAAAAGCTTAAAGACATTATGATCTTTCCTTTAAAAGCTAAAAAAGCAATCATCCTTGGGAACAGAAAAGTTCCCCTAATTGAAAAATCACCCGTATTTACTATGAAACGCCAGTCAACGTGATAAATTAATGTTCACAATGTATAGACGTATAATTTATCACCCTTCTTCTACCCGCCGCCCACCGTCCATCCCCTGAAAAGGATCAGCAGGAGCCACAATATTGATGGCCAGGAGGAGACGCTGAGTGATTTGTGAAGTGTGAGGCTTCTAAATTCTCGATCCAGCTTATTAAAATCCTATTTAGTAATAAGTTATATATATGTATTTCAATCATGACAACATATGGAGTGAATTATTTAACCAACATTTATTGGCATGGGGCATGGATTAAACATATTCTTAATTTTGGCTACGCTGCTGCTAAGAAAATACATTTGTTCAGCTTAGTTAAAATAACATGCTATACGTAAGGATATGCTGCTGCAAGAATACATTAAAACCCCCATTGCAGATCTCTGCAGGTGGCACTTAGGAGGAGGAGGGGTAAACAGAAGTTTTCATAAGGATTAGGATTAGGAAGTACGTCTGGTTGGCTAACGCCACAGTGTTAGAGGAACCAATCAGCGCTCGGTTAGAGTCACGACTGAACTATGTATATATGTTATGCAAAACACAGAAGTACATATTAAAATACAAAAATTTGAGACTTGCACATACAGTGCTTTACAAATTTATTAGACCACCTCCCAATGTAAGGTTTATGCCACAGTCGCTCTAAAGTAACAGTATTGGTGATTACCAAAATCATTTTTTATGTTTCTGTAATGTTTAATCCACCAGTATGTTCTCTTTAGTTACAATTGGCCAAGTCAAAGTCCAGACTTGAATCCTATTGAACAAATTTGGGATTTAGTGGATTCAAAGAAAGGTTCTTCAAAAGGGGTGGTGATGGCGCAGTGGATAAGACACATGCCTTTGGTGTGAGAGACCCAGGTTCGAATCCACTGCGAGACACCAATGTGTCCCTGAGCAAGACACTTAACCCCTAGTTGCTTGAATAAAAGCGTCAGCTAAATGAATGAATGTAAATGTAAAAGTAATTATTTGGGAACAACTAGTATTTGGAAGTTAATAACAACAGAGACTGTGGAAAAAGTACTGTACATAAAAACAACGCCAGCAAGAATGCAAGCTGTTAGCCAAAAGACGCCATGCAGAATATCAAGTTTTTTGGTATTTTGTGTTAATAAAAGCTATTTAGTTGTTTCTATTTGTTCTTTGCATAATAAATGACAATAAAATGTTTAGTTTTTAAACAGCTTTTTGACAGATTCCTAAAAAAAAGTTGTGTTTTCTCTTTATTATGACATGTGGTCTCATAAATGTGTTGTATATTATGATAAATATTTGAGTATGAAATTGCAAGTGCTTTATTCCTTTTAATAAATGCACATATAATCCCTGATGATAAATTGATATTGGCATTAATACTCGTAGAGGGAGAAATGTCATGGTCATCAAACTCATGGCTGGAGAGAAAAGAGAGAAAGCAGCGAGGGATTGGATTAGTCAGAGGAAAGGCGAGTGTGTAGGTGGGAGTTGAAAAGGCTGAGGTGGTGTCCAGGGAGTGAATGGCACTGCAGTAACTATCAATCAACATATGACTGCAGCCTGCAGTCCATACACACGGCCACCGTTTAACAAGAGAGCACTCATTTTTCTCTTTAAAGAACAAGAACTTTATATGGCCTGAGAATGAGATATTTTCAAAGGTTAAAGTCATAAAATCTAATATACATCGCACTACAAAATTCAGGATTGTTCATCTGTATTTTGGTCATGTTCTCCAGTAAAACAATGGATAAATTATGTAAGATAAGAAAACTTTTCATAGAATACATCTTGAACTAAAGTTATTTTTGCATTTATTAAGCATAAACCCTATTTTGTTAAAATATCTTCTATATAAAAGTCTATATATAGATATATAAAATAGATAGATATAAAAAAAATATAAAATAAAATAAGATATAAAAATCTATCTATCTATCTATCTATCTATCTATCTATCTATCTATCTATCTATCTATCTATCTATCTATCTATCTATCTATCTATCTATCTATCTATCTATAATGTTTGTCACATGACTTTGTACCCTATATAATGCAACCAGTGCCCCTTAACTTTGAAAACTCAACATTATATCCATTTAAACAACCTCTCTTTTGTATTCCCTTGTGTTTTTATTCTGCAGAGACCAAGCAGGAGTTGGAGGACCTCACAGCTGACATTAAGAAGACAGCCAATAAAGTGCGCTCTAAATTAAAAGGTATAAAAAAAATGTTTTTTTTTTTTTTTTATTAGCACTTTCATATTTCTTTATATTTGTTTTAGAAAAAACACACAATTATGTAAAATATTGAAAACTTACAGCCAGCTCGCTCTATACTAACAATGAAACAGATCTGAGATCAGTTTGAGATGGTGAACATTCTTGCACTGTTCTTCGACTCTTTGAATTTAGCGTGAAAAAATTTGAAAGGTTCGGGTCTATTTTCAAGTATACATGAAGTTTGGTCCTCTAAAAGCTCCTGAAATGTTCATGCTCACGTAGGCAAATCTAATTTGGAGTCAAACTTTGATTCAAAAGGCAGCCACCTGAGGGAAAGGGAGCTAAGCAAAATAAAATTCTTAAGGAGTTTGGACTAATCTCTTTTGGAGTGTTCTCCTTCTGAAGTCGTGCAGGAAAGGACAAAAAGTTACACTCCACCCCAAGAACAAGATAATATTTTTCGGCAACTAATTCTATGACAATATGAGTGTGTAATTAAACATTGAAAATTGACTATTACACCAATATAAAATACTTGGAGAGAGGTGTCAGTTAGCATTCTCATTCTTCTCAATAGCAGTTGATCGACCAGAGGTACATGACCTGTGTCCTGAAGCTTTGTTTATGTCCACTATTACATTCTGTGAAAACTTTAGTCCCCCGGCTACCATGTCAAAAGTTGCGATTCAAAATAAATTTCACCTGCCGCGACAACAAATTCAGCAGCTTTTAGATCTTGTTGTTGGTCACAAACTCGACGGAGCTCTCAGCCCCGAAATTCATCTGCTGGCAGTTCTCCTTTTTCTATCTTTCTTCTCAAATATATTATGTGTAAAATATTATGATAATATAAATGACCCTTTGAAAGGCGAGTGAATTAGTGCTGCCGGGTTGAGGCATGATACGTTTGGTCATGAGGTCGCAGGGTCGCATACTCGTCTCGAAATTATATAAAATATCCAGGGTTGGATTTAGTTTGCAATTTGGATTATTTTATTTTCATTGATTAGATCCCATGAGTACTGATGCAATTTCAACTGAAGTTTCTATTCTATTTTATTTCTGAAGTGTTTCTTTTTTAAAGAACAACCCTTTCTCGCATAACGCAGCGAAACAGCCCCTGCATGAGTGAATAATTGATTTTTAAGCCATCGATATTAACCAATTTAGCACCACCGGAACCACAGGAAAATTTTAAGCAACCTCCCAAGGTATAGTTCGGGGAACACGCCTAGAAATGGTATACCTTTAGTTAAGTTATAACTTTAGAGTCTTCATAGCGCGCGAATAGACAACATTATCTGGAAATCCAGCTGAATAATCACTTTGGAAACCTTTCAATCTTCTTCATGCAAGTATAGCCCACGCCACAGTGCAACTTCATCGACACTTTCATTGATATAGCCAGTGACACATGGTGCACCCGGCTCCATTAGAACTGAATGGAGTGTGAATCCCATTGTCTCCTGAAGTGGACAGTGAGATCTATTGTTCTTCTGAGATTAAGGGACTTGTTATTACTCTGGGACCGCTTTGTCTGACAGCTAGTGTATATGCACTTTCATTGTAACAGTTCAGTTTGCAAATTACTTTTCGTGTTGTAGTCCACCTCAGTAACTGTTGTAACCGGGTAACCAGGGTGAGAGAGCTGCTATATGAAATGTCAATCATTAAAATAAATTGAATATGCGATATTTATCATGGTCACTGCATAGACTTGGTTTACCAAAGGCTGTTTTATCATATTCAGTTCATTGCTCTATTCCACAGCAATCGAACAAAGTATCGAGCAAGAGGAGGGGTTGAACAGATCATCTGCAGATTTGCGGATCCGCAAGACACAGGTATAAAAATAATGACAAACACCATTATAATATTCTAAATGCTTGTCAAAACATTATTTGCAATCTAACAATAATCATTCAGTCTATTCAGTCAAATCAATGTAATGTGCAAAATAACTGACAAGGAAGAACTTAAGAATTTATTATTGGTCTATAGTCAAGCAACGTCACAACTTATTCTAATATTCAGTATTCAATTAATAAATAATCTTAGAATATTACTTTTACGGATTAACATTTGTTTAATGTTAAATGAACTGATATCAGGCTTATCATTCTTTATGAATAATGTCCATCAAATTCTACATAAAAATACATGCATTGTGTCTTTCACTTGGGAATAATTTTAAAGGAAGGGTTCAGGGGATGTTTAAGACTTTTAAAACTTTTTTGGTCCACATTATTAAGTGGCTTTAAAAATATGTACAATGTACTTATTGTGCTCATGTTGTATTGTAAAACACTTTTGCTGCTATTGAGGTGTGATACGGGTAAGGTTAGGGTCAGCTGTGTAATCACAGATGTAATTACATAAATTAGTTACAGCTGTGGTATTTTTAAAATATAAGTACAATGTAAAATATGTATGTACACAATAAGTCCATTGTATCAAATTATTTGTTTCAATGTAAGTACATAATACTTAAAGTCACTTAATATAAAGTGGGACCGGGACTTTTTTTATTATGTAAAATAGTTTTTCTAAAAGGGAAGCAATCTGACCTTCAGGGTGTCAAGTGAGCTCAGAGACTGACATACTTCCTGTGAACTCTGCCCTCCCTCTGAGCATCTCTGTCAAAAACCTTCCTTGGCGCCATCTGCTGTTCAGAAACAAAATGTGTGCCGTAATCTCTCAAACTGCAGCAAAAGCAGGGGCCGTTTTCACAATGGTCACACTTGGCCCTCAATATTATTATCCTGAGCCGCTTACTGTCAGCGAGTGTGCAGCCTCAACATCTCTACCTTTATCCCACAGCATTCCACGCTGTCACGCAAGTTTGTGGAGGTGATGACGGAGTACAACACCACGCAGTCCAAATACAGGGACCGCTGCAAGGACCGCATTCAGAGACAACTGGAAATTAGTGAGTTCTACTAAGACACACATATGCCCCCATGCAAAAGTTGAGAAACATCCTCCACATTACTGGAACACACATTTTCACCAAAAATCTTACCAACTTAAGCAACAAAAAAGCTATACAGCATGCACTCTCAGAAAAAAAGGTACAAAAGCTGTCACTGGGGCTGTACCATTTCAAAAGGTAAACTTTTGTCCATTTTAGGTTCTAATATGTCCATTTTAGGTGCTGATATATTCATTTCAGGAGCTAATATGTCCATTTTATGTCCTAATACATTTTAGGTAGTAATATGTACATTTCAGGTGCTAACACGTACATTTTAGGTGGTAATATGGACATTTTAGGTGTAAATATGTACATTTCAGGTGCTAATATGTACATTTTAGGTGATAATATGTACCACTAAGCTACCAATATGCAGCCTTTCGGTACAAAAGTGTACTTTTTGAAAAGGTACAGCCCCAGTGCCACAGCTTTTGTACCTTTTTTTATGAGTGTGTAACTGGATCAAAAGCATGACCTGTGCGCCATTTTCTACCTGTTGATCTTATACAAGAACTCAAACCTAATCAAAATACCCAGTATGCACCATAATGATACCATGTACTTCTGATATTTTTAATTAGCTGGCAGAACAACTACCAATGAGGAGCTGGAAGACATGTTGGAGAGCGGGAAACTTGCTATCTTCACTGATGATGTAAGTTTAATAGTCGGAAATCAATGACTAACTAATTTTCCTATGACTTTAAATTACATGAACGTCATAATTTCAGGTCAAATTTTAACACTTGCGCTTTAAAATGTAATTTTACTAAGGTCTAGTTACAAATAGCAGCCTGAGCCCTTATGATACTACTCTGAATGTACATTTTTGCCATATTATCTGTTGGGTAATAGTCCACTGTAAAGTGGGCTTCGCAAAAGTGCAAAGCAGCCCTAAAGGAAAACTAACTTTTAATTTTTTTATTTACCCTAAAATTAAAAGGGTAAATGAGACACCCCACAGCAGTGGCGAGGCTATATAAGGGCCAGAGTGGCCAGAGTTTGGTCCACCCAATCAAATGAGACACAAAAAATAATAATTTGGGGGAAAAAGAAAAAATGTAATGCATAAATGACAATAATAATCACTCAAAAACATGCATTTAGTGGATGTCACTCCCAAAACCCTGCAGCGTGGCCGCTGGTCAAGCATGCAAAGAGTGGTCCCTGTCCCCAGTTCATCGCGAAGGTGCAACCTCACAAAGTTGCGTTATAATCAATGAAGCAATCTATACTGCACAATAATAATTATCCTTTTTACATAATGTCTACCCCACTGTTTTTTTTAATAATGACGGATTTGCGAACGTGCAGAATTCAGCACTGAACAAAAACCCTGGCTTTGAGCAATGAGTGGATTCTGACTTAAACATCTCTGATTGGCCGTTGCATTCAAGAAATCAACAGACATGTCTACGATTGGCATTAACATTGCTTAACACTGCACACACACGTTGTAAATAGAAACCTTTGACACACTCTCCAAAGTGCAAACACAGATATTCAAACAATGAAACGTTTGCCAATTCACCGATATCCTATTACATAGAAAACTGATCCTAGTCCAGCAGTTATGGGCGGCCTCGCCACTGCCCTACTCATACACTTCCCAGACGTGCAAGGGAGTCAACATCAAGTGTGCTATTTGAGACAGAAACTATTAATTTGGTTTCCATGGAAGCATATTCACATATTTCATAATTTGTTCACTGTTTCACCCAATCTGTATGTGCAAAAAAGCTATGTGCAAATGTATGTTGAATAATAGCAACTTAACCTTTCTAATATTCTCTGTTTAACAGATCAAAATGGACTCCCAGATGACCAAGCAGGCACTAAATGAGATTGAGACCCGACACACTGAGATCATTAAGTTGGAGAACAGCATCCGTGAGCTGCACGACATGTTTGTGGACATGGCCATGCTGGTGGAGAGTCAGGTACAACCAAGAGTCCAGCATTTCATCGGAGCAGAAATGCTCCAAATACTATTTGATCAAATGCTACCAATGTAATCGTGTCACAAAAGTCCCTTCCACAAGGTTGTTAGTAAAGTACTGTATATAAAGCAGCTTTATTAAAATGGCGGACTGCGGTTTGGTTCCATCTGGACATAATTGCGGCATGCAGATTAAAGTGAAAAGCGCGGTTCACACCACAAGCACTCAGGGTTGTTTATGCTAATGATCTTTCTGAGCTATATCTATAATATTTTTATCTAGAACCAAAAGTGTTTCATTCAAGCCCTTTCTGTGCATGTTGCTTCTCTCTCTCTCTCTCTCTATCTCTCTGTCGCTAAAAATGTAAACCGCCACATTAAGAGCTACAGATGACAAGGTTAAGGAGCAGCAAAATAGATACTTTCGCTAAAACACTGCAGAAAACGAGAATGCAGCTAATACAATTATTTTTATCGATCATTAAGATGACTCTGACCATTTCACTTTGAGACATGTTAAAGTGTGGCATCTTTAGACATTTTTTTTAAATATATTTAGCATTATTAATAAGCATTTAAAGAGCTTTTCATATAAACAATGTTATAATTTGGGAAATTATTTAGAGATGGCAAGGGAAGACAAAAAACATTTAAATTACTAGTTAACTTTGTTTTGTCCTCATAATGAGAGTTTTGATTATTAGATTATGTACATTGTTTATTTTTAGTTGTTTATTGTTTTGAGCAAAATATTAAAATGGTCCATAGTTTTCTTAAGAGGCAAACCCTTCAGCCCCAGTATGTTTTCTCAGTCCCAACGCCTTCTTTGTGCCATTCACAAAGGTGTCTAAATGTAATTATAATTATTTTTAAATAGCCTATTAAAATATCTAATCTAACCTTTTTATATTCATACCATTGGGAGAAATATTAACTTTTTTTATTTTTTGGTATAAATTCTTAGACATCACTGTTTTGGCTCTTGGGTCCCAAGATAATTTTGAGGTTTTTTTAAGAGGGTTTTTTTTTCTTGCCTTTGGCTGCCTCGATGGAAATAAAACAGTATAAGCCTATATATATTCAAAAAGTTTTATCCGGACCTCTGTTGGGAATGAAATTTTATATTTGTTAATCCTTATGTCATTCCAAACCTGTGTCATTTAAGTTTTATTTATATGCTATTTTATTTTGTTATTTACTAAAAAATCCATCTAATATTTATATTTAGTACAATTAGTACAATTAGTACAATTCATAATGGCCACTGTCAGGCTTGGCCAATGATTTTTTGAATTCTGGATATAAACACGGACTGGACGAAAAGTAGACTTCGTTGAGCTCCACATTGATGCTTTCAAATGTAATTCACAGCAATATATTTCCATGCGACCAAGAACAGTGGAAATTTTTTATGCAACATTATCCCTGTACTTTAACATGATGGCATTCTATAGCAAGGGCGTAGAGGTGCACTCAGTCATCCACCGGGAAGCGTTTAAGCGAATCTTAACTTTCAAGTCTTCCGATTTTAGCATTGGACACAGTGATTGTCGTGTGTGTGTGTGGATATTGTTTTTTTGAAGTGCCTATTTTTGTCATTCACAGGGCGAGATGATTGACAGAATTGAGTATAACGTGGAACACTCAGTGGACTATGTAGAGAGAGCAGTTTCTGACACCAAGAAGGCTGTCAAATACCAGAGTCAGGCACGCAAGGTAAAACACTCAGCAGTTACACCTGACGTCGTTCAATATTATGCCCTTTGTGTTCAATGATTCATGCTTTCTAGAGAACGTAGGCTCAGTCCTAAGCTGTCATGTACAAAAATGAATAATAGAAGAGCATTTTGAAATTATTCCTAAACCACTTAAACCATCCAAAGAAAAACTATAATGCTCCTTTCTTTGGCGCTCATTGGTTCTCAGCAGATACTGTCTTCTCACAGGTTTTTTGCTGCAGTTTTGCTGGCTAACGTCCACTGCAGTGGTCTAAACTAAAGGCTGCAGACTCTTGGTGATATGCCACCTACTTGTATGAATTCTGATGGGTCAAATTGCAGATCTGGTGAAACATAATCTTTACGTTTATTCACTTAGCAGAGCTTCAGAAATGCCTGGATTAGAAGGGTCAATGATTGATTGATCTACAGTTATTTGCAGCTAATAATCAAATCAATTAAGGATAGTAATTAAATAAACAAATGATAAAATCATTCAGATTAAACCATGCACATTGCAGCTTTCAATGATAACATAAGTGCAACTTTTAAGACAAGGGGTCGCAAATCCCCAGACAGCTATTGCAGGTCAAATTTGATTGGCAATAAAAGCCAGTAATTGTTAAAAAGAAATATTTTTGGTTTTTGAAAGCCAATGAATTTCATCAAACCAGGGTAGCATGCCTCATCCAAGTTTTGGATTGGGCCAGACCGATTTATCAGCAGCCCGATATTATTGGCCGATATTAGGCATTTTCCAGTTATAATGTTATAATGGTCTAATATATAGTTATAATGGTCGATAAATGAATTTCAAAAATAAAGTAAAAATGGACAAAACACGATTCAACCATGTCATGAGTGTTGGAGTTGTATAGTTAGGAGTTATTATTTTAGTTAAAAGTCATAAATAACTACAAATAATTACCATTAGGGAAATCTGTTAATGTTTTGTTGCGCGTTTCAAATAAAAAAATAAAATAAAAAAAAGGCCGATATATCGGATTTTACAACCAACAAATATTTGTATCGGTATCAGCCTTCAAAATCCTTTATCGGTCGGACTCTATTTTGGACACTTGTTTTGTGTCCGTCTTAATTTGGAAAATTAATTTTTTTCACATCATATATAATGTATATGTATTTTTCATATACATATATTGGTCTATAAAATAAACAAAAAAGAAAAACATTGATAGGTCCCTTTACATGTCAGTCAGTTGATCACAAGAAAAAGCTGAAAAGTAAATGTTTATTTGCTTCAAGTTTTCATGTTGATTTCATGTCCAACCAAGTTAACTCTGTCAACTAAATGGATTTAGTCCATTTAGTCCATTAAAATATATTTACAGCTTATTTACAGCTTTGGAGATTCCAAAGTTTAGAATGATGTTAGGACTGTATTTAGCCTTTACAGTTAGGCGATATCTAATCACCACCTTCTCAAATGCAATCAATGTTTAATACATTCAGTATTCAAAGGGTCAATGTCCCAGCGTGGGTCCTTTCATCAATAATTGAATTAACTTTTAATTAATTTAATGATTTACTTTGGTAATGGCTTAATTGTTCATGGTTTCATTGTAATGATTTAAAGTGTGGTTAAGATGAGGTGATGCTACTTAGATTAGCTGTGTATTACTGCACAATCGAGTAATAGAGTAGCTAGATGAACAAACCAAATGATTGTTGATCTGTTGGCTGTTTAATTACACATCTTTCTTTCTTTCTCCTTTTTCGCCCTCTGCAGAAGAAGATCATGATCATCATCTGCTGTGTAATTTTGGGAGTGGTTTTAGCATCCACTATCGGAGGAACCCTGGGCTTCTAAACGACATGAAGAAAGACAAACACTTGGAAAGCTGAGTGTTTTATCCACTTAAACACGAGATAAGGAAACTGTCAAAAAAACGGGGGTTGGGTAGGGTTAAAAATCGAATATTCAAAAATCAACCAATCAAAAAATAAATAAATAAAAGGAGATGTTACATACTAGCTGATTTAAAATATATAAAAGTGGGTTCAAATACACATAATATTTACAAACTGTACATGTAAATGTATTGAACATAAAAGCAGCACATGGGTTACTACCTGTAAAGGAATAAAACTCAACTTTTTTTTTGTTTTTGTTTTTTTGTTTTTTTCAGTGTTGCTTTCATTTTTGGGGGGGCCTCCAGAACAGTGCCAGCAACTGCTAAATTGTTTTACGTTCCGGCAGAACAAGGTGTTTGGCAAACCATACTAGCATTACGAATACTAACCAACTGACTGCATAGATGTTATAGACAGTAGTCTACTAGTCCGATTTCAATGGCCTAACGTTCCGAGTGGTTGCTTGCATTCAGATGAAATCTCGTTTTTTTTTTTTACCATATTAGCTCATTACTGATGGAGTGCTATAGATTAAAAGCACCGTCAACCTCATAGCTGAATTTCAGTCTTAATAGTTTTACTGTGGGCAACTGTAAAGAAAGAAAAAAGAACTAAGAAGCACACATCATTGTGAATTGTGAGAGGAAGTCATATCAGCAATGCTTTCTTTTGACTTCAGTTGCTGTACTGTAGATGGTAGGCAGTGAAGTAACAGACATTTCATTTTAACGTATAGAAAGCTGAGATCGATAGGGCGGCAAACTGTTGAACTATGCAGTTTAGATAGTAATTTCCCCCCACTTTTTGAATTAATTCATGGCAACCTATGGAATGATTCTGAGAAAAGAAAATGTCAATACTTGAAACAACACCTAACCTAAATATTATCTTTTGGAGGGTGGTTAGGTCTGCTGAAACTAATAATCCTTATTTTTCGGTTAATCGCTAGTTTTGCATTTTTTATTTGCCTTGATAAATGAATTGCATATATATTTTATGTGATGATGTAAAGGATAGGCTTGAACGGGACCATTTTGGTTTTGAAGGATCGATTTGGGAGTTTGACGTTTCTCACCTTGGTGCTAGTTAATGAAGAGAGCCTAATAAAATAAAATACTAGGACATGATAGTTGGATCTTATAAAATTTTACATATCTGAAACAATGAGACGCGCTCTTGACTAAATATTCACGTGTAGACGCATTCTTCAGTTCGGTTGAAGAAACTTGTGGGGCACTTATTATGCAGCGACTAATTTTCACGAACTTTATACGAAACAGCTCAAATCCAGCTCTGAACGCCAGAGAGTCGAGATAATGCTAGCTTAGACTAAGACTTTTTGATTTTGTCCAAAGATTTTTTGTTTTTGTTTTCATCATTAATTCTTTGCATCCTTTTCTTTGCGGACAGAAAGTGCCAGCTTGGTAAATTATGTACTGCTCGTTTTAAATTCAAGGGCTAAAATTTAAAACCAAACTTTAGCTCTGTTTTTTGCTTTTGTTGATACAGAATCCCTCTTGGCTTGATTCAGATTCGTCGCACTCTTAGGACGCCCTCACCCTCATGTTCATGACGTTACAGAACTCTCAAAGTGCACTCCTTTTCTCAATACGGACTTTATTTTCCATGTACTGCTTATCATAGAATATATAACAGGAGCCCCCCCCACCCCGTCCCGCCACCCCTTTACCTACCTTACGCGAAGTAGTAGGGAACAGGAACGTTTTTGGGGATATACACTGTACACCTTTTAAGAAAGCCTGAGGCAGAGGGCCGGGACTATTTTGCTTTAATCATTCCAGTAACGTCCAGCATGTTTTCTTTCAAACTTCTGTGTATTTAGTGTCGAATCACTTACATGTATGGTAAAATGAGGTAAATATGTATGTCGGTGTTGTTTTTAGTAGACGATATAGCTGGAAGGCCCTTATTTGTTAACGCATGCAACTTTCGCTTTGTTAGTTTGCATGGCTCTCGATCATGTGTGCACTTTACAATCAAAGAAAACTGTCTTATGCCGCCACATTTTTCCGTTTTGTTAATATGTTTATTTGATTTTTTTTAGTTTTATTTATGATTATTTATTATGAATCTCTAAGGGTTGGAAGGGGGGGTGGGATGGGGGGGGATTGTCTCCATTTAATATTTCTCACGACCCTGACAATGCTGGAGTTTTACCGTGGTCCCCATGAATGTGTTCCCTGTGGATGTGCACATGAGTACAAAATCTGTTTGTTGTCAGGTATTATGTTCTTAAACCACGTCCATAGTGTAAACCGACGTATTGCCCCCCCCCCCCCCCCCCCGCCCTCCGGAAACACTCTGGGTACGAATCATTTTTTTTGCGCATCTTGTTCATTTCCCCTTCCCCTGATGTGTTCCCAAACTTGATTGTTGTGCTTAACTGGTGATGATATGTGAATTCTTTCGTAAGACTATTCTTTATTGTGAGTCGTGTGCTGCGGTGTCGAATTGTGCAACTCAAAAGGCCATGTATGCGTGCCCTGTCCCTTCGGCATTTTTCCTTTTTTACGTACACGTTGCTGTATAAGTGAGCATGAGCATTTGTGTGTGTGGATGTGTGTGTGCTCGTTTGCTGTTGGAGCCCTCGGTCGCACCGCAACGCTAACTGGCGTCGGGCGCGAGGGTCTTTCTCTGGTCTGCCGGTCTATGGTATGCAGCTCTAGCGCTCCAGTTTTGTGCCGACTTTATTCAAATGTTAAGAAAAGTAATAAGACTAAAAAGCCAAAGCGTTATGCGAGTACAGAGCACAATGTTACAGTCAACTGTATTGTGTAGTCCTCCCCACCCGTAAATCTTGTGAACTTTCTTGCGTATACATTTCAATTCCACTTCTTTCAGCGACAAGGTTCTCAATATAAAGGTTGATTGATTTATATTCATTCTGAACAATATGTATAATGTATACTACACAAGCTTGTTCCTTTTAAAGCACTTTCTCCAAAAACAGCTACGTACAAAACAAATATGTTGTGTGTACTGTATGTTGTTTTTTTTATTTCTCCCCTCAATGATGCTGTTTATGTTGCCATTTACCCCTTGTTCAGCTCACTTGCATTGCTTCCTCTGTGCTGGCAATACATTAGACGTAGACATTAGATCAGCTCTGGTTAAAAAAAAAAATGAAATAAAAAAAAAAAACTGTATACTAACATGGGCACAGATCTGGATGAAAGTTTTCTCAGTTGTCTTATTTTCATTTTTCAACGCTGTTTTTGGATGTTCGTCACACAGACACTGATATGACCAGACAGCACTGGCATAACACAGCACATTGAGAAGGCATTTTGTAAATGGGTGAAAATTACAAACTACTTATATATATATATATATATATACTATATATATATAAAAAAAATAAAATAATGATGTACCTTTTAGAGTTTAACTGCATAATAGTATTTTTTGGTTGGGGTTGTTGAGTGCCTCATCACTGCAGGAAGAAAAAACCCTCACGCCCAATCTGCATGGCGAGCGAGCGGTGACGCAACAAAGCTAGAACGCTCCCGCCATGATCAACGAAGCCGTCTCAGCTACGTAGACTGCTTTGTGTATTGTAATGCTCGCTGCTTAGTTTCCACATGTGCTTTAGCCGTCTATGAGATGCAAAGCACCTGACTGACAGCTCTCAAAGACTTTGACGTTAACGGATATGACTTCTCGGTCCACGGCTATTGAGTACCCAAGACCTGCGATTGTGATTTTTTCTCAACAGCCCCAGCCATGATCCTCCTTAATTTCATCCTCTTTTGTGTCATTCCTTTGATGTATATTCCCATTAAACTTTATACAAGTATTCTTGTTTCAGTGTTAGATTTAGAACGAGGAAACAGTTTGTGGAGATGGTGCTCAAACTGTGATTTCAGCGAAATGATCATCAATTACAGAGGACGGCCTGTAATGATGTGATGAAAAACACTATTCTAATTAGAACGGGAAGATGACTGGATAAGGATGACATAATTGAATTATACCATTATCAAATGTGATGAATTATATAACTACAATGATTTAAAAATCCCGAGAAGTTGTGTTATATTAGTAGTAATATTGAATGCTCGCGATTTTGTCAATCTGAACTGAATCTTTGTCTTGTAATTATTGTAAATATTTCAAAGAGAGAAAAAATGATTTGCATGTCCATGTATAAAACTACTAAAATAGTTCCTGTCAAAGTTGTGAGGTTGATTGATTTTCTTGTTCTTTGCCCTGGTCGCAGTGCTTTGCTACTGACTGCTCGCTTGTCGAAAACCAGTGATGTCTATAACGAAGAAAAGTCGAGCACCGCTTTAACAAAAGAATCAGTACAATATGTTGTTGTGTTACCTCAGAGAGCCGTAAGCGGGTTCAGCTCTGGGGGAAAAAAAAAAGTGCTTCCCTCCATCTACACAGGTCAAATGCACACCATCTGTAGCTTCCATGCAACTTGACTGCTTTTCTTGCAGAGGTCCACCATATTGGCAATGTCCAATTTTTAACAAATAGTGACATTTTCATGGTATATGTTTGGACGCTTTCACAACCAGTGTCGGTTAGAAAACCTTGCATGCATAAACTGTAGCATGGCTGAAGTTCAAAAGCTAAACGTAACACGGGATAGGCTCCGGTCTTGAACAAAAGAAGTCAATGTAAATGGAAGTTTAAAAGTGCAGTTAGAAACAATAATGCTTGAAACAAACAGAAACACACTCATCTGTGCAATACAAAGAAAAGGGCTTTCTCACACTCACATTTGAAAGCACGAAAGAACCCCGACTTCAATATTATTACGGGAGTTGAGGGAAACAACAGCCACTAACCGTGGTCCCAGCCATCGTTTTATGTGTCGCCGACTGTCTTCTCACCCCACTAGGATCTAAGTTGAACGTGAATTCAGGGCAGAAACCACAATGAGATGGGCACCAAGGATGGGAAGGAAGAAATGAAATCGATTTCTGCAACTTTGACTGGAATTGCAACTTCTGTCTTTTATTTTCTGTGTGTGTATGTGTGTACTGTATTGTAAAAAAAGGAAAAAGATACAAACAAACAACCTAACTGTCCCTCTCTCCCCCCCTCTCTCTTGTAATACTGTTTGCTGTTCTGTTTGGTTAGTGTGGCGTACCAGTATTCCTCTCCTCCCCTAAACCCTTTGCTATCTTCCTCCCTTCTCTCAGAATCTCTCTCTCTCTCCCTCTTTTCTCCATGGATCTTTAAGATGAGAACTCTATGCAGATGCTGTCTTTTATAAGTGTGTCAAAATTTTAAGTTGAAATGAAAAATGAAAAAAGAAAAACCCCAACAAACAGATATTATGAACTGAAACAAAAAATAAAGAAAAACGATTGTCCAGTGTACAACTGCTGTAGTTGTCTTCCGTATTTTTCCCCTTTCTCAAATCATGGGCAGGGGTGGGGAAATCAATAACATGACAAAAGAAGCTTGTATAGCCTCAGCATTAAACATGTATATTGACTCTACACTTGTTTTACAGTGTTTTCGAAGTTAACTTTCACGCTGCATAATCTTTATGGATTTAGATGTTTTTGACACCTTTCTGTTTAAAACGAAAACTGAAAATAAATTAGTATAGAAATCATTTTTACTCAAAAATTGCTAAGAAAGAAACAGCATGTAACATTGAATTAAACGTTAAATTTTGAAGTAAAGACTAAAATAGTATTTGCTTGTAAAACCTCCTCCAACGACCTTTGGTTTTATTTTCAACTTCGAAAAATCACTTTTTTACAGTTTTTATTTTAATAAAAAACTAAAATCAATAGAGATTTCGATCAGAAAGGCCACTGTGGTAGCAGCATCAGGTTTGATCCTCACCTTTTATTCCCGTAATAACACATAAAATGTTGTCATTTGTGCTAATGTAAATTTATAACAACAGACACCTTAGTAAAAATTAGAGATGCACCGATTGATCAACGTGTCGTGATCGGCCAAATGCTCTCGGGTGCCGCATGATTAACATCACGCAACATCAGCATCACACATGCACACGGAACGCACATGTAGGAAACCTTGTAAATTACGTCCGTTTCACACCGCAAACGTGAGCAGCGCGTATTATTTCTGGCGTGCATGTAAATCAATGTGAGCATTCACACCGGGAGCAGGGGTGAAGCGCGGGTTTCGGCACAGAGTCTATTTATGCTGCACTGCTCACGCTCAATTAAAGTGAAAGCACACTTTTGATGGACAAAATAAATATGATTTCACACAAAAGTGCCCAAAATGCACAGACGTCGTATGTGTCTCTGGTGTGTTTTAAATTGGTGTGTATTTCTTTTTGAAATGAACACATTTTTTAGTTGGATATAAGATGTGAAAAGAAGGAACACTGCAATTTAGATGTGAATTTCCCACACAAGGAGTAATTTATATAGTCCTATTTTATAGCGATTACTGTTCAAAAATGTTCTATGCAAGATGTAAAATCTTCTACTAAAGAAAAGAGAGAAAATAAATATTTGTGTGTGCTGTAAAGCGGTTAGAAAAAATGAAATCGAATCGGCTAAAATCGGTATCGGCAGGAAAAACTCTACACTACAAAAGTGTTATAGGTGCATCTCTAGTAAAAATGACAGAAGTCACATCTGAATCAGTTGATGAAATAATTTAGCAAACTAATTCTATCTAAATGGTGCTAAAGATGTTTCATCCACTGTAAAGCATTGGACACACTTTCAATTAACTATTAAGCCAGCCACATTCACCCCAGACCCCTGTGTGCAAAGTAGATAAAGTTATTTAGAAAGATAATGGGGTTTTGCTCAATTACGTTGTTATTGATTGCACCAGAAGATGCCCTGGGAGTTGTGCAAGACCAACAAGTGCTTATCATTACTCTAAATTAAATAATTTAGTTCTTTCAGTGGAAACTTGGCAGGTATGAAGGGCTGGTTTTCCAGTTGCTAAGCAACAGCCAGTACATTTTCATTTAAAAATAATGTTGTCACTGTACTGTTTGAGCTACAAGATTTGAATGTTAATGTTTTATGCTAAGTTTTAGGTATATTACTCTCAATTCAGACAAAACATGAATTATTCATGTAGTTTCTATAGGTGTAAACATGCAATTTTCACTCCACATCCTCAGAAGTACACTTTTTAACCAGGACCCAAAACATGAACTTCAGTTCACAGCCTCAAAACAGGTACAAGTTGTCAATAAATTTGTAATTGTTACTTACCTAAAGGATCTTTCACCATCTAGTGGACACTCCAAGACCTCAATCAACCAGTTCACTCATTCATAGACTAATCTGCACCCATCACCTGTGAATCAGATGAATTTACATCCACACATAACATTCTCAGTAACGTTATACCAAAAGCAAAATGCAATTTTAAAGAAGTTAATAAGATGGATACCTGCATAAAACCTGCATAAATATGTCACCTGTTCTGATTCTCAAAGTCATGTGAATGTCATGTGTATGTGTTATATTTCAAGTCTTCTGAAGCCATTTGATGGATTCAAGTGGGTAAAAAGACCAAGTTATGGACTTTATTCACAGCAGCACCATGTTTAATTTGAGAAGGAATAAAACCGAGCCTGTGAGGAATAGATTAGAGTCTTTATAACGTTACTGTTAATGTGTTTTGGATTGTTTGTTCTGCCGACCAAACACAGCTAAATATATTTCCAAGATAACTTCAAGAGACTATGAGCTGTGGAAATTTACAAGTGATCTAAGAGCTTGCTACAGCTTTTTACTGCGGATGCCATAGGAAAAACATAAGTTAATCCCTCACAGCCTCACTTTCACACCTGTCATGGCGCTGCTCTAACACTTAAAGATAAATTTCACTTCACCTCAGGCGAGCCATGTTGTTATGGCGTCACAATAACTTACGTCAACCCCGCCATTTCTGAACGTAAACGCAAGCGTGATGCCAGCTTTATTTCTGTCTGTTCCTCACACAAAGGTACACTTGAAATACAACGCTTAAGTGATATTGCCTACTATAAATATATGTATATATATATGTATATATATAAGATGACGGTGAGTAAAACTTTTTTTTTTGGAGTGAACTAACTTATCTGATTAAATTTTGAATTACATATTTTCTAATATGACCAATGCAGAGTTGTATAGACTTAAATTTCTATAATCTTTGGATTCGTTACCTTTGTCTGGTTCACTCATTCTTGTAGTCTCGCGTATCCATAGACCTTCAAGTTCAGACTGATTGTTCAGCCAACGGTCCGTGGGCGTGACGAGGCTGATGAGTCTACGGTGGAGAAATGGCGCGCATTTCTTGTAGCTGATGTCACGCGTTGTAATTTCTTAAATCACCACAGTATTAGTGGTCGCTTTCGATGCTTATCACGAATGCCCATATGTAGACACATCTCCAGATTATTGAATTTAATTGGCATGCGATACCCTATTTTTTTTTTTTTTTTTTTTTTTTGCTGATTTGCTCTGGTTCTGATTTTGGGCTGATTCATAGCCATTTAAAGGGATAGTTCACCCAAAAATGAAATTCTGTCATCATTACTCACTCTTATATTCGTTCCATATCTGTAAGTTTCTTTCTTCTGTTGAACACAAAATATATTTTGAAGAATTTTGTATATTTTTTTTTTTCCTACAATGGATGTCAATGGCTACCGACCGACAACTCAACCAACATTTTTCTAAATATCTTCTTTTGAAGAAACTCATACAGGTTTGGAACAACATAAGGGTGAGTTGATTTTTGGGTGAACTGACCCTTAAATAGTGGCATACACTTTTGCACTTTAGATAAAACAACTGCTATGCACAACATGTCACTCTGCTCAAGGACATATAAAAGCTGTTCGCTCACAAGGACGCAAGTTCTAGTCCGACTAGGACATGTCCCAATCGCTCTCCCCCTCTTTCCTGTGTAAACTCCTCTATCCTAAAAATAAAGAAAAAGGGCTCAATGAAGAAAAAAAAAAAACGAAATGTAGAGGGAAACCACGGACACAACCCCATTTGTGAGACTGAATTATTCTGAATTCATTATATCAGTAAAATAAGCATTACATTCATGACATATAGAAGAGAGAAATATTATATAATTGTGTATTTACCAAAAGTGAGGAATGTTCAAAAGTTTCAAGAAAGATATCTAGATTTAGCAACAAGAGATAGTATTATGCAGGGTGAGAAAATCAAGCGTCAAGAGCAAAATCCTATGTGGTTTATGAAATAAGTAACAGCAAGAAATGTTACTGACCACAGTAAACAAACTTCTTACCCCAGCTGTCAGGTGCATTACACATCCTTAAGTTCATAATTCATTCATAATAAACAGATTTAAACAAAGACATTGAAACCAAATGATGGTGAGTGGTGACTCGTCTTTTAGAACAACCATTAGTGACAGACATTAAAATCACACATACATACATTCACAAGTGAATGTTACATTAATTTTCCAGCTATTTATTTTTTATTATTTGAGAGCATCGAGGTTATAATTCAAACATGAACTGTTAGGAAATGAATTATCAAAATGTAGTTTAAAAAAAGTATACAGTCACATATATATATATGTATGTGTGCGAGTGCATAAAAGTATAGTCATGTATATATATATATATATATATGAAATAAACAAGGGAAATAAAATTAAACTTTTATAATTTATATTTGGAATCAAACTAGCAACTGTGCACCTGGGAAGAATTTCCTTCCATCCAATTGTGTAAAATTTGCAAGGACATAGGTATGTAAATATATAATCGTCCCATGCTCTGATCATAGCGCGCCGCGTAGTACAACTTCATTTTCACTCAAAATACAATTGACTTAGCACCAGTGCTCCCAGGTAATATAGGCTGAAAACAAACTCAAAATGCAATTAAATTAAAAAAAGCCCAAAACAAATAAATACATGGGTTATTATAAAGGTGTAACGGAGGAGTTAAAATAAGATTACCTTGGTGATTGTAATGACAACAAAACCATTCCTTAACGTATACGCGCTCAAAGCGTGAAACAGGCACATCCCATCTTGACATGAGCGTGGGGGGGAGAGTCACGACATCACGTGAGAAAGGCAATAATGATACAGTGATATGTTTACACTCATCGTACTGCAAACAAAACACACATTATTACAGTTCCCTGTTTATTGCACAAGGGACAGAAATGTTCGTTTAAAAGCATAACAAATAATGGCAACAAAATAGGAGATTACAGTCACTATAACAAGTGTTCATTAGGAGTCCTGCCATTCCTGACTCCATGTCCAATATCCTCTGGGGAATAGAGGGGTTGAAACAAGAAATCCTAAAACTGGGAGTTCTAAAACTAACGTTTTCAGTTACAAGTGTTAATATAAATAAAATGCATACTACAGTGATCTTTTATAAAAGTTTTCCTGTAAATAATACAGTCAGAGGTACAATACAATACAAGGTAAAACCAAATGCCATTACAAGCCTATCAATATACATTTTCCCCCTTTCGCTTTTCTCATTTTTTTTTTTTCGTAGCACAACCTATCGCTTCTATACACTAGCAAGTTAGTTGCAGTTTTAAAATATGGGTTCTGAGCAACATCATAAAATGAAAGGGAGAACATACGAATGATGCCACTAAGAAATGAACCCAATAAGCGCAATGCTGTCATCTACTGAATAATAATGTTTGAAGCTCATCTTCGTCCTGCAAGGAACACGCAAGTTAGAAAAGTTAAAACATCAACAGAAAGGGGGAGGAATACAAAAAAAAACGTTGACAGTCCTACACAACACAGAAAAGTGTTGCCTAAATTAACTGAAGACGTTTCAATTACGCTCTATACACTGTTAAACATAGTTACTTCTACTTGTTAAACATACAAGTTGCTCGACATGTCTCAGAATTCATCAGACAGTCAACATGTTTTCTTTGTATTGTCTAGGATTGTGAATGCTTTGAAGCGGTAACTGGGCATGGGATGAAATGTTTGTTTCTCGTGACATTACCTGGACCGAGGGGATGCGCGTACATTTTGAACCTAACGTGGCTACAGTTTAACCTTCCCATTGTGACATCACTAAAACAATACTGACGTAACAGTACCATGGTGGGAAATGTGCCGTTTTATACACAACATATATGGAAATGTCTCATCCGAAAGCGATTCGTTTTCAAGAATTAAAACAAGACGCCAGCTAGTTCTTCGAAAGGCTGGTATCAGAAATGAAGGCAGCGGCCCTCAATGTCCCCCACCCCCAAAGGGAACTATGAAAATGCAAATAAGGTCACCTGTGGTGTTTAGGGTGAGGGTAAGGGTGGGGAAAATGTCACTATGACCTAAAACGAACAGTCAAGGTTTAATCCACTGTTTCAGGGTACATGCAGGGGCAGTTCTGTTAACTTAAACAACAACCTGTTCAACAAAAGCCTCACAGCCACACCTCAAGCACTAGAAATGAAGATGGGTGAGTGAAAAGGGGGGTTTTGGCACCTCCGAAAGCCTTGGCAAGGATATCCGTAACAAACTGCAAGTTCTGCCTCCCAAATATAACCCGCTACAAAAAGGGCCCAGAGGGCATACTCAAAAAGTTGTTGGAACCCATGTTCAGACCAGTAGGAGGAGCCGAACTGTTCCAGTGGACCTTTTGATGGTGCCTCAAGTTGGATTTGCTGGAGAAGCGCTTATCACACTGCTGACATGAGAAAGGCTTCTCCTTTGTGTGGATCCGGCGGTGACAGATGAGCTGGGTGGAGACACGGAAAGCCTTGCCGCAGTCCGGGCACTGGTAACGCTTGGGTTCTGTGTGGATGCGTCTGTGGTTTTTGAGTGCCATCAGGTTGGAGAATTCCTTCTGACAGGAGTTGCAGAAATAGGTGCCCATCTTGTGGCTGTTCTTGTGATTCAGAAGTGAGCTGGCGTGCCGATAACCACGGCCGCACTGATCACAGACATGCGACTTAGACCCCGCCTCATTACGACTCTGCTGTAAATGCTGCTGCTGTTGTTGTTGTTGCCCAGATGAGCTGCCGCTGCTGGGGCCATGGTGGGATGGGTTAAGCTTTGGGAGCCCGTTAGGATCCAATCGTTGGGCCTGCATCAGCGTAAGGTCAAGCCCAGAGCCCCAACCCAAATTAGAGCCACTGGACGAAACCCCAGGCTGTTGCGATGTTTTTGGGGCACGGCCATGTTGCATTTCCAAGTGGAGCCGGAAGCTAGCCTGGGTAGGGAAGCTCCGCTGGCACAGAGTGCAGGCAAACTCCCGCTCCTTTTGGTGCACACGGCGGTGATTTTGTAACTGGGAAGAGACGCGGAAAGCCTTCCCACATTCTGGACAGCGGTGCCGTCGAGTTTCAGAATGAATGCGACGGTGGTTTTTGAGTGCGAGCAGGTTAGAGTAGGTCTTGAGGCACACAGCGCAGTGGTAGATGCCGACGGTGTGGGTGTTTTTGTGATTGAGGAGTGAGCTGGCATGCCGGTAAGAACGGCCACACTGGTCACAACTGTGAAGACAGAGAAAGAGGAGAGAAAAAGTAAATCTCACCTGCTCATTGTTCTTTTAACCCCTCCACAGTTAGTAACCTAGATTAGTCTGAAAGTAACCTGACGGTATGTTGTTGACTTCTATGATAACAGCATTGATGGATAGACAAGTACAGGTATATGATCTTGAATCCAGCTGCCAAAACTCAAAAAACTGTCTCAGCTTGCACAGGGTGACTTGAATAGCATTGCCTATTAAAGTTCATAAACTGAATATGAATGATAAAAGTATCAACAAATTGTTTGTTTAGTGTTCAAATCAAGTCAGTGGTTTAATAATATATATAATTTATGATGGTAATATTCAAACTGTAATTGTAATTTTGTAAAAGCCTATACAGCAAACCGAGTCCACACAAAAACATTATAAAATGTACCGTAAGACACTGTTTGTTTTCAAACTCGTATTTACTCATATTTTGGTAAATATGTTACCAAGAATGTCTTTCAAATGCTTACAAAATTGTAAAGCAAATAAGGTTTTGGGCATAACAAAACTGTGTTGAACTAGTTTCCCAAGCATATGTGGTAAAGCAGTATGGTACCTTTTTCTTTCTTTCTTTCCTTTTTTGACTTCTCTATACCTGTTTGTTCTGATCATTTATGTAATTTGTTAGTATGGAAGTTGTGTGTTAGTATATTTAAACATTTTTTAAAAAAAAGTTTCTTCCTTTTTTCCTTTTCCTCAACAGCAAATGAAACAGATTTTTATGTTTCACCACAATAGCAAACAAAGCTATATTTATAGTACTAAAAGGTGCAATGTGTAACATTTTTGAGTGTCTAGTAACAGAAATGCAATATGACATCCATAACTATGTTTTCAGTGGTGTATAAAGAACTTACTTAATAAACCATAATGTTTTTATTACCTTAGAATGAGACATTTATATCCACATAACCACGGGCACCCCCTCATGAAGGTCGACATATTGTGACGTCATGTTTCTACCGTAGCCGAACGCAAACAAACAACGCTACAGAGCGTGTTTCGTCACTACCTTGAAAGAGAAGCCGCAGAAAGCCTGAATCTAGCCATAGACACCGCGAGTAGTGACTTTTCTAGGGATGGGACGGTGTGAAATTTTCATATCATGATTATAGTGTCCAAAATTATCGTTATTGTCATGGTTTTGTTCAAATTAGAGGAAACTGTTCAAAAAGAACTGATGCTCACACTGAAAACACTTCAACAAGTTTTATAGTTGAAAATCAACAAACAACAAATAAAACAAGCATGATTCACCATCATCAATCATGCATCACAACGGACGCACTCTCGTTTCATTTTTCTCGTTTGGAATTGTGGAATTGGCAAATTAACGTGGAACCTAGTGGTAACGTGGACGTTCGTGGAATTTTACATATTTGGTTTGAAATTTTTTTTGTGTAGGAGAAGAACGTATGTCTAGTGAAAATGCAGAGCGGGGGAAGCAAATCTGGGCGACACTACAATGAAAGCATGATGAAGGAAGCGGCTCTCCACGGCTCTGCTTTCGTCGGCAAAAAGTTAAGAAACTCAACGCTATACGCCATCAGTGCCGAGCCGAGCAATTCGCACGTGACTTTTATGCAGTGTTTCCCACACATTGACTAATTCGCGGCCACAAAATCAACTCCGGCCGCCACATTTTGCATTTCGTTAATTTTTTAACACTATTTAAAACACGCAGCGTATTCTTTCAGTTGTATTTCCTTTCCCCGCTCTCCCTCCGTCTCTCTATCACGCACGTCTCTCTCTCTCTCTCTCTCTCTCGCGCACACACACAACATGCACAACGCGTCTGTCTATGAGGCGCCGGACTGGAAAAAAGCGTAGCGAACTCCATGAGCAACACTGGGCGAGAGAGAGACAGAGTGTGACTTAATTTAAACTTTTTTAACTAATATAATTTATTTTACTGGACAGTTTAAAGCTCATAACCATATGTTGTTGTTACTTGAAGAGTGTGTTATGTGTTATGTTGCATCATGCAGTATTTGTCCTGAAAAGGCTACTGAATAAATGTCTGTTACCTCAATAAAGGTCATTCCTATTTTATTTGTACATCTTAATCCTTAACCTTAAAAAAACACACTCTTTTTACAACTAAAATAACAGTCAAGGGTAAAAAAAAAAAAGTTAAATTAAAACGGAAAAAACGGAATTTGGGAAAAATAAAACGGATTTCATAGGCCCTGATGTGGTTTATAATGGACTGTGGCTCAGAAACAGTGACAAAGTTACACTCTCTTGGCTTACTCTAGCTATTCTTTGCTGTCTCAGACAGCGATATGTTTGTCCCGTTTTAGCCACAGTAGCTTCTTCGAAAGGGAGGGGTGAGCAGTGGGCTGAGCCAAGCCCTTAGTCCAAACTCGCAACCGAACCGCTAGATGTCGCTAAAAATCACACACTGCACCTTTAAGAAACATGCATTTAATGGGTTAGTTCACCCAAAAATGAAAATGCTGTCAGTAATTACTCACTCTCATGTTGTTCCAACCCCGTAAGACCTTCGTTCATTTTCGGAACACAAATTAAGATATTTTTGATGAAATCTGAGAGCTGGATCACTCCTCCATACTAGTCCATAGGCTTCTTGAGGAATTGAAACTTGCTGGCCTCGAAAAAGTTATTAAAGACGTCGTTAAAATAGTCCAAGTGACGACAGTGGCTCAATCTTAACTTTATCAAACGATGAGAACGCTTTTTGTGTGCAAAAAAACAACAACAAAAATAACGACTTTATTTCAGCTATTCATTTATTTCTCTCTCTGCCTCGAGTCAGGTTACTAGTTTAATAGCGTAAGTTTCTGTTAATGTACATCACACGCATCACACACATGACCAGCGTCAGCCAATAGTGACGTAGCTCTACGCTATCAAACTACGTTAACTGTTAACTGTTCAACTTTTCTAACGTTAATAGTTGAAATAAAGTCATTATTTTTGCGGACAAAAAGTGTTCTCGTCGCTTGATAAAGTTAAGATTGAGCCACTGTAGTCACTCGGACTATTTTAACGATGTCTTTAATAACTTTTCGAGGCTGGCAAGTTTCAATCCCTCAAGAAGCCTATGGACTAGTACGGAGTGATTCAGCTCTCAGATTTCATCAAAAATATCTAAATTTGTGTTCCGAAGATGAACGAAGGACTTACAGGGTTGGAACAACATGAGGGTGAGTAAAATACTGACAGAATTTTCATTTTTGGGTGAACTATCCCTTTAATAAATGGACGGTTTGCCGAGTGCTGTTGGGCCTAGATCAGTATTTATTCCTGGAAGCACTACAACTAATATAAGATGGTCAGTATGAATTATTATGGCAACTGAATGCTCAAATGGTAACAACAGTAAACTATTCTATACATTCCAGAATATTATCAATAAGATCAATAAAGGAGGAGGGAATAAATGATTTGGCTATATTTAGTACAATACACACACATCTACCTAGTAAGTACATCAAAATGTACCTATTATATCAAGACATCCTAACAATCTAGTACATATTGCTAACTGAAAACAAAGGGGGGGTAACTTATCTGGTCTCCACTAATCATACTGTCCAAACTTCAGAAAAATCCGAATTCCGGCACGCGTATGGTCCCGAGGAAGCCGGATTGGAGATCATATACCTGTAATAGACATGTAGAAACCTGTGATCTTTACTAGTTCACTTCAAAAAACACGAACAACAGACGTAAACTCACGTGAACCGGTATTCCTCTCCCACTCTTGTGCTTGAAGTGTCCTTCCTCACGCCCTCCTTGCCTACCTGGTTGTCCCCGCAGCGGTGTCTGGCCAGCCCAGAACGACCCTGGAAGCTCTTCCCGCAGGTGGGGCAGCCAAAACGGGTGTGGCCTTCCTCGTGGACTCTCTGGTGGTTCCGAAGAAAGCGGGCCAGCCGGAAAGCCTTGCCACAGGTTGTGCAGATATGCCTCTTCTTCTGCGTGTGGATACGCATGTGGTTGCGCAGGGCCATATAGTTGGAGTACGGCTTGTCACAGTATGAGCAGCTGAAGTTGCCAATTTTGTGCGTGTTTTTGTGGTTGAGCAGACTGCTAGCATGCTTGTAAGAGCAGCCACAAAGGTCACAGCTAAAAGGGCGCTCCTCACGCTCTGGAGATCCCAGATCACCCGTCTCCATGCTCATATTAGAGCTGTTGAGGGAGGCAGAGGAAGAAGGAAGCTGGGAACTGCAGTTATGCGAGGCCAGATCTGTGGTTGTAGTAAAGACTTGAGAGCACCCATCGCATTCATATTCGGTTGGAGGAGCAGCAGTTTGCACGCTAGGACCAGGAAGGGGAACAGGAAGGTCTTTGCAGAGCTGGTTGCCGGTGTGTGTTTCAAGCTGCCTCTGGTTCCTGAAGCCCCTACCACAGTCAGAGCAGGAATATTTTTTCAGAGCGAAATGCATTCGGAGGTGGTTCTTCATTGCCAGTCGATTTGGATAAGTGGAGTTGCACACGTTGCAGTGGTATTCACCGATCTTGTGTAGGTTCTTGTGATTGGCCAGACTGCCAGCATGACGGTAAGTACGTCCGCACTGATCGCAAGCAAAGGGGCGGCGGCCGCTCCCATCGTCCACTTGCTGGGCCCTAGCCCCTGCGTACGGTTTCTTGAAATCTTGAGGTTGACCATAATTGGTGTTCACGGGAGGATTCTGAATTTTGGGATCTCCCATCCTCATAGCTTGAAGCTGCGATGGGCCTCCCTCATAGCGGGCACCATTGGGGTGAGACATGCTTTGAACCCGTTGGTCTCGATTTCCAGTCTTTGCTCTGTGCTCTTCGTGCAGCCGTAGATGATTAATCAACTGCTTTTGAATCTTGAAGGCTTTCCCGCACTCCTCACACTTGTGCCTGTGAACAGACAAAACAAACAAAAACAAACGGATAAGAAAGCAGTGTTAAAATGCATTTTAACAAAAACAAAAAAACAGAAAGAGGGATGGTCCCCTTACAAATACAAAGATGACTACACAATGCTCAAATGGGGTACAGACATTATGAAATTCAGACTCAACTGCGTGTATGTGTGTACATCAGTATGAGTTATGTTTGTCGCCCTGGGAAAATCACCAAAGCACACTGCCTTGACACAAAATTTCATTAAAATCTATTCATTCAGTGATGACCTGGGTAATCACATGAGTGGGGAACTCATGACAATACATAAGAGTATTCAAAGTATGCAAAGAGAACTAAACAGTTAGAGTATAATAGGGCACATGCAATGCTGGCTAACCTCTTTAAGTCAAAATGAGTCCTCTGGTGGTTCTTGAGAGCCAGTAGGTTGTAGTAGCGTTTTTGGCAGACAAGGCAGCGGAAGACCCCAGTCTTGTGAGATTTCTTATGGTTGAGCAGGGAGCAGGGGTGTCTGTAACCCCTTCCACACTGGTCGCACCTGTGGGGCCGATCATCAGAGTTTGCCATCTGCTGAGGGTTTGCAGGGCTCCCGCTGCCACTGGTACCAGCACCACCCGTCATCCCTTTAGCTCCATTCATACCCTTGTTCAATCCCCCCACTCTCGCCTTGCCTGGACACAGGTGAGTGATCAGCTGATGGCGATCTGCAAAGAACATGCCACAGTCAACGCAAATGTGGTTCCTTCCATCCATTTTGCCATTAGAATTAGAGCTAGTTCCTCCCAAGCCCTGTGTAGATCCATCTGCCCGGGGATGCCCATGGACTAACTGATGGTTAATCAAGTCCTGCTTTCTGCTGAAGCTCTGTCCACAAGTGCTACAGATTAAAAGACTGGTAGTGTTACCCTCTTGTCGCCTCCTCCACTCTTGCTCACCAATTGGAGAGAGGGCAGAGGAGGGCCCTGCCCCTTGGTTAACCCCATGGCTTCGTAAGTGGCTACGAAGTGCCCTTAGGCTGGCATAATGGTTTCCGCAGACTGTGCACTGATAAACCTCTCCATCGTCATCATCATCTTTGTTGTCCATTCTCTTACTGTTGCCCTGGGAGTTGTCTTGAGGACCTCCAAACGGCATCTGGTTGTGACCACGTCTCTGACGAGTACTTTCTTTGCCTGGCAGGGAGGCACCACCAGTACTATGGAAGCTTATGTTACCCATGTAACCATTGGTCATACCGCTTTGGTTGACTCTATCTGGTTGACGATGGTTTTGTGGTAGAGGTGAGTGACCAGAACTGCTTTGTGCGAGAGAGCCATCAAATCGGTCATGGAATTCCAGTGAATCCAGGCCACTGTTGTGGGAACCATCTGGGACAAAGTGTGCTGCATCACCAAGATTACCAGGCAGTGAGATTGGGGTTGCTGCACCACTCTCCTGATCCTGAGAATGTACAAAACCTTGTTGAGAGTCTAGCCCTGTGAGTGGCTCAGAGGAAAGCCAATCTCCCTCTGTACCCATCGATTGTGAATTCGGCCGGGTTTTGTGACTACGGAGGTGACTTTGAAGGGCTGCTAAGTGTGGATACTGCTTACAGCAAACAGTGCACTGATATTGACCAGTTTGATGGGAGCGTTTATGATTAACTAGACTCCCGGCATGTCGATAGCTTTTCCCGCACTCTTGGCACTTAAATTTGCGTTCAGCATCATCAATTGCAGACTGCGCCTGAGACCTTGTCTCACCATTGGGTGATGATATTGATGGTTGAGAGTTTGAAGCCAGTCCATTGGAATTTAACATAGCTGGACCATCTTGAGCATGGCTTGTGGTATGAGAGTCATGGGTAAGATAGTGAATTTTGAGACTCTCTAAGTCAGGATGTCCAGCTCCACAATATGCACAGGTATATATGGGATTATTAACAGGAGGGTCTAGCATCGGGTCATAACGTTTGTCGGGTAATGGAGGCAGTGGAAGAGGGTCACCCAGAGCAGGTGTGTAAGGATTCACAGCGGGGGACCGAACAGAACTAAGAGAACTATGAGGCACTATCCCAGGGAAACTACGCGTTAGCCCCAACGAAGATGACGCAGCGTTATGTAACATAAGGTGCTCTTGAAAGTCATTCTTATTAGGCAAAACCACTTGACAAAGATGGCAAAAGCTGGGTATCAGTTCTTCATTCTGTGGTCCAAGGGGACGAGGGTCAGATTGTGCTTCAGGCACGAGAGCCCCCATGGACATTCCAAGGGGCTTAAATTTTGAATGAGTGCGTTCGTGAGCATTGAGAGCAGCAAGATTATTGAACTGTTTGTAACAGACATTGCACTTATACATGCCCTCTTGATGAGACTTCTTATGATTAACCAAGCTGCCATGATGACGATATGTCCTTTCACATTGGTCACATTTAAATGGTCTGTCCCAGGCATCTTCAGATCCTGGAGATTTCAGTTTGTCATGGTCGTGGCCAGGCATTATTCCACTGTTGTTCATGTGACTCCTGAAAGCTGCTTCAGACAGATCTTGTGCTAGATTATAATCCCTCTCTTCATCAACATTGTCATCGTTCTCCTCTTCTGCTTGGGCACTTGGAGACAGGGTGTGGACGCGGAGATGGTTTTTTAGTGCCATTGCATTGGGCAATGTTCTGGTGCAGACCGGGCACTGGAAGGAGCCCATCTCATGAGTTTTTTTGTGAGAAGCCAAGCTACTGGCATGCTTAAAAATGCGTCCACACTGCTCGCATTCAAATCTGCCATTGTCTTCTTGATGATAGTGTGCTTTCATGTGCTCCAGTAGGCTAGGTGTACTTGGGCAAATGATGTCGCATTCTTTGCAAGGGAAACCCTTGGCCCGATTCATATCATGCATAGCCATGATGAGAAAATTGAAATGGAAGGGGGAAATGTCCACATATAATGATCCTCGAACAAAGAAGAAAAAGGGGCAATGTGTGATGTTCAGCTCTCTGCTTCTGTAGTATCAGCCATTTTACCTGGGTGACAGATATTCTCTCCAATCAGCCTTTCAAATCCACTCGATCACGGCAGTTCAGAGAGGGTCTGGACAGTTGTGGGGCATCAGAGGAAAGCTGAGAAGAAACAAAAAGAAACATTAAATCAACACTGCAATTACATTCACTATTTTAATATATATAGTGTTAAAATAAATACACTTAAATGCCAATCATTTTACAAGTCTAAATGATAATTTAAAACATCTTAAAATCTAATGCGTAGCAAGCTAAACGAGCGGGTTATAAAAGCTCTTCGTAAAGAGTAACCAAAAGCCTTTGACAAACACATTCACTGTATTAGGCACACATGTGGCCACATTACGTGATATTGACACATTTGAGCTCATATTTAGGTAATATGACAGAAACACAGGTTCAAAATAGTGGAAATAAGCCAGCTTTGTACGTGCACATCACTCCTTTGATATCCAATGATAAATCACAGCTACAGAAACCATTATGAGATAAACTTTGCCAACAGTAAGCAAATTACCAGTACATTCAATAAATATAAGCCGAATTCAAAATAGGTAGTCAGTACATAGCGTAGGTAAAGTTCAGTCTAATTGTCAAGCTAATCCATAATTTCACCAACTTATTTTATTCAACAACGAAGACATTATGGGCCAGATTAACTAAAAGTCAGTCAGTGTGTCCCATCATGTACCACATTCATGCTCAGATGCACTCTTTACTAATTTTATAGCATGACGATTTATGAGAAAATCTTTTTAACTTAAAGCCACATATTTGATGAAGTCTTGGCAGCAAATCAGTTCCAAGAATAAGACTGACCAAGAATGTTTGAGATTCTTGACCAAGACTGACCACTACTTTAAGATTTTCATCACTAAAGCAAGTGAAATTTGGTTACTTGTGCTCCAACGTATATAACATTTGTTAAAGGGTTCAGTGTGTTTGGTGTCAGTATAGCATTAGGGCACTTTTGTATTCATAATAAAACTTAAATCTCACAGTATTTATTATTTAAATGGAATTTGCTCCATGAAAAGTAAATAAAATGTATGACCACAAATTCAATTCAATTCATCTTACCACACAACTGGAATGAAAGAAACAAGTGTTCCTTTACCACACACAATGGTCTTAAAAATGAAACACTAGAAATTTCAACTGGATTATTTTCCTGCCTCTCTCAAGCCTACTGTATGGCATTATTTCGCTGTCAGTACAATAACTTCAAGTCTCACCTCAACAATAACATTGTTCAGACAATGTGTGACTGATTTGAACTGATTTGGCAGAAAATGAAGGCCCAGTAAGACAAAAACTTTTTTTTCCACTAAACACTAGTACAGTTCAATAATTAAATCTGCGAATGGGTCCGTTTCAGTGCAGCTTTAAATGAGCATATATTTTAAGTCACCAATGTTGTTGGAAAAACGTGATATCCTTGTGTGCATCTCACATAGATATCGGTCCTTTAAGATGCTAACTATAATCAAAATGATTCATTCATCAGGTAAGTCCACTAACAAGAAATTTATTACTTTAATATATTGTGGGAAACATGATGAAATATACTGAAGAAACACAATATTTCTTAAAGGCTTGTCTAAATAGCTGAGGTTAACAAAAAGTTTTTTATAATTTAAAATGTTACTTAATGCAGTTTACAGAAAAAACACAAACCATTTTTATTGATTAATATTTTGAATATCAGAAATTAAGCAATATACAACATCCAAACGTCTTTACCTGAAATATCTAAAAATATAAACTGTTGTGACCAAATAGATCAAGTAGTTTCAACTGTTTCTTATATTTTCTGCTACAAGTTGCAATACATGTTGCAATCCCTTATTCGATGAAGTGTTTATTATGTGATCCTCACTCATGCATAGCACAGTCTGCTGTATGTGGAATGAGTCTGGAGTCATCTCACAGCATCTGTGATCTCAGTTAGGATGGCACACCCTTAGGGTATATAACCTGACCAGTGGTCTCTGACTCAAGACCATCTGGATGCTTAAGCGCCATCAAAACTGCAAAATGCCATATGGGTCCAGCTTTGCAGAATACAATAATATACAAATACACATTTGTAGGTCAATCAGTGCACAAGTGGTACTTGAACCTAATATCATGTAATAACAAATATACATGTGGTACTGAATGTTTCACAATATGATATTTCACTGGAACTTTAATAGGCTTGGTAATCAAAATTCCAATTCTGGAATAAGATACGTAAGTAATAAGATAAGATGCGTAATATAATTAAAATTCCACATAGATTCCTGTGTGCACATTTTCATTTATTTATAATTAATTTTCCTTGCGCTTGAATGCACAAATACACAAAATATCTTCATAAACAGTCAGTTTTGTCTTAAGTGAACAGTTGAGTAAGAAAGAGCATGTGTAACAGTATACTGAATGAGGTCTTAAAGTGAAAAAAATAATATCACTGACTGATCTTGCCTGAAGAACTTTTGAAACTTTAATAAGGAACCATTAATATTCAATAATATTATTGATCTGACACTGACACCATTTTATGAGAACTGTTTTCTCCAGAAAGAGCTGTTCACTGTTTTCTCAAGGGCTGCTGTATATAAATTAACTAAATTAGTAACTAATGTTTTTTTACAACAGAAATGAATCAATGCTGAACTTACTCGAGTTACACAATGACTCTTTTTTTATTCTAAAGTTGCTGTACAGCCAAAGCAATCTTTGTTGCATTATTTTCCAGTTATCAATGTGAAGCTGCTTTGAAACAATCTGTATTGTAAAAAGGGCTATTTAAATAAAGGTGACTTGACTTGTAAATGCCAATATGTTTATTTGTTCTTACATTACTACAGTTTACTTGTCATTAATAATGTTTGAAAATGATATTAATTAGCCTAGTTGTTTTTGCTGTGGTGTTGTTGTTAAAACCATAGGAAAAATGTTAAGTGTTTTTTGCAACAAACCATTTTGCCAAAAGACACAGAATAAATGTGCTTGATAAATGTTTGACAATGTTTGATTCCCAAACCGGGAATCAATAAGAATCGGAACGAATGAACTGAATCGGAACTGCTAAAATTCAAACCACTACATTTTAACTCCTTAATTGATATTGTACATACCCAAAAAACATGACATAATGGTAACATGTCCAAAAAAAGTTAATATATGTATATATTAGTGAAATAACCATCTAAATCTATAACTCGCAGTCTCGCATGCATACACAGTGATAAAGAGTATTAAATCAATAATGAATTATTCATATCATTTTGTTGTTGGTCAATTGATAATAAATGAAATAAAGAAAAAAAAATTGCCTCACAAATCAAATATCAGTGGCTTCCAAGAAAGTAAGAATATGCTTAATAGATGTGCAGGACAAATGTGTTTAAAAAAACATTCACAGGCCTGGAAAATACTATTGGCTGGTGGCCATGGGAATTCTGTGGACATTCAACTTTTTTATGAAAACTAACGATAAAGACTTTGTGAGGATTAGTAAAACTGGGTGCATAAAAACATTAATGTTCATTCATAACAACTTAGCTATTATTTTTCATCTAATCTATATGCATATGAGCCCCCAAAACATAAGAGCAGCATGTGATAATTCTGAAACATGTTATTTATTGTATTTAATCATTACCTAAATAGAATATTCACTGATATAACATGTCCATGATATTTAAGATTTCCATTACTTTCCCAGTCCTGGAAAACGCTTTTTTTAATACACTATAAACACTGAGCACTCACGAAAATGAAACATAAAAGCTAGAATAGAGTGGCAAAACACCTGGGTACATAAAAACACACAATCATTTGTAACTTAGCAACTTGGCTATTATTTTCCCCTTAATCTAAATATGTAAACTGAGCCCCCAAAACCTTGTTTTAGTTGAAAAATATTGTTATTTCATCATATTTTGTTATTTCCCAATGGCGCAGCTCACAAAGAAACAAACGGAATGGGCCTAACACGGATGTGGACCCCCAGTAAAAACCGAATAATAATATGTTTCATTAACAAGAACAAAACCTGTTTTTATATATATAAAATGGTAGCGGTTAACGCTTGGCTATGACCTTGGCCTGACGCTCCCACACCCGCTTTTTATCCGGACAAAAGCAGATACCCGACATTCCTTGTCATTTTCCCTCCCCAGACTCACCACAGTAGACGTCAAGAGCCCCGAATTAAGACCGAAATGACCATATATCCATTTAGGCTCAATAGACTTGCATTTCTGTAGACAAATACGTGTGTGCATCGTTGTGAGGGAGACCAAAATTTACATCCCGACCCGTATGTTTTTCACAGGATGCGCGTCGCTGTGTGCAAATATTAGCTGGTGGGCTATAGCAGTTAGATCGACTGTGAGGGGAGGGGGAAAACGATGATTTTTCGAAGCGTCAAACACTTTGGACTAAATATTCGTGCGTTTATTTAGTTTACATAGTGTGTGGATTCGTATGCGCGAAAAAACATCCAGCGCTGTTACGCGATCGCATCGATTATTTTAATGTGTCTGTCTGTCTGACAGCGACAACCCCCCCGCAGCTAACGCGCTAGCCTCCCCTCAATACTAGCGCGAAAGGGGAGCAAACGGTGCAGTCTTGTCAGAAATTAGCCGTGTTGATGTCGTGAATTTGAAGTAATAGTCGTGTAGATGCTGCAATCCTCGGATTTAACTGAATCGATACACGCCCGGCATATACTGTGAAATGGTTTCTGCTTTTAGCAGTAAGGTCAGTGCTAATCGGCTAACAGCCTAGCGACACAAAGATCTGGAGGCTCGCGAGCTCTGATTCAATGAATGTGGCCATTGTGTGCAATTAAACAAACACCTTCAAGCTGCTGCAACTACTTACCCGACTTACAGACGTGCACAATGATCAGGGATGGGGGTTTATGCCCTTTTTGATTGCGCAGATGATAAATGACATGTTCAGTCGATCGCCATTATTATTTTAACTCTTTTTTTTTTTCTTCAGCGGGCGGCTCCACCGTGTTTTTCTCGGTGTATTTCAGCACTTCCTGCTGCGGGTTGAATGGAGATGGCGAGCTGCGGACGTGCTCCACCGCGTCACTCTGCGCTCATTCTTCGTGTGTTTGCGTTGGAAGTAAACAATATCCTAAAATTAAACTAAAATCACACAGGAGATGTTTTCGTAAAGCTATTTAGGTAGCACACAGACAGTGTCCTGCAACTATTTTGTGAAATACCTCGAAACTAAAAGCACTACCATGTTTTTTCACATAGCTATAGCATATGGGTCTATTATTTCTTAATAACCATGGTACAGGAGACCAGACTAGTTGTCACAATGAATGTATTTCAGTAGGCTAAGTTTTCGGTCAAAAATCAAGTACACAAATGCTTGTTTCCTCTAGAATAGTTTGTATGTTTTAAACACCTAATGAAACCTTAAAATAAAGTGTTTTTTTGTAAATTCTAAACTTGTTTTTTTTTCTTAATAGAATTTTTTTTCCTTAGTAAATATTAGTGTTTACCATAAGTAGACTAAAATAAATGAATACATTATTATGTACCCAGACAGCAACATATGGCGCTTTTCCACTGCATGGTAAGGTTCGGTTCAGTACGCCACGCTTTGGCGCTTTTCCCAGTAGCACCTCAATGCAGAACATGAGATCCACGGGGAGGAGTCGGATCACGATCCAAGGGGTGGAGATGGTTAGGATTAGGGTTGGGTTTAGGGATTAGGGGTGGGTTTAGGGATCAGGGGGCGGAGTTGGTTAGGTTTAGGTGTATGGAAGGTGGGAGGAGTTGGATCTGGATCCGACTCCTCCCCATGGATTTCATGTTCCGCAGTGAGGACCATCTCGCTTTTCCACTGCATAGTACGGTATGGCTCGGCTCGGTACGGCTCACTTGTGGCACTTTTCTACTGCATGGTAAAGTACGGTACGGCTCGCTTTAAATGGTACCTGGTCTGTTTAGGTTCCAAGCGTACCGTACCGGTACTAAATGTGACGTGAAACACTGCAGATCACTGATTGGTCAGACAGAATCGTCACTTTAGAGACTTTAACTGCAGTGGAAAAGCAACCGAGCTAAAGCGAACCTAGTTGTGCCGTGTCGAGTCGTACCACGCAGTGGAAAAGCGAAGCAAGCTAAACCGTGCCGCGCCGAGCCGAATCGTACTGAGCCGCACCATCAGTGGAAAAGAACCGAAAAATAACCGAAAAAAGCTCTGTGCGTGCTATATTGACGCTAAAGGCACATGTGTGTTGGATTTAGACTAAATTTCAAAAGTGTCACTATCTGACGCCCTAGGATGAGAACGCATTGGCTCAACAGCTCTGGTCCAGCTGTGATATTAACTAAATGCTATTGGCTATTTTTAAAGGGGGAGGAGCTGTTCGATATGTCCCGCCTTGTCTTTCTGTTTCCATACAGTAATTATCTCAAAATATTGCCAAAGGTATTTTAGCCAAACCACATATTATTGTTATTTTTAAAGTGAATTGATGTGTGTCTGTGTTGGTCCAATGAAGTTGAACTCAGCCTCGGCCTCACTCTGCACTGAATCGCTGCTTCTTCTCACTTTATTATTCAATGGCTCTATCTCTTGGTATAGGTCTTTGTTGCATATTTATCGTGTACGGAAAAGGCTTTTTTTGTTTTAACTTGGGGTTATTGTTTGTGGCGTTGTTTATCATGGTGATATGATCCTATGATGGTGACCTGGACGTTGCACCGGTCGAGTTTTGCTCACGGATGAGCTTTGGTCTCGGCATAAAAGGAGGAGCGATGACCGTGATGGACTGTCTACTACAGTCTAATACTCTAATGAGCATCAATCGACATGTAGTTTCAAAGTTACTTCTAGTTAGTAGAATGTCTAAACTGTCAATTGTAAAATTTAACCTAAAAATCAGTCACTCGTGCGTGCCAACCCAGATAGCAAACTGACATTGAATCAACGTGGAAATATGACATCGAAACAACGTTGATCTGACATTGTTTTGCTCATCGAATTAACGTTGAACCAACGTCAGATGCGTCATTCTTTCAAAACTAACGGAAAATCAACTTGAAATCAACTCGTTGTTTCAACGTTATGAAAGCAAACCAATTTTCGATTTCATTTAGCTTTGTAGAATGCCGCGTCTGACGTTGGTTCAACGTTAATTCGATGAGCAAATCAACGTTGTTTCAATGTCATGAGAGACGTCGTTTCCACGTTGATTCAATGTCAGTTTGCTGTCTGGGAAGATAGACCGAACCAAATGCATTTTAATTGTGACAAAGATCCCTCCACAAAATGCAGAACCCAAATTAAACTTGCTTAGACCTTATGTAGCCACGCCCTTTTTCAGTGCTGCGCTCGTTGACTTCCGGTCTGTACTTTGACAGCGATCTTGCCTCTTGCATAGGTATGAATGAACTGCTCGTAAAAAAAAATCCCGGTCGACATTTGTTAAGGCATCTGCTTTACAATGCTTATGATAAACATTACAATGCTCATGACAACTTTTGTTAACTTTACAATAAGTAAATCCACTTCACCAGCTAGAAATATACAGAGCGACCGCAAACCGGAAGTTCAAAGACAATATTCTAAAGATGACGGCGCCCACGTTTCTCTGGTGCATAAGGTCTATAAACAATGGCATCAATGCCTTAAAATTCCTCAGTTTTCCACCAGAGGTCTCTCCGTCCATTACATCCATGCTGACAGCTTGTACAGAAAAAAAAAGGGAAAAAAAAGATGTTGCCTGATCAATCACATACACTACGGAGTATGAGTTACCTTCAGTTTGCAATTGTGTAAGGCATAATAATATTATTAAATTGCATGAGTTTTTTTGTCTGATTATGTTGGGGAATCATTAATTAGTTATTGTTATTATTCTGATCAATTAAGCAGCAATGGCACATTATAGCACATTTCATTGACTTCAGTGTGATGTGTTGTTCATTTGCAGATAGTTGAACCCAAACCAACCTTACAGTTCTCCCCCTCCCTCCTCATTTCTGACTCATCTTTATTATTGATGCAGCCTACAATAGAACAGTCACAGGGGACCTTTTGTGGGTGGTGTGACCTAGTGGTTAAATCCCAGAAGGGGGAGTTTCATGAAAATCTTTCATGATAATGATAATGTTTCTCCATGTGAACTGCAACACTGTAAATCACTTTGGGCAAAAATGTGCACTAAATTATTACTCTGAACACCACCATTCACAGTTACCAGCAGCATCATGAGCTCATACCTTTCAGCATATAAGCGTGTGGTCAGGAAGCACATAAGGTCACTAATTAAAGCTAAGTGGCCTCAATTAGGCTGATACTAAGTGTAGTTAGTTTACATCATTTTATTTACGGGTGTTCCTTGCAGTGAAACTATGATTTCTACTCTTCCCATGCACATTACCAAAAAATAATACGCACAACACTGTTTTTTCTTTGCCATAACTATATGGTATGCTTTAACACTGCCTCAAATGAACTCGCTTCAACACATTTACATACAACACGACTAAATAAGGCTTTCTTAGCATGTTTACCTTAAATTAGATCCATTTGCTCTTGAATCAGATAGGGTTTATTGTGAATATCTGTTGTTGCAAACTTTGGTCCAGAATATTGAAAATGTTCAAAACCCAGTGAACTTGTGACAGTGCTTCAGGGTTTATTTGGCACTTACCATATCAAAAAAATATATTATTATATAAGCTGTATTTATGGATCTCAAAAAGTTGGTTAATTGGTGCAGCAATGCTTCTGAACCATGCAGGATTGACCCATAATTCAACTTCACAAAGATCATTAGCTATGTTTCCATCCAAAGTTGCGAATTATGTGCAAAATTGGAAAATCGCATAAAACATTTAAGAATAAAGCAGCATTTCCATCCCAAAATCAATTTCCTGGAAAATTAGCACGAAAAATTAAAAACTCCTTTTCCTTCATGATAAATGCACTCAGAACACACAATAGAAATGCAATAAACACTGTCATGTTATCTTGCGTTTAGATGCTTGTGTTTGCGAACGCAATCACGTGAGACGCTTCCCAGCAAGCAATAGTCATCATGAGTAACCAACTTCTAGCCAAAATAAGCTTGGTTTTCATTTTTGGTTACAAGTCAACTGTGATTACAAGGTGTTTGGTTTCATTTCTTCACTCATTTAATTTCTTTGTTATCAATGATGGCTGTGGTTTAAGTCTCTTAAATTTTCATTGACAGGCCAAATATTGCCTTGTTTTAGCCTAGACGGCTGGGCTCTGTTTGGATGGCTATTACACGTCTTTTAAATGCAAAATTGCTTGCTGGGGGGAGGGAATTAAACCAAATTATTCTGAAGACAGGCATTTCAGAATGATCTAACCATTTGAGATGTTGTGCACTGAAGCTCATGCTAAAGGACTGGGTAACACTTTATTTTGATGGTCCCTTTTGAACATTCAGTTGACTGTAAGTAACTTTGCAACTACATGTCAACCGTTTTCTCAAGAATGGCTATATATATATGTCAACTAATTCTCATTAGAGTATTAGTAGACTGCCTGCTTAATATCTACCTACTCTTTATTGTGATGCTCCTCCAACAGACTTTCTACTGACTATAAGTATCTTTGCAGCTACATATCAACTTATTCTATCACTACCCAGACAGCAAACTGACATTGAATCAACGTAGAAACGACGTCTCTCATGACATTGAAACAACGTTGATTTTGCTCATCGAATTAACGTTGAACCAACGTCAGACGCGGCATTCTTCAAAGCTAAATGAAAATCGAAAATTGGTTTGCTTTCATAACGTTGAAACAACGCGTTGATTTCAAGTTGATTTTCCGCTAGTTTTGAAAGAATGACGCGTCTGACGTTGGTTCAACGTTAATTCGATGAGCAAAACAATGTCAGATCAACGTTGTTTCGATGTCATATTTCCACGTTGATTCAATGTCAGTTTGCTATCTGGGTATCCCTACCAGTCTAATACTCAACTAACATTCTAGTGAGAGTTAGTAGAGGTGCAATGTTACTTAATAGTCTGTATGTCCGTAATAACTGAATGCGTTAAAGGGACCATCCAAATAAAGTGAAACAAAGGATGGTAAAACAACTTGGATTCCTGGAATTTCTTGTCATCTGTCATTGTCTTATCATAGCAGCACGCATTCTAAGACAGTCCTGACCAACAGTGAAAATAATGTTTTCTCGCTTAAAATCACGTAAAAAATTAAAGCGATTATGTGATTTTTCAGTTTATACCATCTGCACTGTGATTTGCTGGATTATCAGGTGGCGATAATCTCAAACCAGTTTGAAAATATCGCAGCATCTGTAACTGCTCGGGACAGGCTCAGATCACGTCGCTGACCTGCTCGTACTATCCAGGGTTTTTGTCGCAGACCTCGGAAATCTGTCTGCAACATCAATATCCAGCCAAAAGTCGAGTAGTGTGAGTTTGCCTTTATGCCTGGTACACGTCCTGTCCCCGACTAAAGATGACCAATTGTGGCGATTTCTGTGGTTGTGGCACCTAAAAATCGTACAGTGAGAGAGGTTCAAGATGGCCGCTGTCGACGCTTGTGACCAAAGATAGCCTGTGATAATTTTCTGATAGCGTCATAAATTTAGCCTGATCATCTCGCAGTGGTGCATGTTGATTCAGAGTTGGCGTCATCTAAAGTCCTCGGAGGGGTTGGCGTCATCTCCTCACAGGTGTTAGGTCATCTGAAACTTCGTAAGAGGCTGGGAATCCAAACTCTCGAGGTAGAGACAGAAAAGCAAATGGAAAATAATTAGCATCCAATGCTACAACCTACGTCTACTGACTAGCCAATAAAAACAACATGAAATTGCGTATTGATCAACGCGACAAAACTCAGAATCACTTACCTCAACCTTCATGTGCAAAATTGGCCTCTTGTCTTTTGCTTCCTCCTCTTTTTTTCAGCACACATAAAAAACACAATTTCCAAAATGCGATTCATCTTGCTTTGTCTACAACTAGCGCATGCTAATGACGTTTTATTCTTCAACTAACTTGTTTCGTAGCTTACGATTCAGTAGGTGTCATCGTACAGTCGTACCCAAGTTTATTAGATCCATGTCGTAATTTGTAATGATCTTATAGGATTGCAGAAATCGTCTGGAGCAGGCATTAATTCCGTTATGCAATCACATCCTCGGTTAAGGCAATTTCATGTGTGTTTTTTGTTGCACATCAGTAAATGTGTTTCCATACAAAATGTGTCCTCAATTAAGGTCATTTTTAGAGCCCTTGAAACTGATCTCCTTAAATCAATTATTACAAGTTGTGATCATAAAGATTACTTCATAGAAAATTTGGCAGTGGTGCATGTTGCATGTTGATTCAGAGTTGGCGTCATCTTAAGTCCTCGGAGGGATTGGCGTCATCACCTCACAGGTGTTAGGTCATCTGAAACTTCGTAAGAGGCTGGGAATCCAAACTCTCGAAGTAGAGACAGAAAAGCAAATGGAAAATAATTAGCATAGCTGCTTTTCATAACATTTCAACCAAAAACATCTGATATAATTGGAGTACAAGGTTATGCGGTACACTATGCAAATGCTTGGCTAAAGAGATGGGTCTTTAATCTAGATTTAAACCGGGAGAGTATGTCTGAGCCCCGGACATTATCAGGACATTAACCCGTCCATTGTTGTTTTCTATTGCATTTGACTCTCCCCAAAGTTGGGAAATGCAAGACATCCTATAATGGAGAACCTCAACATGAAATCATCACAACTTTCATCAGTTTCCACACTTTCCTTCTTCCGTTGCTCTCTGTATCACCCGTGACGTCTGCTCCACGGATTCACCTGCTCTAATTCCTTAACGGGATTGCCGATTCCCCGGATATCCACTTAGAACCTGATTAGGCGAGCTCAACTCATTAGCTCTGACAAACCAATTCAAACCCCCTCAACCCCAGAGCCAAAGCACAGACCCCCTTCCATCAAGTGTTCACCAAACCATTGACCCTTTTGTGCTCAAATGTGATAAAACCAGTGCGAAATGACTTGAATGTGATGTTAAAGCCCATATTACTCAAAAATGATAGGTGGTAGAAATAACACTGAGAACGCTATGATAGTTGTAAGATGTTCTTCAGGAATCAACCATGTTTGTGTTCACGCCACCTACTATCCATCCCTTCCTCCGTCCTCTGCTTTCTGCGCTCACTCTTGCCTCGTCTTTCGACCCCATAACCTGCTTTTCCATTCCAATCGGTTTACCTGTTCCTTGCCCTCCCCTTTACTTCTCTCTTTCTCTCTCCCTTCCCCTTTCTCTGCTCATCTTTGGGCTTATCCTTTCATCCCTGATCTCCTTCATCCCCTCCAATCCTCATCTGTTCCTCTCTCGCAGAAGGAAGGGAGAGAAAGAGAGAGTTTTTCCACAGGTAAGTTGCATCCAGTCTGTTGGAGGAACCTGTGGAGACAAAGACGATTGAAGAGCTGTCTTGTGGACTAAGCAAAATAGAGATTGATACAGAGAGATTGAGGAGAAAGGGAGGAAGCTTTTTTTTTGGGTAGACAGGTGAGTTTGTTTTCAGTTTGGTCGTTCATTTGCGTGTGCAAGAAAATTGGATATAGCGAACAAAATGCAAACCTTGTGCATTGCGATAAACTTGATATGCCTAAAATGCTGTTTTTTATTTGGCAAATGTGTTGCTTTATCTGCGGACGTGCATGCGTTTCGCACACATACTACAGATTAAAAACCTTGCATTGTAAGAAAATCACGATTTTCTGGAAGTAGTCCTCTGGATCTGCAACTTTTATAACACATACAATGACATTGGGATGTTAATGTTGGTATTTCAAGTTACCATCCAGCACTTTCAGGAGGTTGTAGCAAAGTTTGTTAGCTAATGCATTCCTGTGGTTTTTCATTTCCAAATGCAACTGGCATTTGCACATTTGTCTGTTTGTAGGATTAACCTAATGCTAAAGCTGCTCTCTTGAGATCTGAGAGTGTCAGGTCTCACTTCATCTTGATGAACTTTCTGACGTGTACACATACAAATCCCAAAGTCTTTTCTTGCCCTTTTCCTCGTGTTTTGTCTTTGATCTCCCTACCTCGGGTCCCACCTGATCCCGTAGTAAAGAGTAGTCGGTAATCGGATGACAGGAGATTTGATAAGCCACCCCCAACAGCTCCTGCAAAGGCTTAAACCTTTCTTCTAGCCTTGACAACAATAAAACAACAGCTCCCAGCAAGAGCTGATCAGATATCACATATAATCTATTATAACATGTCATAATTTGATAATTGGCGGCGCAATGCAAGACTTCGTTTCTACACAGCAGTAGGCTCTACTTATGAACCGCAAATTAAGTTCATTAGGATCTCAAGGCTGATAATTCCTCAGAAGAGGTAAATCCATATGGTGGTAAAGCAACCAAATATTGTTATAGTAAGTTGCAACTTAGGTTGATTAGGTACATCTGCATGAAACATTTGCAATATTTTATTTTAGGGAGCATTACAGATCTTGATTAGACTTAGACATTTCAAATCTAGACATTCTCATTGGTCAGATGCAGACTTGCTAAGTCAATGACAAGCCTCAAGATATGTTTATGGGTAATATTAGATGTGGCTTCCTTTGCAATATTTTGTTGTTGTTGCTTTGTGTCATAAATTGCATTATATTTTATAATACAAATGAACGGATTGATTTGGAAGTTTGCTTTCACTTTGGTGCTAATCTTTTTATTTCAATTTTTGAAAATTTTCAATTTTCTGGAACAGATTCTCAGTATCTATGACCAAGTTGAAATACCCAACAGCACTGTTATTCAAGTAACGCTTAGCATTTAGCTAACATTAGCTGAACATTCAATTGGATTTGGTTTGTTTAACTGCCAATGACAGACCATACTGTTGTTCCACATCTTCTGCAAATCTGTATTCAATACTGTCTACTAAGCAGGAAGAACGTTTTGAGATATTACATGAAAAGTTCAGTCTTAATTGATCTCCAGTGAGATATTGGCTGAAAGGTTTTGTATGAAATCAATATTCGTTAGTACTAGGTCAAATCAAACATTTTCAATAGGAGTAAAATGGCTTCCACATGCATGCTTGATGATGTAATAGTCACATACAGGGCCTAGTTCAGATTAATCCATTTATTTACTTCTTCTTGATTACATATAAGACCATTTTAAGAAGAATTTGTATTTTCCGATTGCTTCTAGCTTGTGTTGGTAAGCACCCCGATCAACAGCAGCTATGGGTGAAATGGAGCAGATGAAAAAGGAGGCCGAAGGCCTGAAGACACAGATCGAGGTGAGACTAAAGCAATGACTAGCTGTTTAAACAATTACTAATGAAATACTAATATTGCATGTTTGTTCCCCTTCTAGGCGGCTCGCAAAGCAGTCAATGACACAGACATGGCCTCGGCCGCTGCTGGGGTGGCCCCGGCCCCTCGGGTCCAACTGAAGACCAGGAGGACCCTCAAAGGCCACCTGGCCAAAATCTACGCCATGCATTGGTGTACAGACAACAAGTGAGGACATTATCATGGGTCAAATCCAAGTATGAAATGAGAAATGATGGGCTATACTGCACAGTAGAATTATTCGTTCATTTTTATCAATTTGGCCTCCAAAAGTACATGAGATCTGACAGAATGTGAAATATATTAGTGTTAGTTGTTGCCCTTGCTTGTTACATGATCTGCTCAACCAGGTTAATAGCTCTCATATGGAGTTCAACTGCATCGTGTGGTCACCTTGAATTAGCTAATTCTTAGTTAGATCAATTATCAGGGTCAGTGACCTGACACAGACTTAAGCCTTTGTGTTAAGTGTTATTAAGAAGGGACTTAAACTGACAAAATCATAAGCAAAATCATATTTTATCATTAAATCAGTATGCTTGTGAGATTTCAATTTTAAAGTAGTTCAATTTAAAAAAAAAAAAATTGCTGATAATTTACTCACCCCCATGTCATCCAAGATGTCCATGTCTTTCTTTCTTCAGTCGAAAAGATATTAAGGTTTTTGATGAAAACATTCCAGGATTTTCTCCATGTAATGGACTTCAATGGGAACCAAATGGTTCAAGGTCCAAATGAGAGTTTCAGTGCAGCTTAAAAGGGCTTTAAACGACACCAGACGATGAATAAGGGTCTCATCTAGCGAAACGATCAGCCATTTAAAAAATAAATTAAAAAGTTTAAGTTTTATAAGCTCAAATGCTCACCTTGCTCTGTTTTGTGATGAGCGTTCGTGACTTTCCTGTTCGAACTCGTTCATCAAAATGAACAATTTTTTTTTTTGAGTCATGCCTCGAAGGGTCCTAGATAAGACCCTTATTCATCGTCTGGTGTCGTTTAAAACCCTTTGAAGCTGCACTGAAACTCTCATTTGGACCTTGAACCGTTTGGTTCCCAATGAAGTCCATTATATGGAGAAAATCCTGAATGTTTTCATGAAAGACGTGAAAGACGTGGACATTTTGGATGACATGGGGGTGAGTAAATTATCCGCAAAAGTTTTTTTTAAAAGTGAACTACTCCTTTAAAATAAATGCAATGAGAGATGGAGTATATTAACTGGATATATGAACAATATCCTTTGATCATGTTGTCTTACCAGCCTTTCTTTGCTCTTTCTGTCATTGGTGTCTTTAGGCTAATGGTCAGTGCATCACAGGATGGCAAACTCCTTATCTGGGATTCTCACTCTGGAAATAAAGTGAGTCTGACTTAATCAAATACACTTTAAAGAGAAGATGTGTATTTGAAGCAAACGATCTCTAAATATTTTGGGCTATATATCACAATATTTGCCATTTTGTTGTCAGCTTAGTGAATAAATGGTGCATATTTTAAGCTTCCTGAGGGGACCATTTGATTTGACATTTTTTAAATAGGCTATCTCTCTAACTTCTATAATACACAGCAGGTATTGTAACCATGACAGTTTTCAGCCGTTTCAAAAATTGTCATGCGTTTTGGCTGTTCATTTACTCAACAATGACGTTTTGGGGCCTGAAAATGCAAACTTTTGACAACGGGTTTTAAAGCGCAAGTTTTTGATCGTCTCCGTGTACACTATAGAAACGTGAATTTGTGAACATCATGTGCATGCATATTATGTGTTCATCGCCAATGAATATTAATATCATCGCCAACTACTGCCCTGGCATGAATAATACAGCGCTTTTAGCCGTTTTTGTAGATCGTTTTGACAACATTGTCGTCTATACACAAAACTATTCAAAAAACGCAAATGAAAAGCTTATTCCATTTTTAGTGCATTGTTTTCTTGTAAATGTACCCTAGTCAAATTTACACGTAAATAAAAACGTCCAGTTGGACAAAGATATTTTATTTAAAGGTGCAATTAAAGATTTCTATTTTTGTTGTGAAAATACTTTCTCCGATAAAGCTTATGTGCATGTGATTTTTTCGTATCGTGTGGTCTCGGTTGTGCTAAAATTTGTTTCAATTAAAGTACAAAAGCTATTGACATTTGTCATGAATGAATCGTGAATGTAGCTTTAAGAATATTAATATGTTTTAACAGTTTCTGGCAGGATAGGATCTGTTTATGCAACAAAACCTGGAAAACATTTGAGAATAGTGATTATTTTGATGGTGCAATTTTGAATATGTTCAAGGAAAATAATTCATATTTGCCTCTTTCTTTAGGTCAATGCTGTTCCCCTCAAATCCTCATGGGTGATGACCTGTGCATATGCTCCTTCTGGAAACCTTGTGGCCAGCGGCGGTCTCGACAACATGTGTACTGTCTACAACTTGAAGACACCCGTAATCAAGACCGTGAAAGAATTGGATGCTCACACAGGTAAAGCATACAAGTCATTCGAGGATCTTTATTCTTTTATTTGTCTGTTATGTAATTGTGTCTCTCTCTATTGTTTATAGGTTACTTGGCCTGTTGCCGCTTCCTCAGTGACACTGAGATTCTCACCGCCTCTGGTGATACCACATGGTTTGTGCATGTAACTTTTACATTTAAGAGGATAGTTCACCCAAATATAAAAATTTATTTGATACAAATAAAGTATTGAGTATTGAGTGCCTTGTTTTTTTAAAGGGATACTCCCCTTTTTTTGGAAATAGGCTCATTTTACAACTCCCCCAGAGTTAAACAGTTGAGTTTTACCGTTTTCGAATCCATTCAGCCGATTTTCTGATATTTTGAAAAATTTCAGTAACCAGACAGTTTCTGGTCTTATTGACTTCCAGAGTAGAGAAAAAAATGTACTATGGAGTCAGTACTAAGTCAGTCTTTTTTTCTCACAACTGCGAGTTTACATCTCGCAATTCTGACTTTATAACACATAAATGCGAGTTTATATGTCGAAATTCTGACATCTTTTCTCAGAATTGTGAGATATAAATTCACAATTTTGAGTTATCAGGCTAATTCTCAGAATAGTTATGGTTCAGAATAGTTAATAGTTATGTAAATAGTTTAAAGAACAAAATAGTTTAAAGAATTGTTTAAACAATTCGGACTTTATATCTCGCAATTCTGACTTAATAACACGCAATTGCGACTTAATATCTAGGAATTCTGACTTTATAACACGCAATTGCAACTTTAGGCCCATATCACACAATTCTGACTTTATATCTTGCAATTCTGAGAAATAAAGTTAGAATTGCGAGATGTAAACTCGCAATTGTGAGAAAAAAAGAGATAAAAAGTTGCAATTACCTTTTTTATTTTCCATTCTGTGGCGGAAACAAGCTTCCATACCAAGCAATAAATATGATAAACATATCCATAAAAAAAAACTCATCTCACTCTGCGTTCTCATCTCACAAAATGTTACTCTGTATAAGAGGCAATGCCATTTTCGCTCATAATTACAGCATTTTCAAAATGCTAAAGAAATTTTTGCAGCTTGTTGAGTAGAGGTGTACTTTTTTACTTTAGTTTAAGTTACTTAAAAGATGGAGAAAAAATTCCATAAACTTATAATATGTGCTCCTAATGATATCTCCGGACCAGAATGCCATAGCAACTGCCCAGCGACCAACCAAAAAGCCCACTCACGTCTTCGAAAATATAATAAGCTTTTGTTTTGTTTCTATTATTATTATTATTCATTTCATCCCGTTTTTTCCCCCCAGTGCACTGTGGGACTTGGAGACTGGAAAGCAGAAAACAGTTTTCCTGAACCATGTTGGTGACTGCATGTGTCTGGCTCTGTCCCCGGACGCCAATGGCTTCATTTCTGGTGCTTGCGACTCTCTGGCCAAGCTGTGGGACATCAGGGATGGCCAGTGCAAGCAAACCTTCCAGGGTCACACGAGTGACATCAATGCCATTTCAGTGAGTTTAAGGCAAATGTTTGATGCACTACCAAGAACATTTTATTTTTTACCCAGTAATTTCCTTCTTCGTTGATGATGCTAACCTTCTACCAGTTTCATAGATTTGAGTTTTCTCCAATTGGTATAAGAGAAAAGCACATTAATGGATTCACCAAACTGTGTCTACCTCTTCAGTTCCTCCCCAGTGGCACCGCAATTATCACAGGCTCGGATGACTGCACATGCAAGATGTATGACCTTCGCGCTGATCAAGAAGTGATTTGCTACCAGGATGCTGCCCTGAACAGCGGCGTTACATCACTGGCTCTGTCCATGTCTGGCCGCCTCATCTTTGCTGGATATGATGACTTCAACTGCAATATTTGGGACTCGCTAAAGGGCGAGAAAGTGGGTAAGTTTAAAGAAAGGAGAAACGGATGGACAAGTGAAACAGGTCTAATCAAACTCCATCGAGCTGTTATTTTCCATATAGGCAATTTATGACTAGAAAAATCTAGCTGTGATATTGCATTAGTGTTCAGTAAGGGATAATATACATCCAGCCAGTTGTTCTCTCAAAATAACCCCCGACAGGGTGATGAGGACTCTTGACGCGAGGTGAAGGGGGTTTATTTTCAAAGAACAACTGGTGTTGATATGCAATATCACATCCCTGCTAGATTTTTTAAATGGTACCTGTTTGAATCTTATAATCCAACAGTGTACAAAATGGCAGCAGCTGCTTTTGTATGAAACAAGAGAGAGCGAGTCCACGATACTGGATGGCATTATTAAATAACTGTACACAAAATATTGATTTGACTGAGTTTTAATATTCTATTAGCTGACCAAATGCAAAACTTTTTAGCACTGCTGACTTCAGTGACACGGATGAGCCTGCGTTATCTGTTTTGAGCGGTTGTTATCTGGAAATAACGTACCGTTGGATGGTGCAATTGACCAATCAGAATCAAGTATTCCACAGAGCCTACTATAGGTACTATACTATTAAGCAGCTCTCCAGTGTGTTTTATGTTTTTACTCACATCTGACCTCAACAGACTGAATAGAAATGAAATGAGACGCCATGAGCCAAATCAAATTAGGTGGAAATCGCCTAATATTACCCTGATAGCACAAGTCCATCTCAAAGACGTCTATTTGATGTCTGCATTTACATCTGCAAGATGTATTTTTTTAGAGTGTTTGCTCATCTTCAATACGTCTCTAGGAAGTTTCCTGTCAGATGTCATATAGACATTTAGAAGATGTCCGTTTAACATGCATTCTAAATCATTACATCTTAAAAACATCTTCTAAACGTCTATTTGACATCTGACAGGAAAGCACAAGTCTATTTGATGTGATGTTTACATCTGGAAGACGTATTTTTTTAATTTTTTGTTTGCTCATCTGCAATACATCTATAGGACGTTTCCTGTCAGATGTCAAATAGACGTTTATAAGATGTCAGTTTAACATGCATTCTAAATCATTACATCTTAAAGACATCTTCTAAACGTCTATTTGACATCTGACAGGAAATGTCCTATAGACGTATTGCAGATGAGCAAACACTCTTAAAAATACATCTTCCAGATGTAAACATCACATCAAATAAACTTGTGCTATCTGGGAACAGACATCTTGCAGACGTACGTGTGCTATCTGGGTGGCGATCACACCCTGATAGCACACGTACATCACAGAGACGACTATTTGATGTGTGTTTACATCTGGAAGACGTATTTTTTAGAGTGTTTGCTCATCTTCAATACGTCTATAAAATGTTTCCTGTTAGATGTCAAATAGACGTTTAAAAGATGTATTTAAGATGTAATGATTTAGAATGTATGTTAAACTGACATCTTAAAGATGTCTATCAGATGTTAGTAAACGGCAGATGCTTTCCAGATGAAGTGATCTTTAACAGACATCTTGCAGACGCACGTGTGCTTTCTGTGCAGTAACAGATAGCACAGCTACGTCTGCAAGAAGTCTTCTAAAGATCTGATAATCTGGAAAACATCTGCTGTGTAAAAACATCTGGTAAACGTCTTAGAAAAAGCAGTTTTACATACATTCTAAATCTTAAACATCTTAAAGATATCTTCTAATGTCTATATGACATCTGACAGGAAACTTCCTATAGATGTATTGAAGATGAGCAAACACTCTTAAAAATACGTCTTCCAGATGTAAACACACATCAAATAGTCGTCTCTGTGATGTACGTGTGCTATCAGTGTGTAATCGCCACCCAGATAGCACACGTCCCAGATAGCACGAGTCTATTTGATGTGATTTTTACATCTGGAAGACGTATTTTAAGAGTGTTTGCTCATCTGCAATACGTCTATAGGACGTCTCCTGTCAGATGTCAAATAGACGTTTAGAAGATGTCTTTAAGATGTAATGATTTAGAATGCATGTTAAACTGACATCTTCTAAACGTCTGTTTGACATCTGACAGGAAACGTCCTATAGACGTATTGCAGATGAGCAAACACTCTTAAAAATACGTCTTACAGATATAAAAATCAAATCAAATAGACTTGTGCTATCTGGGGTAAGTCTGCAAGAGCTGTTAAAGATCACTTCATCTGGAAAGCATCTGCTGTTTACTAACATCTGATAGACATCTTTAAGATGTCAGTTTAACATACATTCTAAATCATTACATCTTAAAGACATCTTCTAAACGTCTATTTGACATCTGACAGGAAACGTCCAATAGACGTATTGCAGATGAGCAAACACTCTTAAAAATACGTCTTCCAGATGTAAACATCACATCAAATAGACGTCTCCGTGATGTACGTGTGCCATCAGGGCACAGACCAATAATAGTTTAAAGGTGTTTACCACCTGGAGTAAAATTTCGATTGAAGTTGGCTATATCGGGGCTTTAAGTCGAGGAAGTCTTCTATAAAGTCGGCATGAAATGAAAATTCACCCCATCTATTTTTATCTTATAGATTTTATTGTTAACAATTCATCCATACATATTCACTTCCAGTGAAATTAAAGACGTCTCTCTGCTGACGTATTTACCAGACTTAGTGCGCTTAAACCCTGATGCTGAAAGCCCCCATAATTTTTTCTCTTCGGATAATCGGTTAGACTTTTTTTTTTTTAATTTGTTGCAGCTTGCTACTTCCGTTTCATTGCATCTTTGAATAAATAAACATGCATGAAGAACAAAGTCCTATCAAATTCATTTTCTCACTTTCTTTCTTTCACTCTCTCTCTTGTAGGCGTGTTGTCTGGCCATGACAACAGGGTGAGCTGCACCGGAGTACCACCAGATGGCATGTGCGTTTGCACTGGCTCATGGGACAGCTTCTTGAAGATTTGGAACTGAACTGGACCCTGAAACAAGACGAGAAGAGGATACGACAGAAAGGTTGAGAGAGAGGATGAGAAATGAGAAATTCTAAGCAACAAAGAATCTCTCTCACACACACAAACAAACACACGAATGTCACATCTGTATGTGTGGGGTTTCTGGAAGACTGGATTTTATTAGAATATTTACGTGGAATATTTAATTGTAAAAATGTAAGTTACAACAAACACAGGAGTGCAGTTTGCGTTATTGTTAAAATGACAATCTCATCATGACAGCAATACTTTGACTTGAAATTATAATGTTTGACATCTTAAAAATGAATAATCATTCAAGAATAAAAGATATATAGTTTTTGTCTGTTAAAAATCCTCATCATTAGGTGAAAGTGTCCATGACTATTTTTATGTATTAGAATTGATAGAATGCAGAAGAAAATGTACAGTGACTTTTCCCAATCTGATGGCTCTTTGATGCTGTTGGCAACTTTAACCTGGCATAGGGTTGCGTTTTAATTTCTAACAAACTTCCCCAAAGTCCAAATGGCACATTATGATAAAAGAGAAAATGTCTGTATTTACTTCTTTCATCTTTTTGTAGGGCTTTTACATACAAGACAGTTCCTCTTAAATGTCGCAGTGATTACTCAAATTCCTTTCTAATAAACATAGTATTCTGCATTAAATGATATTTTGGTGTGTGCTATTTGTGTCTGTCAAGCTGTTGTGTCCAATAAAATATGTGTTTTATGATTTTAGGGCATTTGAAGTAATTAATTAAAAAAAAAAAAACATGTTGATCTTGGCATCATTACTGTGTAAAATACTTCCAAACTACTTTATTGTGAAAACTTTGCACTGGGCAATTGTTAAAGAATAGGTGACAGAAAGAAATATTACTGGAAAGGAAATCTAATTAGGCCACAAAAATATGTTTTATAAAAATGTTTAATAGGAGAAAATTCATTAAAAAAAATAATATTTAGTTATTCAGGTCAGAATTTATACAGGTGGAGCTGGGGAGGTGGAGGGGTTTCTGAAAGCATGCTGTAAACTGCGTTTTCAGCGTTATTCTACCAATACAGAGGGAACCAATCAGCTGTGCCCTATAGAGAATGATGTAATTGCAAGGAGATTGGGTTAAGGACTTATGAGCCTGTGCCATCTAGAGTTTCACGACAGAACTTTGTATTATAGGCTTTCACTTCTATAATGAGGTCACAACCTAAGTAAACCTAATTCCTTTAAGTATATTTTATCACCTACTGCAATCTCACCTTGAGAAAGTAGATCAGACAGTTGTTTTTTCTTTCACTTCAAGAAGGAGGACGGGAGGCTTACTCTAATCCACTTTCAATAGAGCTTTGCCCAGAGAAACATTAGCAAGCACTGAAGCACAGAGGACTAATTGACTACAGTTGAAGTCAATGGTGCACGGCTGAGATGACAAAGCTTTGGCTGTGAAATGAGAAAGAAGACTTGATATAATATGAGGGATATCAAAAGGGATAGTTCACCCAAAAATGAAAATTTACCCTCATGCTTCTCGAAACAATACTCTTTGTAAGAAAAAGCACACATGCTGGCAACAGCATTCGGAAGGGCATTAAAACACCTTAGATTGTACAAAATATAATTAAAAATAATTCATTTTAAAAATAATTACACAGAATGATATTCATATCTAAAGCTGTATGATGTAAAGGGATATTAAAACATTAAACAAAATAAACAAATAAATGAAGGCCATGCAAATGGCATTGACCATATGAAATCTTTTAGATTACTTTCTTAAAATCAATTGAAGCACAATATGCTCTTCGGAACATCCCAAAACCACCCTGGATAAAATATAAGGTAATTTGAATTGAGGAAAAAGTACCGACTTAGCAAAATAGATAAAAAGTGTGCCCCGTTGTAAATAGGCTACAAATATATATCTCTTTGAGCTCTTCTATGCAGCCCATAGTTAAAAATATTTTATGTCATTTAACTGATTAGTATTCCTAAGGTTAACCTTGTGAAATAAAAATTATTACTATTATTATTAAATATCTATGCTTACGTTCAACGGTAATGAGTGATTTTCTTGGCGAGGGAGATAGGCGTCATGACCTCATGTATATTAATTAGGTTTTGTGACGTTTCGTGCGACCGTCCAATGACAAAGGAACACCTCGTGAATATTAACGACCACACCTTTTCCATAGTAGGATTCGTAAATTCGCTAACGGGAGCGATAATACCGCAGTAAGTTAGGTGTGTTTGGTCCGTTTGGTTTGTCCCGCAATAATGTCCTCAAGAAAATTCTTCGTCGGGGGAAACTGGAAAATGAACGGCGATAAAGAGACTCTGGGCGAGCTCATAATGACCTTGAACACGGCCAGTCTCAACGATGAAACAGGTCCATGGCGTTATTTGATGTTATTAAGCAGAAATTATTTTAGTTTTCATTTCAGCCAAATTAGTCTGATGTATTTCGATAGAGATGTTTAGACGCATCAGAGACGCTATACATGACGTCACGTGACACTTTAAATGGATCATGGAGGCTCGTGTGCACAGACTGTTTTTAATTAAAAATAACTTATAAACTTGTTAATATTGATATTGAGTTGATTATTCGTGTATCATTGCATGTCATCACAGTCATGTGCATGACAATTTTGCATAGGCCTGCTGTAGAAAGCCTCATTTGACGTTACTGACTATATCTGTCTTATCCCATATTTGTCCCATAAGCATGCAAATTTAATAAAATACAGTTGATTATATAAACAACTGTTAGCTGTATCCCATTCTGATCCCATATCACATGCATAAAAAAGCATTGTTAGCCAAATGATCTCATTCTCTCTGGGAAATTATCTAATTAAGTCAGAGGATGTAATCAAAAATAATAATAAAAGAAATATTGAACAGTGTTTAGTTTTTGGATGATATATCCCTTTAAAAGTAGACATGCTGGCTTTCATGATCATATATCATCATAACAGTGGCTTTGTCTTCATGGTTTAGAGGTGGTGTGTGGAGCACCGTCCATCTATCTGGATTATGTGAGGTCTAAACTGGACCAGAGGATCGGTGTGGCCGCCCAGAACTGCTATAAGGTACCCAAAGGAGCCTTCACCGGGGAGATCAGGTATACATGCTCATTGGTATCTTTAATGAACAACCATTTATCAGTGTCAACTTTAAAAGCATATTTCTCGCTCCCTCCTTTTCTTCTCGGCGGTAGTCCAGCGATGATTAAAGACTGCGGCATCGACTGGGTGATTCTGGGCCATTCTGAGAGGCGCCATGTGTTTGGCGAGAGTGATGAGGTTGAGATTTGAGAAGGAATTTTATTTTTAAAAACCCTTTTATGTCTTTGCTTTTCTGTGTGATGAAATTCAGACGTCATATTGATGCATATTCATGCTATTCTGCATTCAGCCCTGTCTCACTCTGATTGGCTGGGGTGTCTTTTACAGCTGATTGGCCAGAAAGTGGCCCATTGCTTAGAGAATGATTTCGGTGTGATCGCCTGCATTGGGGAGAAACTAGAAGAGAGAGAAGCTGGAACCACCGAAGAAGTGGTGTTTGAACAGACCAAAGTCATTGCAGGTCATTTATGAAAAAATGATGTAATTTCAACATTGACAGCATGGATTGTCAGCAAGTCTTATTGGGAATATTTATTTTGTTCATGATTGTATACATAAAGCCTATAAAACACCAAATGTCACGATGAGTTTATATATTTTATAGACAATGTGAAGGACTGGGCTCGAGTGGTTTTAGCATATGAACCAGTGTGGGCGATTGGAACTGGGAAAACTGCCACTCCTGATCAGGTAAATATGTATTGACGTAACCCATAGATCAAAATGTCATCATAAGATGTTTCAACTCCATGTTTTATAACTTTTATTTTCTATTTATGCAATGCATATGCACTAAAGCAGGAGTAACATGCTTAAAAGGATAGTTCACCCAAAAATGAATATTTACCCTCATGTTGTTGGAACAAATTAACTTATTTTCAATGAAACCTGAGGTTTCTGTCCCTCCATTTTAAGTCAAACTAAATAAATCTATATAAATCAGGCAGATGGCTCAGTCTGTTGTGATTGGTCCACTGCTTAAAGTGCGTATTGTAAACTAAAATGCCCGTTATCATATCTGAATTTCAGTTCAGTGATATGAACAGTAATGATGGTGTTAGTTGCATATTAAAGATAATATGCAAACAAGCATAATGGGGCACTTTTAAGTCATTCAGTTCATGATCATGTATTTGAATCGGTGTATAAGAAGTCTTGTATGTGCTCTCCGTTGTGTGCTACAGGCTCAGGAGGTGCATGAGAAGCTGAGAGAATGGCTGAGAGAGAACGTGTCGGACGCAGTAGCCGGATCTGTGCGCATCATCTACGGAGGTGAGTCTGTTCAGTTCTGAGTGGCCTTAAAGAAATACTTCAGCCAACTTTGAATGTTCTGTCATTTACTCCGCTCATGCCACATCACTATGATCTTCTTTCTTCTGTGTAACACAAAGGTAGTTTTGCAGTCCTTGCTTGTCCATGCATGATGCAATTTAAAGGGATACTCCGCTTTTTTGGAAATAGGCTCATTTTACCACTCCCCCAGAGTTAAACAGTTGAGTTTTACCGTTTTCAAACCCATTCAGACGATTTTTTTTTTTGATATTTAGAAGAATAACAGTAACCAGACAGTTTCTGGTCTCATTGACTTCCGTAGTAGAAAAAAAAAATATTTGGAAGTCAATGAGACCAGAAACTGTCTGGTTACTGATATTCTTCTAAATATCAAAAAAATCGGCTGAATACATTCGAAAACAGTAAAACTCAGCTGTTTAACTCTGGGGGAGTTATAAAATGAGCCTATTTCCAAAAAAAGTGGAGTATGCCTTTAATGGGATCGTTCATCTGAGAATGAAAATTCTGTCAATACTCGCCCTCGTGTCGTTCCGTATAAGACCTTCATCCATCCTCGGAATAAATTGAAGATATTTTTGATGAAATCTGAAAGCTTTCTGTCCCTCCATTGATTGCAGCGTAATCACCACTTTCAAGGTAGGAAAGACATCGTTAAAATATTCCTTGTGACTCCAGTGGTTTAACCTTAATGTTATGAAGTTTTGAGAATACTGAAAAATAACTTTATTCAACAATCTCTTCTCTTCCAAGTCTGTCTGCTTTCTTGTTCACACTGTAAACAGTGCTGTGCTTCCCGGTTCTTTTTTTTTTGTGCACAAAATGTATTCCCGTCGCTTTACACTGTAAAAATTAATATGCTTTATCTAATCAATAGAATTGTGGCAACAGATTACAAGCAATATTATTAATTAAATTAAACAAAATATTAAACAAACTAAAAGTTAACCATTTAAACTGAGTAAAGTTTACGCCAAAAATTTTTACAAAAATATCTCACTAACTGTCAAAGATTACTTAAGAACTATTTATTTTATATTGCCAAGATTGAAGACACCTGATGTTAACAAGCAGAATCACTGAAGGAGAAAACCGTCATTTTAAAACAAAAAACGATCACCATAATGGTGACTTCAATTTATGTTTTTCGGTTGTTGTTGTAAGTTTTACTCATTTTAAATGGTTAAATGAATGAATTAGATAAATTATTACTCAATTCTAATTTGTTAAATTCAATTAGTAATATTGCTTGCCAAAAATTTTTGGATTAGATAAAGCATATTAATTTTTACAGTGTAGGATAAACCACTGGAGTCACAAGGACTATTTTAACGATGTCTGTCCTACCTTGAAAGTGGTGATTACATTGCAGTCAATGGAAGGACAGAAAGCTCTCAGATTTCATCAAAAAATATCTTCATTACGGGTCTTACGGGTTTGGAACGACTCGAGGGGGGGTAATCAATGACAGAATATTAATTTTTGGGATAACCCAAAAGATAATGATCATTCATTGTATTGTATTTAAAATATATTTAATAAAAAAATAAAATTCTGATTTGTAAGTTCATGCTCTTCCCTCATTTGACAGGCTCTGTTACTGGGGGAAACTGTAAAGAGCTTGCGGCCCAGGCTGACATTGATGGCTTCCTGGTTGGAGGAGCTTCCCTTAAGCCTGAGTTTGTTGACATCATAAATGCCCGCTCATAACTGTTTTGAGGGTCACTATAAGTAAATAGCAGCTTCTTGTCATTCCAGCAGGTCTGAATGTTGATTTGTGGTTGTATTGCTTTAACTCCCCTGCAGTTATTGGTCTGGAATACTCATAGTATCTCCCTTCCTACTAAAAATGTGTTAATATAGAAGTGGAAGAGAGCTCGGGCACGTTAGTTCATTATTTGCTGCTGCGCTCGAGTAAACCACTGTATTGTCTATGCACTTGCAGAGCACATCACTTGAAGTCTAACACACTGTACACTCCACACTGATGAACTTACAAGTTTGTAGTGACTTTAAGAGCACTTTATCCTCTGTAGAAATGACTACCTCTGTAGAAAATAAAACAAATGTACTTAAACCGTCTTCTCATGGTGTCTTCACTTGGTCTAAAGATTGTTTTTCTGCTTTCATCACAGACATAAATGCTCTGCAGACTGAAATTAAAGACTGCACTGTGTAAATTATTTTAGTATTTTTATGTGTGTGTGTTGCATATTTTTGTGCGAACCGTGAAGCGTTGTTCAGGATTCTTTGACTGAATATAAAAACAGCATTTATTTGAAACCGAAATCTTTTGTAACATTATAAATGTCTTTACTGACACTTTTGATCAGTTTAACTGAACGTATTATTTTCTTTTAAAGAAAAAACGTACCGACCTTAAACTTTTGAACAGTATGCATGTATTTTTTATATAACTATATGTAATTTACGTTTTGTAATGTAGGTGACAAGAGCAGCAATTTTTAAAACCTATAAAAGCATGTTTCATAATTGAGCATCTAAATGTCGAAAAGCCATTTAAACGTCCTCCTCTGCTTTTAAAGAAGAGAAGAAAACACACTTAGAGACTCGAGGGTGACGAAAGTAACGACAGCTTTAATATTCCATCACATTATTCTTTGACAGACTTGTCAGTTCTTTTTTTTTATTCTCTCTCCATCTTGCTTTCTTTTCCTTCTTTCACCACAAAATAACGAAAAGACAAGTCATCAAGGAGAAAAAAGATTTCAGGTAAGGGGGAACAAGCCAAGTCATAACCACAAGAAGGGAAAGGGGTGGAGGATACAGATGAAACAACGAGAAAGGAAGAAACACAGACTGCAAGTCCAAGGTGGCAGAGAATAAGGAGTCGTGTGTGTGTGTGTGTGTTGAGGGTGAGACTTTGCTACACAAATGTGAGTGAATGTGTGTCTCTATCGGTGTAAGCGTGTCTGTCGGTCGAGTTCTCCGTCATTTTGATTGTTATGTCTCTTTTGTTCACTGCTGGGTTAAGATTATTCATTTTGAAGGAGAAGCGTGTCATTTCTACTGCTCTCTGCCCCGTCTCTTATGATTTGGAGGAAGGTAACTCTGCCCCAAACACACGCCATTGGTTGAGCCACAGATCAACAGTATTTACAATCTTTAAGAAAAGCTACCTACGAATGGCTTACTTAATATCCACATTAAGATGGGAGACGAGGAAGGGTTTGACCCATTTAAAGGGATAGTTCACCCAAAAATTAAAATTCTGTCATCATTTACTCTCTCAAGTTTTTTCCAAATCAGTGCAAGTTTCTTTCTTCCGCTGAACACAGAAGAAGGTATTTTGAAGAGTGTTGGTAATATGGGAGTCAATGGCTACCGTCAATTGTTATTAGCAATCTTTAAAATGTTCTTTTGTGTTCAGCGGGAGAAAGAAGCTTAAGGGTGAGTAAATGATGACAGAATTTTCATTTTAGGGTAAACTATCCTTTTAAAGAAAATTCACTTCCCCTTTAAGATCCAGGGTGAAAGAAAATGCGAAAGTACATTTTAAGAGTCATTGCATGAGAAAATCAGGCAGACGTATGAAGATTTGGGGACTTTTGAATATAATTATTGTTATTAGAAGTGACGTGAACTGTTCAATACTTTTACATTTAATTATCTCGTGTGTGTGTGTATGTGTGTGTTGATCTATAGAGTGAAGGTGATAACATAATCACACAAGGACATATTTGAGACCTCCCAACTCAATGACAATGATATACAGAAACGTATGAACTTTCAATGTTGGTTTAAATAGCGAAGCATCTTTATGAAAAGAAATAGAGTCTACACACATTAGAATTTTGAATATACTAAAATGAATTAAGTCAATGTTCAAGCACCATATTTTATTTTAATTTGCTGATTTGGTCTTTTCTTTTGATTGAATAACAGTTTGTTTTAAAAGGCTCTTTTTCTTCAGCATGCTTTTGGGTCAGAGATGGACACTGCATCTGAGAAAGAGAGTATTGTATAATAAAAAGCCTCTAATGCCCTGGGCAAACTAAACGCTGGTCCCATATATATATATATCTGAATACTTCACTCATTGGAGTCAATCTTCCCATTAAAAAACTCACTGCTGCATTAATATTCATGTAACTATTTTTTTATTCTACCGTAACGTTTCTACCATGTCCTCATGCAATGAACCATAAAATTTCTTACATTGATTTCTTTAGAGTGGCAAGTCAATCTAGATTTTGTTATTTACATATATTTCACATCTAAATCGATGCCTAAATTTAAAGATTACACCTGATTCAAATAAATCTCTACTTTTATTCCATCTGAGTTAAATCCTTTTTAGACAACAAAGTCTTTGCCTTGATAGATTCAAGGTTCATTTTCTGTATCTTACGCATGCATGTCCACTCTGTGCACATGTTTTGCCCGTCAAGTATCACTTGTGCATAATGTTGGTCTGTCCAGGATCCACTGTGCATAATATTTGGTCTATCGAAGCCTGTCCGCAGTCCAGTTCAGTTTTAAATACATATTTTGAGTGTCTGAGTAAGTCGTTTTTAGTATCTCAGTGCAAATAGTGCTGTTTTGATGCCATTTGAATGATTTTAGGGAATGTCAGGGGTAGTCAGTCGTTCAGTGCAGTACATACTCTGTTTGTCAGTTGTTGTTTTTTCATGTGAATTCGGTGCGGTGACGTCAGCCTCACAGAGCGCTGGGGTTTCTGAAATTGTGCCCGGCGAAACGAGCCTGATCACCCAATTCTTCTTCAATCCTGCGAGGCAGAAAAAAAGAGACAGATGGACATGGATTAATTATATGGGAACAGGAGGTGATGGAGAAAGAGCTAGAAGCCTGTAATCAGCAATGTTAATCAAAGTAATTATATTGGTTCTTTTTGCAGCCACTGTTATTTTTGAGACTGGAGCTTTTTAAGTACAACAGTCAGTTATTATGCGAGTTGAGTCATTTTCATGAGAACATGCTTTGAGTCGAAACAAATGATTTTTTTTTACATTTTTTTGAAGAAAATATGAATGGTGTTTCTGTGGGATCTAGTGGCACTACAATGTTAGAATTGTTGCCAGGGCGTTGCTATGGTGGTTTGAGTGGTTGCTAAGTGGTTGATTACTGGCCAGTGGCCAACAACCTAGCAATGGGCTAAAAATTGCAAAAAAATATTTAAAAAACCTCAAAATATGGCTCAAGTCTTTCATTCAATGGAAGTCTCTGGGATAAGCCTGTTTCCAACACAGAATAAAAAATCTAAAATGTCATTGCACATTTTTAATCTCACAAATATGACTTTCTCACAATTGCGAGAAAATATCCGAATTGTGAGACAAAAAGTCACAATTACTTTTTTATTATTTTTTTTATTCTGTGACGGAAACTAGCAACAATCATTGAAAGATGAGTTAAGCAAGACGTTCAGTACTTAGTGATAGATACATAAACATAAGTGTGTATGAACAATAAAAACATCAACACTAAAAATATGATTAGAAGTTGTTTCAATAGCCAAAATAAACCCCAACCCAAAAATAAATACCTCTTTGGAGATGCTTTGCTAAAATAGTATGTTAGATTTTAGCAATGGCCTGTTTAACTCTTTATTCGACGGTAACAGCCAGCTTTTTTGATCATTTTCACACAAAAAAAAAAAATCTTTTTTTTATCAATACTTGAATGTGGGTATACGTTTCAAAAAACCTGTCTGGATCGGATTGATCAAAACACAGATGGAGTAGATCGAGTTCATCAACACCCTCAAAGTTCACAGTCCTATAACTCGTCCTGGGTCGACACTTCATTCTGTAACATTAGGCTTATGTTAGGTATGCTGTTTAATGTTGATGATAGTGTTATTTTACATATGCATCTTCTTACATTATGCTACCCCTTGTTTCTGCTTCTTCTTCTCCTGTTTTAACCAGGAGATTGCGTATTCTTTCAGAAGATGCGTAATAGCAACAGAATAAGAGCGAAAACATGGAAAGCCGAAAAATTCTGTCAATGTTAGCAATGTTAGAAAGAGGCAAAACGCATGCGAAAAATATTTTGACATTGTTTTGGGGATTCGAATGAATGTTTTTATTGCATTGCTAAAAATAGTGTGTTGAACGCTCTCTTGCCTCATAAGTTGGTTGTATTTGGCGAGACGCTCGGATCTACACGGAGCTCCTGTCTTTATCTGAAAGATAAGAGAGATAAAGAGTGAAAGTTTGTCAAGTTAATCAAACTTTTTTGTAAAGCACATCATAAATATATAAACCATATAATATCTGTACTTACTGGTTATGTTTGTGTAAGTGTGCGTACCTGTCCAGTGCAGAGTCCCACCACTAGATCAGCGATAAAAGTGTCTTCTGTCTCTCCTGAGCGATGGCTGACCATCACGCCCCATCCGTTGGCCTGAGCGAGCTTACATCTGAGGGATACACAGTTCAAAATGGGAAGGTAAGGAGCTAGAAAATGCTGGTTTATTAGACATAGTTTAGAGTTACTCACGCCTGGATGGCCTCTGTGACGGTGCCGATCTGGTTAACCTTCAAGAGCAGACAGTTGCATGCGCGGTCTTCCGCTGCCTTCTCTATCCTCTTTGGGTTTGTCACGGTCAGGTCGTCGCCCACAATCTGGATCCCCACTGAACCAGTCATGTTTGTCCAAGCGGCCCAGTCATCCTGATCAAACGGGTCTTCAATGGACACCACTGTCAATGATGATGGGAACAAAAACGTGATGGAATTTTCTGGGTTTTAAAGGGTTAGTTCACCCAAAAATGAAAATTATCCCATACTTAAAGGAGAACTCTGGTCAATTTTAACATTGAGCTCATTTTTTTGTACATGTGGAGTGCTGTCAGTACAGACAAAACGACAAAAATTGGTGTTCGTGTTATCGTCTTTTTAAAATCTGCACCCTGTTGACTTCAATGGGGCATGTTCTAAACCTGATTTTAGCCTCTTAACATCCTTGATTTGTCATTACGAGTGCACACCACAGAGTGGTGTTATTAAGAGTGACCACGGTCAATCTGACTGCAGTAGATGTGAAAGATATTAATAAAAATGATGTTAATTCAGCCAGCTCACATACCTCTATTTGCTTCCTCGAAGCCCACAGTAGTCGATTGTCGATCTCACGCGCGCAATCATTAGTGAATATGTCAAACCTCCTCCGTGTGTCCAACATCTGATTGGGATGAACTATCTATTTGAGCTGATATTCTCAGAACACCATACAGTGGTAGGTTTGAGATGATATTCACTAATGATGGCGCACGTGAACTCGACAATCGACTACTGTGGGCTTTGGCCGAAAACAGGAAGCAAATAGAGGTATGTGAGCTGGCTGAATGATCATTTTTATTAATATCTTTCACATCTACTGCAGTCAGATTGACCGTGGTCACTTTTAATAACACCACTCACATGAGTGTGCACTCGTAATGACAAATCAAGGATGTTAAGAGGCTAAAAGCGGGTTTAGAACATGCCCCATTGAAATCAACAGGGTGCGAATTTTAAAAAGACGATAACACGGTGTAGGCAACACCGATTTTTGTCGTTTTTGTCTGTACTGTCAGACAGCACTCCAAATGTACAAAAAAAATGAGCTCAACGTTAAAATTGACCAGAGTTCTCCTTTAACTCCAAGGTGTATATTCAGCCAAACACAATTTGAGTACCCTCGATTTTGAAGCCCAAAAAAGAGCATCCATGCATCATAAAAGTAATTCATATGGCTCCAAGTGTTAATAAAGGCCTTCTGAAGCGAATCTATGTGTTTTTGTAAGAAAACGAACTATATTTATAACTTTATAAACTATAATCACTGGCTTCTGGTAACAGCTTTACTTGAGTCACTATCCGGCGAAAGAGTGACCTCTGACCCGATGCATGACATATTGACGAATGCGAAAGCACAGAGGATAGAGCAAAACGTCCGTTACCATTATAAAGCTTGAAAGAGAATGTTTTTCAATATAACTCTGATTGTGTTCGTCTGAAAGAAGAAAGACACACCTAGGATGTATACAGTATCATTTAAATGGACCTTAAGGTGACTTTATTAACATCTGAACTTTGAAATCTCCTTTACATCTTTTATTCTTCACAATTTACCTGGATAATCGTTGACAAACGTCTGGTAAATCTCTAACAGCTCATCGCCGGTGATGTGTCTGTCTGGGTTTGGAGGGGACTTGAAGTCAAGGTCGTACTTCCCGTCGCGGTAGAACTCGGAGGCGGCTACGTCCATCCCGATCACGACTTTATCTGTGAACCCGGCCTTGTCTATGGCAGTCTTTATCAACTCAAGAGCTGTGGAGACGTGATAGAGAAGCCAACAGAGCAGAACAGGAGATAAATTCATTATGATTAAATTGGATCACAAGCTCAGACAAGGTGATGGACAGACTCACACACACCTTCACTGTTCTCCAGGATGTTCGGGGCAAAACCTCCCTCGTCACCGACGTTGGTGGCGTCTTGGCCGTATTTCTCCTTGATGACACCCTTCAACGTCTGGTAGAGCTCGGCTCCGACACGCAGCGCGTCACGGAATGACTCCGCCCCCACAGGAAGTACCATGAATTCCTGCATGGCGAGCTTGTTTCCGGCATGGGAGCCTCCGTTGATTACATTAAACGCCTGACAAGTGGACCGAGAAAATATGCTAAGTCAATCTATTTCCCGAGATAATCAAGAAAAAACATACCTACACATGTGAATTATTATGTTGCGTACTAAGTCGTGCAATTGAGTAATGAGATTTCTTACAGGAACTGGCAGCACCAGCTCTGTGTTTCCTGCCAGATCAGCAATATGACGATACAGAGGGACGCCTTTCTCTGCCGCACCGGCCTTGCAGATGGCCAGAGACACTCCCAGGATTGCGTTCGCACCAAACTGGGCTGTAGACATGATGAACAGATAGCAATTATATATATATATTTTTATCATTAAATCATTTTTTGTATGTGATTTATATGGTAGTTTTATTGTGTAGAACAAAATCCATATATTGTACATTGAATTTTTGAACTTTTTTGGCGAAATTATTACAAGTTCTTCTTTTTTGAATATTAGTTTAAGAATTTAAGGTCAGTAAGAATTATTTATTTATTTATTAAATGATTGAAATTTAAGGGATCAAAAATGACAGTAAAGGCATTTATATGGTTGCGAAATAATGCTATTTCAAATAAAAAAAATATTAAGCAGCACATCTGTTTTTAACATGGACAATAATACATGTTTTCTTGAGCAGCAAATCAGCATATTAGAATGATTTCTGAAGGATCATGTGACACTGAAGACTGGAGTAATGATGCTGAAAATTCAGCTTTACATCACAGGAATAAATTACATTTTAAAATATATTCACCCCTCGGAAACTTGTAAATTGTAATAATATTTCACAATATTTCTACCTTTACTTTTTTGTGATCAAATAATTGCAACCTTAATAAGAATAAAATACCTTTTTTTCTCCAAAAACATTAAAAATCTTACCAATCCCAAACTTTTGAACAGTAATGTATTTTAGAAACTATGAGTTCTTTATAAATCTACTTTTAGCGTTTAGAAAATACAGCACTGAACAACACATTGGTGAGTCAATGATCCCAGAATTTCCATTTTGGTGGAACTATTTCTTTAAAATATGATTGTTATCATATAAGATAATAACTTACATTTGTTCTCTGTGCCATCCATTTCAATCATCATGTTGTCTAGTTTCTCCTGTTCCACCACACTGATCTCCTAAAGTTCACATCATGAAGATAAAACTGTCCAGATTAATAAAATACAGTGCTTGATTAATGCTTGATGAAAATGTTGCCTTATCATTAGCCCTGCTGCTGTGAAATTAAAAATCATCATCAAAGTCAAATCAGTCTAAAAGTACTCTTGCAGCATTTGAGTATTTTTGCCTTTGCTTTAGCTTTCGCATTGTAGACATGGAAGTAAAAAACAAACAAACATGAAAACGAAAGAATGGAATGAGTAGATCAGAATGAAAATCAAGACCTGGATAATAGGAGATTTTGTGTCTCTGTCTTTGGGAGATTTGAAGCAGTTGGAGCTGTTTTAAAATCTCCTGTTACAAGTAAACGGGTATAAAATATAAAAAGAAAAATGATTCAAAAAGTGCAGGGGTGGGATCTGATTCTGATCCCATCTGATCGGAATCTGATCTGTAAAACAAACAAACAAACAAACAAATAAACAAATAACAAATAATTAAATTAACAATTGCTTAGAAATTAACTGTGAAAGAAATCTGATTATTGGGAAAGTGCCGACAAACACCTGAAGAAAAACATGTATGAATGAAAAAATATAGGCGGCTGTAAAATAATGTAAAACATAGTGGAAAGAAATGTAGTCACGTTCATTTTAAAGGAATACCGTAGGTTTAAATACAAGATGTGCCCTCATTAAAACCAAGTATATTTTGAATATTAGCTGCAAATTATTTTTTTTGTCATTTTTTTCTTGCAGAAATGAGTCTCAGCTCAATGTAGATAATCTTTTCCAGAAATAAGCAAATATGCACAGATTGCCGTTTATAATCCTTCTCACGCTGGTTGAAAACGAATAGTTTGGTTATTTGTTATAAAAAAAATAGGGTTCATTAAACGAGACCATTTTTTTTTTCACTTACAGATCCAATGATGGCTGGTCCAAGAGTGTCATTAATGTGACCAACAGCCTTCAGAACACCTTAAAACACAAGACATCCACAAGAAATCTGGTCAAGACAGATCAAAAAACAAAACTATAGCAGGAGGCTACAAAACGAATTATCCCCTATTTTCAAAACGAAGTGCCCCTATTTTCTATTTTAAAGGTAATACTTTTGCTTTAAAGACTACAACAGGTTTAGATGCATCTATAAGGTCAAGAAACACTTTAATTTTCTCTTAATATACACTGCCTGGCCAAAAAAAAAAAAAAAAAAAAAAAAAAAAAAAGTTGCTTTTTTCAAACAGGCAAATGCTTAAGAGTCTATGACTGGAACATGATTGCAGGGACTATTATGTTTCATGCATGTTATATGTGTGGCAACAGTTATTTAAACCCTTGACTCTTGCATTGTCTACAAGATCTTGACCAAAAATGGATACCATCACATATAACATTACATTTATTTCAATCAAGAGGTCCATTCCTTTTTGGTCAAGATCTTGTATAGACAATGCAAGAGTCAAACATTCTGTAAAGTCTATATATGTGCTAGAAACATAATAATCACTGCAACAATGATCCAGTCATATCATAGACATTTGCCTATTTAAAATTAAACAACATTTTTTTTTTTTTTGGTCAGGTGTATATTCCAAATCACCTAATTTCTCAAAGAGTTTGCTTGAAGATTGATGGTGCGTTCACGTGCTATGGAAAATATGATATTTTCCACTTGTGAACTGGTATTTACCAGTGTGTTGCGTTCAAGTGCTTTTGTTGTCGTAATGTGGTAAAAAGATGGAGATCCAGACCTGTTATTCAGCTAAAACTATTTTAGATTCCTTAAATCATCTGCTAAATGATTTATCAAAACTCCAACGGTAAATAATATGCTGTATGTTTTCTAGATAATGAATGGTACATATTTTTACCATACACGACTCTCGCGTTGCTCTCCGCCATTTTGAAAAGGTCAAAGGTTATATCATCTCGGCAACTCGTGCATCAAAATATTCTACGAGCTGCCCAGTGGAAAATACCACATGAGGGGGTGTTCATGTGCATTTTCCACGTCGGCTTTTGTACCATAACACCACAACGCACCATCAGTCTATCGAAAACCCCTCCTTTCCGCGAGCTACTCTGCTCTGATTGGTCACATGGCCCACTCTGTTGTGATTGGTCCACCACCTACAGCGCATTTCAAAAACGAAACGGCCATATCTGAATTTCAGCTCCGGATCTTCCTCAGCACTTGATACCCAGTAATACGAACAGTAACGATGGCTTGTATCAATTTGAGCATACTTAGTAGATTTGCAGCGCTGAAAACAGCGACTTCTCGACATGTCGACAAACACAAACCAAACCCGTCCAGGCCTCAGCTACAACAGTGTTTGAGGGCGGTTCAAAGTAGGCGTCACTCGTGGGCAGCCAATGAAGACCATAGGCTGGCATTATGCAAATTTGTTGCATTGTCGATCTTTAAAACTTTGCAGACATTTTACATTCACAAACAGCAATTACACACTGCATAAAATATTATATTAGAAAAAGCATAACAGAGGCACTTTAAACAATCTAATGTCATATAATAGTCCCACTGTTACAATGGACTATCTCTGATCGCTCACCTTTGCCCTTGTAACGGCTCTTGTCTCCATCTCTGAGTTCCAGAGCCTCATAGATGCCTGTCGATGCTCCGCTGGGCACCGCAGCCCTGAACAGACCTGAAAACACACTGACACTTCAAATCTGTCATTCACTTATACCGGAGATTAATACATAGTGCATCCATTTCTCACTGGTGGATCTGTGTCAACATACTTAATTACATACTTGTCTCTTACAAGTTACTTGCATGCGGACAACATATTTTGATTTCATTTTTATTATATTTTTTATAAATTGTATTTTACATGTATGCATTTTGAAAGATGCTTTCAATAAATACACTTTTTTGGACATTCATCCAGGAACTCAATTTACATTGTAGATAAGATAACACATTCCACATATTCCTTTGCTTTTAAAATCCAGGATGGCATTCAGTTCAGTCGTTTTGAAGAAAGGCTCTATTGATTCACCTTTATCGGTTCTCAGGTCCACCTCCACTGTGGGGTTTCCCCGAGAGTCCAGGATTTCCCTGGCAATGATGCTCACAATGGACATCCTTAAAGACAGAGAGGAAACAAGAGAGCATGAGAGCTAAACTTCTGCCATCATTGGTCATGATGTTTAGAAACTCATGAACTCATGGACTTTTCATGAGAAATATCCAACAGTCAGAACACTGTTTTGGTCCACCTCCATCTGCCATATATCTCCTTTTACATATTATAAATCTTGCTCATGTGCAAAATACATAAATGTAAAAGATGAACTAGAGGTTTTAATGAACACAATGCATTTTGTGATCCAGACAACGATTACCAGAATGAGCAATTTGTGAACAAAAGGCATTTGGAAAGGTGTTTGGAAAAGTACATTCATGTAGCTACACAAAATTGAATTTTTGGGTTTAGAATTCTGTTCAGACTAAAATTCTTGTCTTCGGGTGTACAAAACTGCATTTTGTTATGAAATACTGCATTTTTACGTAATTCTTTTAATCCACAGAATTACACAGGTTATATTTTCCAAAAAATGTCTAAATGAACATGATCACTGCCTGATCAGATCACCTCCAAGTGGTCAACATCTGGCTGTTTTTTTGTAGGAAAAAAGTTGGCCGAGAATGGATTGGATCATGAATAATGTTTGCAAAAACAATACCCATTTTGGCTATCCATCATACAAACTTTTATTGAGCAACTATTCAATTTTGATTTAAGATAAAGAAATGAAACATTTAGAATGATATGCACTGATTAATCTTTCAAAATAAGACCAGGAACTTGCATGAAGCGAATAGCATCCATTTTACATCAGGAGTACCAATCAATCTGATTGCTTTGAAAATAGGACTATTTTCTGGAACATTCAGTTCCGTCCTTCTTACCAATGACAGATATAGCTCAAGCATCGACAGCGACATGCCACGCTGGCAGCCAATAAAAAGCCAGAACATGCTAATTTTATTCTAAATGTGCCACGACCGACATGGGCAGCCAGCACACGTGTCACCTTGCTAACGGAATGCGCGTCTCATAGCACCGACCACCAGAATTTAGACTGGGGGGAGAAGGTGGGGCTTCTTTATTCGCAATGACAAGACGGGCATGTAGGCTATATGTCCGCAGGTGCCGCACGGTGCGACCAGCTCATTATCGTGCATCTAAATCCGGACGCTGCTTACGCCGTGTCAGTGTGGTGGTACTGCACCAAGCGGGCTGTCAGCACTTATACAGGGGGGAGGGGGCGATCAACGGAGGGGTGGGGTGGATACCGCAGAAAGTGGCGTGATGGGGCAAGAAAAAGATAAATAATTTAACATCCCTTTGGCGAAAAGAAGAGCTTTCTGGATCATCGAAGCGCGTATTGGAGACGGACGGAAATAAGAACCAGTGATGGGACGTTTTTGCGTTTGTCACGTGACGAATATACGAAAAACTCGGAACTCGCGCGGTGAACTAATTATGTATGATTCTCATAGGCTACTTTATTAACTGCATTAATTGTTTCGTTTTAATAATGAGTATAAAAGCGTGTTCTGGGAATTTGGCAATTGAAAATATAGGCAGCACTGCTATGCTGAAATGAACATAAAGATTTTACTCAAGATCAATACAGTAAAATTGCCCGATCATCCCGTCACCAATGAGAACGGCTTGGACGCACATTAATAACACGTAACCTGTGTAGCGGGATCCATTTGGCCGACCCCTTAGCAGCGGGCACCAGAAAAAAACAAAACACACACACACACAAAAAAAAAAACACTGCCACCCAAATTCACATCCAGCATCCCAACATAAGGAGTGACTCCTCATTCAGGAGACTGTCCGCAGAGACATGCATGCCCTAAACAGCAGCGATGTCTTGATATGACAATTAATGCAACATGCACAAAGTCATGCCAGAGCCTATAGTATATTAACCCATTCAATAGCATTATTTATGGCCAAGCCAAACCATCTTAATGACCTCGCAGCAGATGCATTTAAGATGCAATCCTGCAAAGGCGCAGCGGAAAGTGCAAACAAGAAAAAAAAAAGGGCTTTTATGCGATGATTACCTGCCGTCAGTGCGCGTAGCCTTGCGAGAGGCAAGCCTGGAAAGAAGTGTTGAACTGCGGAAGAGAGAGGCAAAACAGAGCGAGGGTGGGTGGAAACCAGAATGAGAGTGAGATGAGAGGAGAAACAGACGGGGGAGGGGATGAAAAGATGAGTCAGAGGAAGATGCTGAGAATTAGAGAGGAGAGGAGGAGAGAAAGAGGGGGGATGAGTAGGTCAAGGCGACTGATTAATAAGCGGGAACGAGGGACCCGGGAAGAGGAGGGGAAACAACAAACACTGGGTACTGCAATGTTCCTCTGTGACAGCTGGTAAAAATAGATGGAGGAACTGGGTAGACCGTGGAAAGGGGCAAGACTCAAATCTTCCAGTGTTAAGGGAATGCAAAGCTTCTGATGACTATTAAAGTCACCATGAAATCAAAATTCATTTTTCATAATGAAACATTGAATTAGTTATTATTAGTACAATTGCATGATTATATTCCCATTCTCTTCTCTGATGACGTGTTTACTGGCGCAAGGGCGGGGCAACCTGTCACTCACGATCGACCAATAGCGATCGACCAAAAGGGCGAAACATTCATCTATTCCCGAATTTACACTAGTGATAGAATTCGTAAAACATAAAAAATAAGATTAAGAAATATTTCAGAAATTCATGTTTATTTTTTTATTCATGAATTTGAGTGAATTTTGACTAATTTCTTTTGCGAGTTAAAAAGAGCTTCTTCTTTAAATGTTTTTTTTAAATATATGATTATATAAAATATGATTTTTATTTTTATTTTGCATGACTTATCAGTGCACAATTTCCCAAATAATAAAATAGAAATGTTTGTCTGGATGATCGTTCATTAAGTTGCTCTCCCCCTGAACCCACTTTCCTTTTCTGCTGATGTCACCAAGGCCACTTTGGCTTTTACATATTTGTTTTAGTAAAATCACATTTAGATCAATTTGGGACCCACCGTTTTATACAAAATTCCCAATTGATAAAATCAAGTTCAGTCTAACATTTTTTTTTTCAAAATATTGAATTTTACACAGAAATATCACTCATTACGAAAGTAATATGCATTGCTTTTTAATATGCATTTAGAATTGTCAAAACATATATTCAGGGGTTTGCTGACTGACATATATTATTGTATCACAGAAGAAAATAGATTTTATATATATATATATTGTGTTGGTGTGCAAGTGTGAAAAGTATATGAGATCGGCACAAAGGTGAATGAAGGATAATCTGTGATTACACTGTATATTTTAATGAGATAATTTTTTCAGGGAATTGGGTCACACTGATCTTAACACTACATACAGAATTATAAGGCAGGCTTTACAAACCTCAGTCACAAAATGACATTATTTTGTGGTGCTTCAAAGTTTTGAGTGTGATTAATGTTTCATGTTTTTATTAATGTTGTTAGAGAATAATGTTCCTCCTCTGTCCACAAAACAGTAGCAGAGATGGTTTCACTAACAAGGAATAGATTTTAAACTAAAAGTGTCATGTCTTTAAAATGAGTCTGATCTCTAAAGAACTGGTGCTAGTTTCTCTAACCTGACATATTTGTTCTTAAATTTACAACAAAAAAAATAATTTGGAAACACTACCAGGATATTAAAATTTGCATTAAATTGTATGTATGCGTGTGTGTATGTATGTATGTGTGTGTGTGTGTGTGTGTGTGTGTGTATATATATATATATATATATATATAGTGTGTGTGTGTGTGTGTGTGTGTGTGTGTGTGTGTGTGTGTGTGTGTGTGTGCAGGTATGTGTGTATGTACATATATGTATGTATAGGCATATGCATGTGGTATGTATGTGTATGGGTCTATATGTGTGGGAGATAGGTTCATCTGTATTGCCCTCTTTTGATTTTGTTTGTATATTTGTTTATTTGTTGGCTCACTTGCTTCCTCTTGTATTATGCAATCTTGCTTGTCATCAACTATTTTGTTTGTCCGATACTTGATTTTTTTTCACATTTCTATTGGTTTATATTTGTTTACAGTTATGTTTGTTTGTTTTCTTAAGTACTTATTTGTATTTGTATTGCTTGCTTAATAAAAAATGCATTAAAACACAAACAATAGTAAATATTCATGTTAAGTTAAATCATTAGGCCTCTTGAATCACTATAACGTTCAGTTAAGTGGTTTAGATATTAGAAATGTCCTCGAGTGAAGCTTATTTTTGTGTCCTATCTGTTCATGAAATTCCTTTTAAGATAATAATTTGAATACATTATTAAAAATTATAGACAAATTAACCAACAAAGGTCAATAATCCAAAACTCAAGTGGATAAAATATTGACAAAAATTTGTGTTTGTTTTGGGAAAGGAGTTGAAGGCTTGAAAAAAAGGAGAAAACCCTGCCCTGAAACTTGATATTTATTGTGCTGAATAAACATATATACAGTATATAACCTGCCAACAGGATTCAAGGATATATCAGCACAGTGTCTCTCTGTGCCTTTTGAAATGCCACTCTTAAAAGAAAGATTTTTTCATTGTGTTGACATTAGAGCCTGAATAAACAAACCTATGGTATATGTATTCTGTTGAGTCATGCATGGCTTCCCAGCATGTGTCAAATTCAGTTTTATAGCAAACAGGTCACGGTGTAGAGACATATAATTTCTTAGAAGAGAATATGCATCTGAAGACATGTTAACACTCATGTTACAAACTGCTTGATTAATTAAGCATTTTAATGGAATCACATTTATATCAATAGTTAATGCAATCGCCACATTTATTTGATAAACAAATGTATTTTTATACTCACAACTGCATTATACCTTTTGTAGGTCACATCTGATAAGCTGGATTTTCAGCAGCCATTACTCCAGTCTTCAGTGTCAAATGTTCCTTCAGAAAAGCAAGAAACATCTCTTATTATTATCAATGTTTAAAACAGCTAGGCTGCATGCTTAACATTTTTGTGAAACCATGATCATTTTTTATGAATAGAATAAATACATCATTTATTTGAAATAGAAGCCACTTTTGATCAATTTAATGCAACCTGAATGAATAAAAGTATAAATTAATTGAACTTAACTCACACCTTTGAATGGTAGTGTAAACACAAAAAATAAGATCATTTTAACGAATTCAAAAAGCAAATTAAGATGTGTAACTATATAGTAAGCAAGTCTTTAGGTCTGCAGGTCGTGGGTATATTACTCCTGGTCACTAGGAGGAGCTATATTATATTCTTATCCAAGATTTCCACAGTCAATCACTAGAGGTCACCATCAACACGTTCATCATTATCCTAGTTAACCGCCACTAAATACAGACAGCAGACAGTTCATTTACGAATTCTTAACCATTTTACAAAAGGGTTTCGTAGTCTTCTCCTTGTGTTAATTTACAGGATTTATGATGTTTTGTTTTCCAGGCAGATTTACAGCCGTTGAATTATGAATAAACACTCTGCTTAGATAGATCCTAACCATTCTTTGCTAGACTATGTTAGACGTTGCAATCAAAACTGATGGCATTATGTTGGTAGGTTGAAAATAGCACATAGTTCTTGCACATCTGGAAGAGAGCCACGGCTATTGAAGTGATCCTATTTTCAGCTTATAGATGTGTCGAACATTTCTACTCCAGACACTCTATGATTCGACCTGAAACACATCTATCTACACGCTTCTGTGACAGATGATGTCTATAGTGCAAGTCAAGTACAAATGCAATAGCAAGACATTCCCTGAAAAAAACAATATATTGATCTTCTATTTCAGGGTTTCTCAAACTCGATCCTGGAGGGCCACTGTCCTGCAGAGTTTGGCTCCAACCCTGATAAAACACACCTGAGCAAGCTAATCAAGGTCTTCAGGATCACTAGAAACTCACAGTAGGTGTGTTTAATCAGGGTTGGAGCTAAACTCTGCAGGACAGCGGCCCTTCATCATTCAGAAAATATATCTTTATATTGCTAAAGATATGTAGTTCTATGCGATCCACAAAAAAGCAAACCCAGTGCGCCTATTAGCATTATTAATTATTTAAGAGCGTGCATGCATTTGACCTGATTTCAAGTCTTTTGGAAAATTACACATGATCTCCTGTATTTCCCCATGCATATCATGCAACATTTCTTTTTTTATTAGAATGAAAGATACACACCTGAACTACATATTGTGTTTGTTGCATTGCATATGTTGCACTGAGGACCCTGAAGCTAATGCCTTATAACCAACATCCTTTGTTTACCTAATGAAGCACAATAAGTTTACGTGGTAAAATTAATCAATCACAATGCTCCGGAATATGATGAGGGTGGGGAATATGAGGTCGTGGAAAAGGGTATGGCCATTATATCATAATGTATATTGAATGTCTCAAATTTGGACTAATTACTTCCCTTTTTCATATGTACATTGTGCATAAATGTCTGAAAGGTGTACAAAAACAATTAAACAACAAAGTGAAGGATAACGTCTAGTCTATGTGACAAATATGAACCCGCAAATGCAAGGATGCTCAGTAGAGAGCAGAAGTCAGTTTATGAACAGTTCTGCATGATTTAGTATGGGGTTCAGACTGAGATTAAAGGTGGGTGGGGGGTGGGGGGGATATTCGTTGGGCATATTATGGGATGTCTGGGCCATTAGTGAGGGGGAGGGGTGGGGGCCGGGTTTAAAAAGGGGAAGAAAAAGAGAGTGAATATCACACTCAGGATTGTTCATTTTTGTCTCGATTTTTTGGGGCGTTTTTATTTGGCTATACGGTAGATGATTCCCCGATATATATATATATATATATATATATATATATGTCAGTGAATGTGAGTGTAGCACTAAAACCCCTCAAAATATCCTCAAAACAAATTTAGCACTAATATAAATGTTACTATGTATGAGCAACAAAGACTACATTAGATCTGTGCATTTGAAGGAGACTAGTTGCACGAGCAAAGTTAGTGATTCAAATTTAAATCACGGCCTGTTTCTTGCCCACATCCAACATCGCTTATGTCTTAAGAGTTTATCAGTAGACATCTCTGTCTGATGGTGTCCATATGTGGCGCTTTCACCCAGTTATGGAGTCACGTTCAGTTCGGTGAGGGTGTGGGGGGAGGAGGGAACTAGCAGAGAGCGTTAAAAGAGTATTTTGGCATTCATTTTAGATGCATGGTAATCTGAAACCCCTCCTTTATACAACCCCCCCCCCCCCCAAAAAAAAAAAAGACAGTCATGCACAGAAACACCTTTTTCTTGCGGATCGCCATGACAACTGCCAGTGCCAGCACAGGAAGAATATTATGGTCTGTGTTTTCTTTTGGCCGAGACATTATTACTGGATATTTGGTGCTTTGGAGTGTGGAGGAGGGGTGCGCCTGAATGGGTTGTCATGACGACCACCTCTACATTTCTTTGATATGTAATTATGCTATATGGTGCTTACCACTCCCCATCCCCCCTCTAAGAAATTACATTTGTTCCTATATATGTAAATGTGTGCATATATATATATGTGTTGCTTTGTGATGTGTGCGTCAAGACCTGTCAATGTTTGTCATTTTACTTGACAATTCAGGTGGATCATAACGGGGTGAAAATGGCAAAAGGTGAAGCTGAAGCTAAGAGAAGGTCAAACTACAAAACATCCCAATGTCCCATTCATTGACTATCACTTCTGAAGGTCGCATAGTTCCACTTTCATTTTAAGCCCTTACATAGCTTCTTTATCAGTCTGATATTTGAACTTGAACGGTAGACCATATTTGAGAGTGGCCTTGAACCTAAAAACCTAAAACCATAACTATTATCTGCTATTTGAGCTCATTTTTGGACCCCAAAATAAAGTTAGTGCCATGTGGTAGAGAATTGTTGCTCTAAAATGCCATTGCATGGAAGAGCACTAACTTTCAGTTTTGATTATAAATGTCATTTTATACGCTCACAAATGTCCACTGTACATATACTGTATATACACAACTGTAATAAGGAAGCAGGCTGACGAGGAGTTTCTAATAGACTTTTTCTCCCTCTCTCTCTCTCTTCCGGTTCAGTTCCCGTTCATTCTTTTTTCGGAGTTATGGTTATTGTGGGATGTCAGTGACTATGTTTATTATTATGGGATGTTAACTGGGGTGGGAGGGGTGGCTGTTTCCATAGCAACTGTTGCTAAGGGCATGGTGGAATGGGGAAGAGAGGGTCTGTCTTTGGTTGGGGGGGGGGGGGGGGGGGGGTATTATGGTCTGTATGTTGCAAGGTAACTATGCGGTGGGGGGAAGGGTGAATGTCTGTATGTATGTGTATGTGTGAATATGGGGAGGGTGATTATTATGGGATGTCTGGCCCCTGATCTCTTTGTGTCTATGCAAAGGGTGTAAGTGGCAGAAGGAGAAACTGCGACGTTGTGTGCATCATACAGCCGAGAAAAAATATATTATCTGGATACACTTTCAATACTTAATCATTAGGGATTTTACAAATTGTATTTAAGTGTTTATGAAAAGGAGCCAATACAACGTGGTGACATCTTAAATTGCATTAGCTGTTTGTTTGAAAAGGGAATAGGTCAAGTTGTGTGAGTATACTTTCTAAAATTGTATTACATGAATTCTAATAACAGGTTTTTATAAATCATTCTATTTATGACATCTTTTAACGCATGTAAAATTAAGGGAATCTTAAAAGTTATGAAGACTTTGCAGGTTAGCATCCCTAGCCTGCTTAGCTAATGCCTCACTCACATCATGCCCCATTTGCCTATTAAATATCAATAACTTGTTTTAACCGCGTATTTTAAAAGTTTATTGACGCTTTTATTCACTTGCATACCAAAAGGGGTTTTGTCCAATAATATCGCATAAATTTGCATGCTTTTCTAATTTTTTTTGACATGTAGTGACCACTACGATCAGCATGCTACCGTGAGTATTAACTTCCGTTTGTATTGTTCTTTTATTTTCTGCCTCCCCCGGCTTCAGGAAGGCACCAGAGGAGGCGAAAATCGGCATACAAGGGTTCGCAATCCTCTCTATCTGGTGTTATCAACAATATGTCCGGCAGTGAAGACGATAGAGACGATTTTGAACCTCGGGCTATGATGCAAGGTAAAACATTTACGTTTATTGATGCGGGTCAACTCTTTGGTCGGTATTGGTTTTTCTTATTGCATATGTGGATGGAAAGTAGATACATGAAATGTTTTAACGGATTATTTGTGACGTATTTACTGTTCTCAGTTGGAGTTTATTGCTGTGAAACTTCATTTATTCGATGAACCAGTGGCTACTGGCTAGTCGGCTAACGTAACAACAAGCGGAGCTGATGCTTGATATTTAATTTCTTATAAAACATTAAACTATAAATGTCATTTTAACGAGTTAATCACGCTATGTATTTGTATACATTTGCATTTTATCTCCCCCTTTCAGTTTTTTTAGTCAGTGCTTTGTGTTGCCGGGTTTTTACGCGGCTAGCCGTCGACTTACCTGCTATTTTTGCCTTCACACTCAAATAATATGCCCTCATATTAGACAAACTTGGCACATTACGTTGATTTTAACATCCTGGTGCGCTTATTGAGCAGTATTGGTGAGATTATAGTAACATTTTATGTATTATGTTGTTGCTGTACCGGCGTTGGCGTTTCGCGGCCTACCGGTAACGTTAACAGTCGCGTGCGAGTTTGACGCGTGAGGATTTTCAGTGTCCTCGCGCTCTCACTGTTCGCGCGCTGTCGGCCTGTAGCGTTTAATCTAAAAACATGTCGTTTTTTGCTTGTAAAACATCCATAAATATCGGTTTTCAGTTTGATATTTTGATTTTTGCACACCAGTGTGTGCAGGAATCGGATGTGACGCTAGTTTTTCAGGGAAATGCTTGAAAGGTGGGCGGCTTTGCCCGGGTATTCAGTGTTTTGAATGGAGCAAAGAACTCGGTGTATTTTTTGTGTGCCTTACTAACCATTTAAGACACAATGTACTTTTACCTCTAATGGAAGTAATATAACGTAACTGTGGTGTCTGGAGAAAAACAAGTAACTCTATTGTCTTTAATAATAAAATATAAAGTCCATTAAGATCTTATATTAATGTCATCCATGGGAACACTTAGTCTAGGACTTGCAGAATAAAGTCAGAGCCATATGACTAAGAAGTGACACAAAATTACATTTCCTCAGATTTAGTATTTCCAATTGTTTCCAAGCTGGGTTCACAAGCTCATGAATTTTGTTTTTATTGTTATTTTCAGGCCTGAACATGAGAAAAATCCAAAAGTTTTATAGTGAATATACATTATATTAAATACACAGACTAAATTGACTACAGTCCAAAATATTAAGTTGAGTAGATATATCAATATAATTAAATCTCTATTAGATCATTTTTTAAAATTAATATTAATCCAATAGTACTTATCAGTATGACTGGAAAAGTCAAGAAAAAGTATAATTTATTAAAAATGACAAATTGATTTGATGTGTGTGTTTTTTTTTTCCATAGACGAGGATGACCTGGACGAGGAGTTGTCAGAGAATGATGCTCCAAAGGTGAAGAAGAAGAAGAAAGCCAAAAAAAGTAGCCGTGAGAGCAAAAGCAGCAAGAGAAATCGTTCCCGCAGAGAGGTAATGGCCTTTTTTTGTGAGTGTGTGAGTGGATATTGTTCGTGGGTAATATCCTTGGATAATGCAGTATTCACGTTCCTTATGTTATGGTTTAGAAACCTCCTCCACAGTGTCTTAATGAGAAACAGAGCAATTTAGCTGCCATCGCAAATAGGATAACATGTCCTAATGACTGTTCATATCAATGGTACAAAATACTTTTTTTTTTTTAAAGCCACCGAATCCCAGTCCGACTGCTTCATTAATTATAACCACACAAATTGTATACAACTGCACATTTCAGGTGGGAGTTTTTGTTTAGTTTTTCATTATTAAGAGATGATTGCGTTCACTCGTGCGCTGCTGCTGCTTAATAAACAAAATCTCAAAGTCATTGTAATGAATAAAATCTTAAATTCAGGCCAAATTATTAAAAATATTTTAAGAAGTCATGGGATTAAACTAAGGCGCCTATATAGTGATCTGTCACGCCAAATTAAAGGGCGTCAAAATGGCATGTATTGTTTTAATATTGTGAAAAAATGGACATAATTTGAAATGACACTGTTTCTTATTGAAAGTAACAAAACGTGGAGCTTATAGAGGTTATACATGTGACGTCACCGTCGGCCGGAGTGTTTGCAGTTACTCACAGTGAGTGGTAAAAAGTCTGAGCGGCTGTATTTGTTTTCAGCGTGAATGCCGCAAAAAACAAACAGGTATAAAGTGGGAAAGAGTTTTGCGATTGACTGTACAACTTGATTTGACAAAAAAATCGGAGTTATATTTTTACAGACTGCTATAGAAAGAGGAGCAAATGAATCGCTGCAATACACAGAAACGACTGGACTCCAGTCAGCGAAAGGTGGATTTGCAGTTATCATTTTGTGTCAATATGCTGAATTTTGGTGTAAAATCATACCCATATATTTTGTATTGTTATATATATATATATATATATATATATATATATAAAACAACTCATCAATTAAATATTTATCATTGCATATTCTGCATTATTGGATATTTTTTTAATAAACACTGACCAAAGGTGACATAAGGTAAAGTGAGATCATCCTCAACAATGGACAAGGGCTGGGTGGGGCGGGCGGGCGCGTTCGGTACACCATTAGAGGTTTTTCGGTTCGGTTTGAATATCGTTACACCCCAACTGAACACAAAATAAAGTAATTGGCTTTATCTTGTAAGACAAGCTGAGTTATTAAATGTAAAGATCTCAAATCGATTTTTGCAACATCATAAGTGGTTGTTAAAAGGACTACAAGTAAAAGCGAGCTCATGCACAACTCGGATAGTACCTGTGTTTGTTTGAGAAATGGGAAGTAGGGATTGCTCCGTTCAGGATTTTTGCAGCCAATGCTGACAACAGATTTCTTATTATCATGATTGGCCAATACCGGTCCCGATCATTCAGACTTTGTATAAGTCATAAGTAAGCTCTCTGTTGAAATTCACTATTAACCCCTTACTAAAAGACAAAGAGTGTTTACAAATGGTGATTTCTCCCTTCACTACCATTCAAAAGTTTGGGTTCGAGATGATTTTTTGAAAGAAGTCTCTTATTCTCAACCAAGGCTGGATTTATTTGATCAGTAAAAACTGCAATATTGTGAAATATTATTATAGTTTTTAACCATTTTCTGTATAGTTTTAACCGTTTTAACTGTTTTCTATTAATATATATTTTAAAATGGGATGTTAAAGCTGAATTTTTTTAGCCTCATTACTCCAGTCTTCAGTGTCACATGATCCTTTTTTTTCTCCAGGATTATTTGAAAGTGACTTTTGTAATGTTATAAATTTCTTTGTCACATCAGTTAAATGTTTTACTGGCCCCAAACCTTTGAACATTATCATAATTAGATTCGATCATTTTAGCAGCCTCCAGAGGTGATCAAAATATGTCCTATATGTCCTCCAGGATATCGGCATCAGTTCTCCGGAGCCTGGGGATGGGCCAGAACTGGATGATGGCGAAGACCGCTCAGAAAGCGAGGGTAGTGACTACACACCAGGCAAGAAAAAGAAGAAAAGAGCCAGCACCACAAAGGAGAAGAAAAGAAGCAGCTCCGGTGCCGACAGAATCTCAGCAGCCTCCAAACGGAGGGAACCTGAGGAAGAGGAAGACGAGGATGATGATGATTCTGTGAGTTCATATGAGATTTGAGAGTTAAATTAACTCTTATGGTAAAGTACATGTAAATCAAATCGCTCATAAGCTTTGAACTGATTTTAAGGAGCCAAAAAGTTCCTCTCAGCTTTTGGATACCTGGGGTATGGAGGACATCGATCATGTCTTCTCCGAGGAAGACTACAGAACTCTGACCAACTACAAAGCCTTCAGCCAGTTCGTCAGGTATGAGTGCATTACCCAGATTAACAATGTGACACAAATCATTGTATGTGAATCTTTAAGTCAGAATGAAATGGAAGTTGCGAGAGTCTTTTCTCAAAGTCATTTGAAGTTCAACCGATGGAATCTGGATCTCGGTTATGGTGGGTAGAGATGATGTGTCGAGACCGATCAGACTCTGTTTTACAACTGGAGTGAGTTACATGTGAGTGTCAGGTTGTCCCACCGTGCCAGATAACACGTCATCAGAGAAGAGAAGTCACTGCAAGAGGCAATTTAGAGGCAAAAAGAGGCATATTAAATATTACGAGACACGTGAGTTTTAAAAAAAAAAAAAAAGGGTCATTTTGCATCGATAAATCATTTATAAAACAATCAGATTCAAATTTTTATTTTTTTTAATTTTCCTTCCATGGTGACTTTAAAGTGAAATCAAAATGGAAAACTCTTGATTAAACAATCCAATCCATTCCCAATGGATCAAGTCCTGCCCTACATTTTGTCATGTTCGGAAAGTCGTTTTAATCAGATCACAAATATCTAACAATAAGGAAGAAAACACAATCGCAACTTTTGTTTCATGCTGACTTTAACTGCTGCTTTTTTTATTTTGCTGACAAATTAGAAGTGTTATCTCCTGACTTACAACATATGATCATCTTAATCATAATTAACATGGCATTTACTCTGAAAAAAGTTGCTTGGCTAAAGGTACGGTCACATTATTGAAATTTCGCACGACTATTGAAATGACTGAATTTGGCCCTCTAAACAGTGGTAAACTGTTTGGAGCACTGCATGGCGTTAATATAGCTTTACTGTTGGATGTTAGCTTTACACCAAAAAAAGTAATAAAATCATCGGTGTATGTAAAGGGATTTCCCAAATTTCACCAACAACAATGCCCTCCCTGCAATTTCACAGGCCTCTGATTGCTGCCAAGAACCCCAAAATTGCTGTTTCCAAAATGATGATGGTTCTGGGAGCAAAGTGGCGTGAGTTCAGCACTAACAATCCTCTGCGGGGCTCGGCCGCTGCCACCACGGCGCTGGCGGCCGCTAGTGCCGCGGCGTCTGTTGAAACCGAAGCTCCGGTTGCTGCACCTGCAGCCCAAGTCAGCGTCGAGGCCACGCCAGCAGCTCCCTTACGCAAGGCCAAGACAAAAGAGGGCAAGGGTGAGTGCAAGGATGTTTCATTTTTGTTTGTTTGTGTAATTCTGATCGCTCTTCCACCGTGTGAGTGACTTCCTATTACAAAAGCTGTTTTTCCCAGCTGAGATGTTAATTTGATTTGTGCATTTTCATCTGGGCTGTGTTATTATCATAAACATTCAGCAGTTGTTTTTTTGCGGTGTTGATAATGCGCTATTAAGCTTGTTTCACTGTAGATTGTTTTTAAATTGTCATCATCACATTTTAACAGTTTCTGAGAAGCTTGAATGGGGCAGTTAAAACTTATTCGACCTGACAGCAAACCGCTGATGCTCATTTCACTTGCAAAAGAGGGCAGAAGAAGCAAACATGGACTGCTTAATGGATTTGTTTGATGAAAAATGCAGTCTCCAGTCTTCATAGTCGCATGATCCTCCAGAAATCATTCTAATATGCTGATTTGCTGATTTCTTATAATGATCAATGTTCAACAGTTGTGCTGCCTAATGTTTTTATGTTTTTTAATGAATAGAAAGTTCAAAAGAACAGCATTTACCTGAAATAGAAACGTTACTTTTTAGAAGTCTTTTCCTATCACATTTATTCAATTGAATTAATTAAATTCAAACAAATAATTTCCTTACATTCTTACTGACCCCAAACTTTTGAAAAGTATTGTATATCATTGTGCTTTCCACATGCTAGCAGGGTTTATTTGTGATGTATGAGTTCTTAGCCACTAATGTTTTGCTTGCATAAAGGAAAAATTATGCTAATTCCTGCGCATTTCAGGTCCCAATGCACGTAAGAAGTCCAAACCTGCTCCCAAACCTCAGGAGAAGAAGGTGAAGACCAAAAAGGTTGCTCCTCTGAAAATCAAACTAGGAGGCTTCAACAGCAAGAGGAAACGCTCATCTGTAAGACCCTCAGTTCTTCTTTTGTTTCGCTCATTTCTCCAGCTCGCCTTTGCACTCATCCTTTAACCCTTTTCCATGAACGATCACGCTATTTTTTTTTTCTTCCTGTTTCCAATTTTAGACAGCGTCTCACTAATGACATCCAAGTAATTTTCCAGTCATTTATGGGCTGAAGAACAGAATCGCAGTATATTTATCTCTATCTAATTCTTTATATTTCAACCCCCCCTCTTTTTTTTTTTTTAGAGTGAGGAGGACGATGTTGACGTGGATAGTGACTTTGATGACGGCAGTATGAACAGCGTGTCCGTTTCGAATGGATCAAATAGCCGCAGTAGTCGCAGCAGTGCGAAAAAGAAGCCCAAAAAGAAGACGAAAAAAGGTGAGGGTCTTATTCTCTTGAGTCTTGTGAAACGTTTGGGCTTAATCAGGCCTATTTAGACACCTTTTCCCTTTCCCTTTAAGAACCGATGTCTCTTGTACATCTTAAAACCATCAGAGATCCTCCCCTAAATAAAAAAAATCTTAGGACTCTATGAAATGTTTTTTTTTTTTTTTAATTCCTTTTTATTTGTTTAAATTTTTCTGGATTCCATTTTAATGTTTAGACTGCGAAACTGCACCACCTATTCACACAAACACGTAGAACCTGCAGACTTGACATTTAAATTGCAGTGTTCATGCACTTTATTATTACAGACACTAGTTTCCTAGTTTTCCCAAATTCTTTGACATTACACATCATACAGTAAATTCCATTTTTGTTACTGGATTCCACAATTCCGTTCCTTATTTCCACATTATGGAAATCATAGGGCTAACGGGCTATGCTATCAGTCGTTCATCTATTCTCTCTCTTTCTCTGCTAGGAGATGATGATATTGATGGCTATGAGACGGATCATCAGGATTACTGTGAGGTCTGTCAGCAGGGAGGAGAAATCATTCTCTGCGACACCTGTCCACGAGCCTATCACATGGTCTGCCTGGACCCTGATATGGAGAAGGCCCCGGAGGGCACCTGGAGCTGCCCACACTGTGTGAGTGAACCAACTTTCAATCTCCACATGAGTTCAATCTGAAAGATGTCCCTGATGTGACCTTATACTCTGCAAAATTAAATCTTTTAGGAGAAGATGGGCATCCAGTGGGAGGCTCGCGAGGACGGGTCAAACGGAGAGGAGGATAATGAGGTGGTAGAAGAGGCGGAAGAGGACGACCATCACATGGAGTTCTGCAGAGTGTGTAAGGATGGCGGAGAGCTGCTGTGCTGTGACTCCTGCCCCTCATCATACCACATTCACTGCCTTAACCCTCCCCTGCCCGAGATTCCCAACGGAGAATGGATCTGCCCTCGCTGCACTGTGAGTCAACCACGTTAGCAGTTTTGGTAACACTTTACAATAAGGTTCATGTATTAACTAACATTAAGCAATACATTTGTTACAGTATTTATTTATGTTTGTATTTATTAATATCCAGCTGTTCATGTTTGGTCACAGTGCTTCAACTAATTTTTTACATTTGTTTTTTTTTATTTAACCCTTATTTAACCAGGGAAATCCTTTGAGTACAAGTCTCTTTTGCGAAGGAGCCCTGGCCAAGAAGGCCGCAGTAAAGTTTCCACATAAAATACAAAACAAAAATAAATACAATAAACATACAAGACAAAATACATTAACAATCACAATTTATTCATCTGAAATATATGAAATAATGTTAACAAATACAACCTTTGATCATAATAATGTATTCGTAAATGTTGAAATTAAGATTAATAAATGCTGAAGAGTATTGTTCTTTTTTTAGTTCATGTTAACTAAGGTAGTTAACTAATGAACCTTAATGTAAATTTACAGATTAAAAAAAGAATAATAATTTAGATACCATACAAATAGCCTATTTGTATAATTACTGGTGAAATATTTGATATCTCTCTCTCTGTCCAGTGTCCTACTATGAAAGGTAAGGTGCAGAAGATTCTGACCTGGCGTTGGACTGAACCTCCTCCACCGACCCCTGTGGCCCGGTCCAATGAACTCGCAGCTGATGCGCCTGACCCCACACCATTGGCTGGTCGGCCTGAGAGGGAGTTCTTTGTTAAATGGCAGAATATGTCTTATTGGCACTGCTCCTGGGTTTCCGAGCTACAGGTACATCACTGGATCTTATTTTGGTCTTAAAAATGGCTTGGCAGTGTCATCTTAATTATTTTAATCAATATATTGTAATTTATTATAGGTCATTTACTATAAATGTGTGTGTTATGTTTAATTTAAGAGGAAAATTCACACTTTTACCGGTAGATTTATTTCACTGAATTATTATTGCTTTTTCTTTTTGGCTTAAAGGTATACTTCACTTTGAAATTAATTTTTATTGTATGTTGTGGTATGTTTTGGCTTAACTCAAGGGCATCCAAGATGTAGGTGTCTTTGTTTCCCTGTAGTTTCAATATTTGATATTTTTAGGTCAAACCGTCTGTCAGTCTTATAATGGAGGTCTATGGTCACCACCTCAAAAAAGCACGCACGGAGAAGTCCAGATTAAACATCATGATTTAATGACTCGTAATGTTAGTACACATTGATGGCCTAAGACATGCTCTGTGCATGCTCTTTGAGGTGGTGACCATAGACCTCCATTACATGACATGACCGACAAGAACTGTTTGACCTAAAAATATCAAAATGGAAACTACTGCAGAGACAAAGAGACCTACATCTTGGATGCCCTTGAGGTAAGCTAAAACATACCATAACATACAATAAAAATTCATTTCAAAGTGAATTATACCTTTAAGCTAAAAAGAAAGAGCAATAATAATTCTGTCAAATGAATCTACCGGTAATATATATATATAAAATTTGCTCTGAAGTGTAAATTTTCCTCTTAAATTAAACATAAGACATACATTTAAAAGAAATGACCTATAATAAATTACAATATATTGATTAAGCTAAAACATCCCAAAATTAATTTCAAAGTAAACTATCCCTTTAACACAAACTTTCAAGGTTGAATCTACTGTCTGTGAATCCAGACAATGGCCTATTATAATGAATCCAAATTTAGGCTGAATTCACACTTAAGTAATTTCCTTGATCCTAACTTTGGCTCGCAACATCTCTCTCTAGCTGGAGATGCACTGTCAGGTGATGTTCAGGAACTACCAGCGCAAGAACGACATGGACGAGCCACCAGCCACAGACTTCGGTGTTGAGGGCGATGAGGACAAGAGTGACAAGAGAAAGAAGAAAGACCCCACCTACGCTCGGATGGAGGAGAAGTACTACCGCTTCGGCATCAAGATGGAGTGGATGATGATTCACCGTATTCTGAACCATAGGTGAGACGAGCTCAAGAACTTTGTATTGAATCTCTTTCGGTCAATTTCACGGCTCATGACGTACTTGTTGTTTTATTCCTTTTAGTGTGGATAAGAAGAATAACTGTCACTACCTTATCAAGTGGAGGGATGTAACGTACGATCAGTCTACCTGGGAGGCAGAAGATATGGATATACCAGAGTTTGACACCTTCAAACTGCAGTACTGGAACCACAGGTATACATGTGAATCGAAACCACCTTTGCAAGGCGAGGCAAGGCAAGTTTATTTATATAACACATTTCATACACAATGGCAATTCAAAGTGCTTTACATAGAAGAAATTAAAATAATCAAAAGAAATCAGAATAATTAAAACAGTTTAGAATAAAAAAAAATGAAATAATGAAAAATAAAATCATGATAAAACTAAAATACAGTAAATAATTAAAACAATTTAGTTTCACAATAATGTGAAAAAAACATAGGCAAGACTTTAATTCATATTGGTTTGTGATATTTTTTAATTCCCGTCAGTGTTATATTTAGTATTATTTATACACAATTACATATTTTGATATCTTGAATTTGCTTGTATTTGAAATTTGTACAATTTTAACTGGTTAAATTTAGTAGTTTTGTGCTTTTGTAATTTATTATTATTTTTAAATATTACTATTTTGTTTTATTAATTTAGTTTTAGTTCAATTTTAGCTTTTATTTATTTCCAGTTAATTTAGTGCTTCAATTTAAAACTAAATGAATATTAGAAATGGTAACTTACTGAAATAAGTTTGTTTGTAAATTTGTATTTTATTTTAGCTTTCAAATACAAATATTTTGGTTAGTAACAGTCTTGGTTGCAACAGCATAAAAGCAAAGTGCCAATGAAATGTATACAAAAGACTATAAAAACAGTTTGTTTTTTAAATTAAGAAATACATTTAGATTTTTAGGATATTTAAGGAGAAACCTTCAGGTTCATAGCCTGAAAGTGCTTGATGCACACATGTGTTGATGCACACAATCATATTCGTCTGTTTCTCTGTCCTAAAGGGAGTTGATGATGGGTGATGAAGGAAAACCAGGAAAGAAGTTGAAGATCAAGGGGAAGGTGCGCAAACTGGACCGGCCTCCAGAGAACCCTGTCGTGGATGTAAGTGAGCTTCATTTAGTTGGTTCAACACACTGGCAGCACTTATTAGACCCAGCTGCACCATTCACTTGCTCATTGATGGTTAAAACACATTTCTTTTTCTCTCCTGTAGCCCACCATTAAGTTTGATCGTCAGCCAGAGTATCTGGACTCCACAGGAGGAACGTTGCATCCGTACCAGCTGGAGGGGCTCAACTGGCTCCGCTTCTCCTGGGCTCAGGGAACCGACACCATCCTGGCAGACGAGATGGGTCTGGGAAAGACCGTACAGACTGCTGTTTTCCTCTATTCACTGTATAAAGAGGTGCCCTGTTTGTTTTAACTTTCATTGAGAGTCCAAGAGTTATGATGGATTATGAGTAGGGCTGTCAGTCAAATGCATTATTAATCGCGTTAACGCAAACCCATTTTAACGGCATCAGTTTTTTTAATGTGCGATTAACAATCTTTTTGGCTTAGCAAACTTTGTAGTTTTTCACGTGCTTTTGCAACAGGACGTGGTGCTGCGCTATGAAACCTATTCATTTCAATGTCTTGCGTTTTGTTGCTTCGTCGACCAAAGCGCACGTGGATCTAGCTAGACCAGAAACAAAACAGGCACGCCGTCTCACACACTTGTTTGGGCTTGCGAGACGGCCAAATAGTTGGTTAACGTTGAAATGGATGCCAATAAGATTCTGAATGGAAATTTTACTTTTAAAATTTGCCAAATTCCACTGACATGACCAAAGTGGTCAGTGTGTTTTGTCGTTGTGAACTGAACTATTATCATCGCAGCATTTCCAGTCTAAAACACCACTTGATGCGAACTCTCCGCTAATTACACTAAAATGTAATTAATCGCGAGCTAACTATGACATTGATGCGATTAAATATTTTATTCGTTTGACAGCACTAGTTATGAGATAAATGGAACAAATAATTAAAATGCATTATGCTTTATTAATCTTTTAATCCAAGAAGAACTACATTACCTTTCTAAAGTTTGGGGTGGGTACGATTTTTGTTGTTTTCTTTGTTTTGATGAAAGAGCCTCTTATGCTGAATTTATTTGATCAAAAACACAGTAGTGTTGTGAAATATGATTTCAGTTTAAAAAAGCTATATTGGAATAAAATTTAAAAATGTAAAGCTTAATTTTCAGAAGCAATCTGATATCTGCTCATTAAACATTTCTTATTATGATCAATGTTTGAAACAATAGTGCTGTTTAATATTTTGGTGTAAACTGTGATGCATTATTTTCAGGATTCTTTGATTAAATAGAACGTTAAATACAAGAATAATATCTTTTTTTTTAAATCATACTGGCCACAAACTTCTAAAAAAGATACAATTTTCATACAATGCTGTTGCTAAATAGTATATTTGATGTTTAGTAAGCATATACAACTATAAGGACACTGAGACATGAATGTTACTACCTTTTGTACAGCATGTTCTCTTTCTTCAGTTTTAAAACGCTGGTGTGCTCGTTCTCCAGGGTCATTCAAAGGGTCCGTTCCTGGTGAGTGCCCCCTTGTCCACCATCATTAACTGGGAGCGAGAGTTTGAGATGTGGGCCCCGGACATGTACGTTGTCACATACGTCGGTGACAAGGACAGCAGGGCTGTCATCAGAGAAAACGAGTTCTCTTTTGAGAACAACGCCATCCGTGGTGGCAAGAAACCCTCTAAGATGAAGGTTAGTGAGTTGGAGATCTCTGCTTTCCATCAAAGCATCTTAAGACGCTTGTAAATCAATGATTGTTTCCCTTATCGTGCAGAAAGAAGCATCTGTAAAGTTCCATGTTCTGTTGACCTCCTATGAGTTGATCACTATTGACACGGCCGTCCTGGGCTCCATCGACTGGGCTTGTTTGGTGGTTGACGAGGCCCACAGACTGAAGAATAACCAGTCAAAGGTGAGGCCAACATGGATATTGCCCTTTTATGGGTCATTTGAACCAGGTTTGACTACATAACTTATTTATTACATTTTTATGATGGTTCAACGTTTTAATGTTGTGCTGTGGTTGTTCTACAGTTTTTCAGGGTGCTGAACAATTACCCTCTGCAGCATAAGTTGTTGTTGACTGGAACTCCACTACAGAACAACTTAGAAGAGCTTTTCCATCTGCTCAACTTCCTCACACCAGAGAGATTCAGGTATGTTTGTCAAAATGTTTATTTTTCTGATTAATTTCAAACCAAAAGATCTTAAAGCCTTTTTCCAACAAAGTTGACAGCGTGCCAGAATCGAGTTCTCCTTCACACTTGATCGAACAATAACGCGCATATTTATGTCAAAATGACAGTTTTGTTGAGCATGTTCATAAGAGCAGTCTTAAATTAGTTAGTCTTGAATGTAAAGAGTGAGAAACAAGGACACGTCAGAGCTTAAAGTGACAGCAGCCACGAATGCTGTCTGTTATTAATGTTAATCAAAGCACAAAGGTAACAGAAAATTACTCACTGACTGAAGAACTTTTGTACCTTTAATAATGACTAATCTTTATATAATTTATAAATTATGCAGTGTCGACTGTATGATAACTTCATTCAATTTCTGTATATTTCCTACCTGTAAGACCGTTAGGAAGGGCACAGGTAAATTACAGTTATTATATGATTCATGTGAGGATTGTTCATTTAGATGTAAAGTGTTGTTTTTTTAAGCCTAATATATGTAAAAACATTTTTTATAGCTTTCAATACACTGTAATGTTGAATAGCTATAAATGTTTAAATTTGTGGGGAAAATTAATTTATCGAGATCTCAGTAGCTGTATTAATATCAGTGATACTGGCCTTCATTCTTAAAAAGATGTCATTTGAAGTATTTAAAATATAATGGTTTCACGTTTCTACATTAATTTGCAGAAATTATTAAATTATAAAATATATTAAAAATGTATAAACTTCAGTGTTTTTAATTGCAAGTAATCACAGAAAAAAATGTGAAAAGTTGTTGTTTTCTAATGATTGACGGTACTATAAAAAAAATTCTTGTACATTTTTAAATGAACCCCTTTAGCACCCCCTGGTGGTCCCTGTGCATCTGCAGACATTTAAATGACACTCTTTATCTCTCACTCTGCAGTAATCTTGAAGGTTTCTTGGAGGAGTTTGCCGATATCGCCAAGGAGGACCAGATCAAAAAGCTTCACGACATGCTGGGACCGCACATGCTCAGGAGACTCAAAGCAGACGTGTTCAAGCACATGCCCTCCAAAACCGAGCTCATCGTCCGAGTCGAGCTCAGCCCCATGCAAAAGTGAGTATTTGATGTGGTATGGACTGCGAACTAGATTACAGGATTGGTAGAGACAGTTTTTTTTTAAATCTCATGTGTTAATCCAGGAAATATTACAAGTTCATCCTGACCCGCAATTTTGAGGCTCTGAACACTCGTAGCGGAGGAAACCAGGTCTCCCTGCTTAACGTCGTCATGGACCTCAAGAAGTGCTGTAATCATCCTTATCTCTTCCCTGTGGCTGCTATGGTACGCTCCAGTTTTTGCCATTTTTTTTACCTTTAATAGATCAATAGCATATGTTCTAAAATGTGATTTGAGGATATAAGCAAGTCAATTGAAGAGATCCTGCTCTCTGATTGGCTGTGTGAAACAGGAAGCTGCCAAGATGCCCAATGGGATGTACGAGGGCAGTGCCCTGACTAAATCTGCTGGCAAATTGCTGCTACTGCATAAGATGCTGCGGAAACTCAAGGATGGTGGACATAGAGTGCTCATCTTCTCTCAGGTACACAAGCATTTTATTTATTTATTTAGAAATATATTTGTTATTTTTTCATTTTTAATCCTTTCTATTGCTAGAAATGTATCCATAATAATAGGTATTGCTATTAATTATTTGCACTACTGTTCTAAAGTTTGGGGTTCTTTTTTATTACTGTTATTTTTTTTTTTATTAATACTTTTATTCAGCAAGGAACATTAAATTCATCAAAAGTTACAGTAAAGACTTGCATAGACTCAAGATTTATATTTCAAATAAAAAATTGATCCTTTTGAAATTTATATTCCTCAAACAATCCTGAAAAAATGTATCACTGTTTCTATAAAAAAAACATTTGAGCAACAAGTCAGTATATTCACATTTTCTGAAAGATCATGTGACTTGAGTTATGATGCTGAAAATTCAGCTTTTCATCACAGGAATACATTTATCTATTTTTATGTATTTTACAAATGTAAAGTTGTTTAAAATTTTAGTAATATGTCACAATATTGCTTTTTTACTGTATTTTTGATCTAATAAATGCAGCCTTAGTGAGCACAACAGACCTCTTAAAGCATATTAAAAGTCTTACTGACCTTTTGAACGCTGTAAAAAGATTTTTAAAAAAGTGTATATTGACAAAAACACCCATGATGAACAGCAGGAGTTTGAGGCCCCGTCCACACTACTGCGTTTTCGTTTAAAAACGGAGAATTAAAACGAATACGATCTCCGTCCACACCAGCGTTTTGTCTGCGTATTAAAATTGATCTCCGTCCACATTAAAACGACTGAAAACGCAGATCACGTGAGATCACGTGACCATTCACCAACACTGGGCATGCGCGCGCCGGTGTAAACAGTGGTTGGCGAATCAGGGAAGGATACGTCATGACTGATAACACCCAATCATGGAGCCAAGCGTCAGCGTTTCTGAAGTCCTACGTTTTGTCTCGTCCACACTAAAACGCCCTCCGGAGTTTCAAAACAAAACGCAGCTGCAGCGTTTCTAAACTTCTCCGTTTTAGGTCTTCGTTTTTCCCGTTTTAGTGTGGACGGGAGGTGCAAACGTAGCAAAAGGTCTCCGTTTTTAAACGAAAACGCAGTAGTGTGGACGGGGCCTGAGATATGTGGTCCCTCTTCTCTAGATGACCAAAATGTTGGACCTGCTGGAAGACTTCCTGGAGAATGAGGGCTACAAATATGAGCGTATTGACGGAAGCGTCACTGGAGGCATGAGACAGGAAGCCATTGACCGCTTTAATGGTAGGACCAGATGTGGAACTAATATGGTCCATGCATTTGTTCTCTGTTGCTCTGTATAAAGTCAATTTCTCAAAGTAGTTCAAATGTCAAAATGATTTGTTTTTCGCTCTAGCTCCTGGTGCTCCTCAGTTTGCTTTCCTGCTATCGACCAGAGCCGGTGGTTTGGGTATCAACTTGGCGACCGCAGACACGGTCATCATCTACGACTCGGACTGGAACCCTCACAATGACATTCAAGTAAGATCATTCATCCGCTAAAGACTATAGCCCCTTTTTGCACTGAGTAGCAGCCACCAGGGTGGTTCCCCGAGAACTAAATGTTCCCCTAGTGCCATTTCCCTGGTTGCACTCGCACCGCCAGTAGGACCAGGGTGACCAGACCTCCCAAAATCTAAGCTGTTGTCCAGAATCCCGAAACCGGCCTTAATTGTCCCGAAAAATATACTAAAGCAAACTAAACTTTTTGTTTTTTACACGCATCAATTCGCTGGATTCAAAGTGTTCACGCGTATAACTAGATGTGGTGGGGCGAATTTGACGCGCTATTCACGTCTGGTGTGAAAGCAGCAAAGGAGTGATTGATTGGTCGTGTCACTGTGTGTGCAAAAAAATACTTCGGCCGGGCCTTAATGTCTGATGTCGGGTTACACTTGAAGCAAATAATCTACACAATTAATTTTCCTATTTAATGACCGACAATTTAGTTTTAATAATAATTTTGATGTAAGGCTTATTAGCATTAGGCTATACCCTGAAAGGTCTGATTTAGCCTGTGCAATAACTCTAGAACACCCTATCGACCGCATAGCAACGCCCTGACAACCATCCAGGATCACCATATGGACCACATAGCAACGTCCTGACAACCATCCAGAACACCCTATGGACCACATAGCAACGCCCCGATAACCATCCTGAACACCCTTTGGACCACATAGCAACGCCCTGACAACAATCGTTGTCAACACAATAACATTTGAGTTCATGATTTTTTTTTTGTGGCAGACTAAAGACTAATGACAGACTGTTGATCTTTAAATAGAACTATGTTTATGCATATTTTGAACCAAAACCTGACATTGAAATCCACCCCCAATCACATCATATTTAGCTTGGTCCTCTCAAAGTTATGTTTTCTCCTTAGGCTGAGAGGACCATCTATCGCTGTTTTCCATGTTCGTAAAGTTTGTACGTGGAGTAAATATGGAGCTTTTTTTTTTATATGGCGGGTGCTGGTGTTTGGCGTGCGTTTGTGCAATCAGGGTGCACTTGCGTCGCTGGTAGTTCCTATGGAGCTGGGTTAGACCGTACTATTTTAGCTAAGTTAGCTCCCCCAAAAGTCGTTCCTAGAACCAAAATCATTCCCAGTTCCTGCGGTGCAAACACACCAAAACGCGGGTCATTCTGACTGTAGTTCAAGGGAACTATGAAAAGGTTCCTCCGGAGCAAAGCCGGTTTATTTGGTGTCAAGATAATCTTCAGAAACTTAAGTGTTTCATTTAGAGTTTGTTTGGTTTGTTGTCCTCATTTTCACTTCTGTGTAGGCCTTCAGCAGAGCTCACAGGATTGGTCAAAACAAGAAGGTGATGATCTACCGCTTTGTGACCAAAGCCTCTGTAGAAGAAAGAATTACTCAGGTATACCCTATCTTTCTGGGAAGTGACTTTTTAAAAAAAAAATTTGGCAATACTGTATTTTGAATGTAAACTGATTGGTCTTTGCGTTTAATCTCAAGGTGGCCAAGAAGAAGATGATGTTGACTCACTTGGTTGTGCGTCCTGGATTGGGCTCAAAGACCGGTTCAATGTCCAAACAGGAGCTGGATGACATTCTCAAATTTGGTACAGAGGAGCTCTTCAAGGACGAGGGAGAAGGTGTGGCTGGAATTACAAACGTCTTTCCTTCTTACTTTATAGCTGTACAGCTTCTCACTTTAGCGACTGAGATGTGTGAAACTGGTTGTGTTTGTCTGTTAAGGAGAGAACAAAGAAGAGGATAGCAGCGTGATTCACTATGACGACAAAGCCATCGATCGGCTGCTGGATCGGAACCAGGACGCCACGGATGACACGGAGATCCAGAGCATGAACGAGTATCTCAGCTCCTTCAAAGTGGCTCAGTATGTGGTCAAGGACGAGGAGGAAGCGGTGAGTGCCGATAAAGAGCAATTTGGCCTGTTGGACCTGTGTGACTGCACAGTAAATCAAAAAATAACCAAAATCGTGATGTTGCTTTATAAAATGCGTTTAGAAACACAAAATGCGATACTTTGCAAATACTTTGCAAACTTGCAATGAAAAGCGATTATAAGCCCTCTGTCAATAAAAGAGAAGCTAATAGTCTCCTCCTGTTTTATGCCAAAATTAAACTATACAGTTTATTAAGACCATTTTGAGAATTTATTTTAAATACTATTATATTTTAAATACTTTTTATCATACAGTGATATATTATAATAGTAATATTACTTGGTTTAATGTTTGAGAACAGCCTTAAATATTAGTTTTGTAAATTTAGCATACTTAAATTTTTTTCTTAAATACCAAATTTACTTTTATATATTAATGTATAATTTATTAGAAAAAAGTACAATATTAATACCTTATTTTAAAGGTAAATTTAAGGTATATTATACTAGTATAGTAGTAATAATACACTAGTAAGGTATTGCAATGGTTTAGTTTATTTTTACTTTGTAATAGTAAAAATTAAAACAATGAAAAACTCATATTTTATATGCCATTTACAATTTTTACCAGAAAAGGTGCAATATTATTGTTTTCACCATATCGTGCCACCATAGTTGACACAAGTGATATGACACATCAATCTGTGGTTTATTCATGTCTCATACTGACTGATTGGCACATAACTTCATTTTACATTTATGTATCTCACTTTTGCCATATTTTGCTCTTATTCACTGTTCTTTCTTGTCTTCTCCCCTAGGAAGAGGAAGTCCAGAGGGAGATCATTAAGCAGGAGGAAAGTGTGGATCCAGATTACTGGGAGAAGCTGCTCCGACACCATTATGAGCAGCAGCAGGAGGATTTGGCTCGTAATCTGGGCAAGGGCAAACGAATCCGCAAACAGGTCAACTACAATGATGGCTCCCAAGAGGACCGAGGTAAGAGACGTAAGGATTAACAAAACTTCTACAACTGTTCGTAATCAAATCTAAACTATAAACCATGCTTGGCATTTTGTTCAAGTTAATATATGACGTTATAACTTAAAATATTATAACTTTTAATATATAACTTAAAATGACGTTTTCAATTGCTTATAGTTGTTTAAATGTTAATCATCTTTCATGCTCTGTTTCAGACTGGCAGGATGATCAATCTGATGGCCAATCAGATTATTCCGTTGCTTCAGAGGAAGGAGATGAGGACTTTGACGAACGATCAGAAGGTGAGATGAGCATGACGAAAAGTAAAGATAGGAATTTAGAAATGTATAAAAGATTTATAAAATGTTAACGCCCTTTTTCTGAGCACAATTTGGTCGTCTGCTTGCAGCCAATTCACGGCGACCTAACAGGAAAGGCCTCAGAAACGACAAAGACAAACCCCTGCCCCCCCTGCTGGCCAGAGTGAGCGGCAACATTGAGGTGAGGGAAGAATAAACTGGGATTTTTTTTTTTTGATCGCTTGTGTTTTGAGTTGCACTTACTAAAACATCTTGATTTGACAGGTGTTGGGTTTCAACGCTCGTCAGAGGAAGGCCTTCCTGAACGCGGTGATGCGCTATGGGATGCCGCCTCAGGACGCCTTCACAACCCAGTGGCTGGTCAGAGACTTGCGTGGCAAATCAGAGAAGGAGTTCAAGTGAGTTTTCGCTCATTTAGTGGTTTTATTTTCAATCTGTTTAACCCATTTATCATTATAGATGTCCCTAGATGCGGTGTGTTTCCCAAAAGCCAACTATGCTCACAAGCTCCGTCGTTAATAACACAATTTAGCGGAACCTGCGACCATAGTTGGCTAGCGATACTTTTGGGAAATGCACCCCAAGGTTCGGTATTGGGGCCAATTTCTTTTTTTTCTTTTTTTTTTTTTACTTTTCTGTTGTCCTAAGTTTGTTTCTTGAATGATTTCTGAAGGATTGTGTGACACTGAAGACTTCTATTTTAATATTTCACAATATTACCGTTTTTACTGTGTTTTTTTGATCAAATATATAGTCTTGGTGAGCATAAGAGACTTCTTTAAAAAAACATTAGAAAAATCTTACCGACGCTTGTAAGCAAAATGCACTCCTCAAACTCTGTAAAATCCTAAATAAATATTCTTATCTTTGGTGTATCAAGATCTATAAAGCGGTTTCTCTTTCTCTCAGGGCTTACGTCTCACTCTTTATGCGGCACTTATGTGAGCCTGGTGCGGATGGTGCTGAAAGCTTTGCCGATGGCGTTCCTCGGGAGGGACTGTCACGGCAACACGTCCTTACTCGTATTGGTGTGATGTCGTTGATCCGAAAGAAGGTAAATTATCGCGTTATCGTGGTTAAAATGCAATAGATGTGAGTTAACAAACAGTTCATATTAAAAATTCTAAGATGCTTGAAATCAAATTTTAATTTTTGAAATTGTCTAATTGTGGGCATTTGGATAACCTCTGTTTTCAGGTGCAAGAGTTCGAGCATGTAAACGGTCAGTGGTCCATGCCCTGGATGATGGAGTTGAACGAGAATAAAACCGTGTCCACCGCCGGCAGCCAGCCCGACTCCCCCAACAAAACGCCCTCTACTGGCACTCCAGCGGACACTCAGCCGAACACTCCTGCTCCAGGTACCGCACGCCTCAGCTCACTCGTCTAATTCCCGTTTGTGACAAATTCATGCTCAAAATCTCCAGCAAACATTCATTCCCTTTCAAAACAAGATTTTGTCAAGTGGTGTCCACCAGCTGTTTAGTATATTCTAGACTTGACTGACGCATGTGTTTCTGCTGAAAGGTGAAGTTCCAAATTTATGCATGTTCTTCATGTGTTCTCACAAGAGATCGACCAATAGCAAACCACAACCATTTAAGCATCCAATTAATTCCCAAAAGTCCTGCCCTAAAATGTTTTTCATGCTGACTTTAAAACTTTTCTGGAAGGATATTACTGAACAAGTCCTTGTGTAAATTTTATTTATTGTATTTTTCTAAAGTTTGGTTTTATTTTATTATATTTATACATCTCCTTGATAACTTGTAGAAAACATACAACAGCTCTTGCCATGAAAATAGCCTCAGCTGCTGACACAGCATTAAAATGTATTCATTTTATGGGCTATAGGCCTTATTCAGAGCAGCGCCATGACGGGTATGAAAGTGAGGCTGTGAGGGATAGGCTTACCGTGTTTCCAATGGCATCCGCTGTAGAAAGCTGAATAAAGCGTCTAGATTACTTACAATTTTACACAGCTTTCATTGTCGGGAGTTTTTTGTCAACTGACATTTCTTGAAAAGATATTTTTCCAGTGTTTCATGAGCAGAACAATCCGAAAACACATTAAATAACAGTACAGCCCATTGAAGAGATGCAAGTCTATCCCTCACAGCCTCGCTTTCATTCTCATTAAAAAACAAAGATGGTGCTGCCGTGAATAAGGCGTATTACTGCAAATATTGCGGTCCAAATTAGAGCCAGACCGATATATCGGCAGGCCGATATTATCGGCCGATATTAGGCATTTTCTAAAATATCGGTATCGGCAGTTATAATGGCCGATAAATGAATATTTGAAAAATAAAATAAAAAAAACCAACAAATTTTAAAACCAACAAATATTTGTATCGGTATCGGCCTTCAAAATCCTTTATCGGTCTGCCTCTAGTCCAAATACTAAACCTTTTTGTGTGTGTGTGTGTGTGTGTACAGATGGTGTTTCTAAAGCAGAAGATGGTGTAAAAGATGCTGAAAAAGAAAAGGTGAAAAATGGAGACGGTGAGAAGGAGGCCAGTGAAAATAAAGACAATGAAGTAAGTGTCAGCTTATGCAACAAACTCTCTGTATCTCTGCTTAATTTTCAGTGGTTTTTTTTTAACCATGTGACCATGTTAAGTAGATTTTGGTTATTAATGAGGTGATTCTATTTCTTCATCAAAAGGTCATTGCCATTCCGGATGAAGATGAAGCTTCCTCTGCTCCTGAAGAGAAAGTAAAAGACAAAGAGGAGAAGGAAAAGACGCCTGAGTCTTCTTCAGAGCCAGATAAGGCTGATGGGAATCAAGTTGAGAAAGAAGAGGAGAAAGGGAAGTCTGGAGAAGCTGATGAGAAGACCGAAGACACCAAGCCCAAAGGATCTGAGGCTGAGAAGGAAACTTCAGACAACAAAGGTGAACAGAAATGGCATTCACAAGCCATTAAACTTTAATAATGTGGAATCTCAAGGTTCAAAAATCTTAAAATTCAAAACTACAGTGGCTAATTTCTATTTATTCGTCCTTTCAGGAGAAAAGGATGATGAACCTGAGAAGATGGACACTACCCCTGTTACAGACGAGAAGAAAGGTCTGTACCACCTGATTGCATTTTATATGATTATGTACTTTATGGATTTTTACTAACTTGTCGTTCTTTTCGTTGCAGGTCAGAAGGATGAGAAGGAAACTGCTAAGACGGAGGAAGCAGGAAAACTACAGAACGGAGAAAGTGCCAAAGACAGCGCCGCTGCAGCAGCAGTTGCTGAAGAGAGGAAGAAAGCCAAAACACGGTTCATGTTCAACATTGCAGATGGAGGGTTTACCGGTAAGATCTCCTGTTGAGAGTGTTTGTTTCAGGTTGTGTACTACTTTTAAGCTATAAGACGTTATGATCCAAAAAACGTGGGACTTTGACGAGCTGTGAAGACTTATCTTACATTTTCATTTATATATAGTATTTAAAAAAAATGCATAATATATCTGTAATGGACAATGTTGTAACAAAAATACACTGTTTAAACAGAATTTCAGTACCTACAAAAATAGTTTTATCAATCAGTATATTTTTAATACATTTTATGTTTTGTTCCTTTGTCTCTTGAAGCATGTTGCACATATAATATATTCCTTAAAAATGCAGAATTAAATTTGTCGTCATTTTCAGTTTTTGCGTTAGAGCTAATTCTCTTTCTTTCTCACAGAATTACACTCACTGTGGCAGAATGAAGAGCGAGCCGCCACCGTCACCAAGAAGACCAACGAGATCTGGCATCGTCGCCATGACTACTGGCTACTTGCTGGCATCATACAGTATCCTTAAACCCAGCTGCTTTCAGTGTATGTGCACGTGTCCGTGTGTGTTAGGTGTGTTCAATGAAACGTTGAATGTACCTTAACTCACCGTCTCAGACATGGTTATGCTCGTTGGCAAGATATTCAGAATGACGTCAGATTCACCATTCTCAACGAACCCTTCAAGGGAGAGATCAACAGAGGAAACTTCCTGGAGATCAAGAACAAGTTTTTGGCCAGGAGATTCAAGGTATAATGAAAGGAATCAATCTTTTTTTCTTGTTGGTTTTATACAAGTCACGATATACGAGATATGCTGTGTTCACATCATGTTGTAATTATGAGATGACAACCTGTGATATTCTGTTCACATCTTATATATGTTTCTATTAATATTGGCTAAATGCCTGTCTAAATGAATCCGCATCGGTCGGAGCGCTCCAAAAATTCAGAATTTACAAGTAAAAAATCACCTAGAACTTGTCTCGTAATTACAGCCATTATGACGTGGCGTGAACGGACCTATAAGCCTCGTTCAGACTGTCAGTCTAAATCTGATTTTTGCGCATATCTGATTGAAATCCGATCAATTTAGCAAGTGTGAACAGCAAAGTGCAGTTTCCCATACCATTGTTTACAAAAACGACCCCCCACCTAAAATCCTTACGAAATCCAGTCATTAAAAAGGAATTTACTGTATAACGTGGATTTTCACGTAATTTGTAAATTTTTGGAGGAATAAATAGAAAGCAGTTCAGTACACAGAAGCACACAAATATTGTATGAGTTTAATGATTCATAATAAATGATTTCAATTAATTAGACATGCTTTTTGATTGCTAAAAAATGTACACTACGTATCCGTAACACGCCCGCTCCGCAACACTTAGCAGTCCCCACCCCTGAAAAAAAATCCCAGGGGAAACACTGAAGGGTTTTTTACAAATCCATTTCTAACTACATTCATATATGGTTTTAAATCCTATTCATAGTTTTATTCATTTTTTGTTTTATTCATCCTATTCATGGTTTTAAATCCTATTCATTTAGCTTTTCTGGAAATCCATTTCGGTTCGACTGCTCTGATTAGATTTCTCTTGGTTTGGGACTGTCTCTCGCCATGTAAACATGAACATCTGACGTTGAAAACAATGCTGTGTTGTTGCAAAGTGCTGGATGTGCAGAAAATGCCAATAAAACGGAGACATGATTTGAAACCAGCGGAGATGAATAAATCCACACATACAAGCCTTAATACGGTTCCAGTTAAACATTGTCTTATTATAAATAAGACAACATATGTATTGCAAACCCCTCTGTGTTGAAGTTGTCGTTGATTATCACCAGTTATCATTACCATAGAAACCAATGCAGATATTTTGGAAAATGAATCGATTTTAGATCAGATTCCATAATGGGATACACAAATAATGTGTGTGTGAACGTAGCCTTAGTAACAGTTTTCTTGTGTAGTTGCTTGAGCAGGCTCTGGTGATTGAAGAACAGCTGCGCAGAGCTGCGTATCTCAACATGACTGAAGACCCCTCTCACCCCTCCATGGCTCTCAACACACGCTTCAGTGAAGTGGAGTGTCTGGCCGAGTCCCACCAGCACCTGAGCAAGGAATCCATGTCCGGAAACAAACCTGCCAACGCCGTCCTACATAAAGGTACGTAATTTGAGCTCATGCTGTTTTAATGTAATTCCAGAGTTACAGAAGACAACACACACTCACTTCCTCTTTGTATTTGTTTCTGGTAGTACTAAAACAGCTGGAGGAGTTGCTAAGTGACATGAAAGCAGATGTCACCCGTCTCCCGGCGACCATCGCCAGGATCCCGCCTGTTGCCGTGAGGCTGCAAATGTCTGAAAGAAACATTCTCAGCCGTTTGGCCAGCAGAGGACCAGACACACAGTCTCAGCAGGTATGTCAACACCTACCTGTATTGCTAGGATTTATGTTATGTTTTTATAGTCAACATTTAGTATTTAAAAAAAAAAAAAAAACTGTACTTACTAGCAAGTTGTTTATATACAGTGGGGGAAATTATTATTTGATTCCCATGTATTTTAATTCATTTATATATGCATTTATGTCATTTCTAGGGCTGTGCAAAAATTAATTGCGATTAATCGCATCCAAAATAAAAGTCTGTGTTTACATAATATATGTGTGTGTGTGTTGTATATAATTATTTTGTATATATAAATACCTATGCATGTCTGTATATATTTATGAATTATTTGCGCTTAAATTCTGTATTTATATATATATATATATATATATATATATATATAAATACATAATCTATATTATATAAATATAAATATTTTATATATGAATAATACATTTTCTTAAATATATATACAAAATAATTATATACAGCACACACAAATATATTATGTAAACGCAGACTTTTATTTCGGATGTGATTAATCGCAATTAATTTTTGCACAGCCCTAGTAATTTCATGTAATAGTTGACCGCTAATTAGTTCCTTGAGCTGAGACACTTCAGATGGATTGCACACTTCACCATGATGGTTTTGAATTGCTTGAAATATGTTTGAAATCATAAAAAAAAAAATACAGTTCAGTGCAATGTGTAGTGGAAGTCTGTCATAGGTTACATAAAATTATAATCAGACATGGTTATTGTGTGCTTAGGACATGGAATTATTGGTGAGTTTTTTTGTTTTTTTTTAAATCAGGCTCTCAAAAATTATATAAAATTTGATTTCGATTTATCGGGCCTAAATATGTAAAATGGTAGACGAACACAATTAAATAAAGATAAAATTAAATGGAAAAAAATGTAATACAAAAAAATACTTAAGTTACATCCATAATCCATACAAGGCTATTGTTTCTTTATTCAGTCAGCCATACACTCGTTACATATTAAGTCTGCACAAGAGTAACCACTAAGGTTTTCCCAGAAATCATTCACTTTCTGAATCGATCATGGAAAAACAAACTTGTCATGAATTATGTCGTGTGCCACTTATCCACTGTGAAAGCACAGGAGCTAGTCTTTTCCCCCATTAAACCGTCGACATATATTGTGCAATGTCTAAATTTAGCTCTGTGCCACATCTGACCTTATACATAAATGATAGACAGAGTCATTAAGTACAGAAAACCTCATCACATTTTCGATATTTTAGACACTTCATGAATTTTGCTCATCATTCAAATAGACATCCTGCAGATTTGCCGTTGTGTCGCGTCTCTTGTTAAGTGTTGTTTGTCTGATGTCGGCAGGTCCAGCAGTAGCCCTCAGCAGACTCCAGTCCTCACAGTGCCGCACACCATGTCTACATTCCTGATTGCACATGATATCTCGTCTTAGCTTGAATCCACTCCCTCGTACTGTCCGCTCAACCCTGGGGGCTGTGGAAATTTGAGCTGTTTGTTTTTTATTATTTTCCTAATTAATATTGTTTACATAATATTGTTGATGATGGTTTTTGGGACCTCAATAAAATGTTCAATAAAAAGGTTACTGTTTCTTTTAATCCTGTTATTTGTTGATATTATTGTGTATTTATCTACTTTGCCGAGGGTTCACCAATCGAATTTAGGCAAATTTATCTCGATCATTTTAGAGGACTAAACTATTGGAAATAAATAATACAAACATCCCATTTTTAAAGCTAGAACATGAATTAGCTTTTAAATTAATTTCCAGTATAGTTTTTTTTCCCACCAATTAAGCAATCTACATGCATCTTTTATTTTCAAGTTGAAATATTAAGGTTTTCTCTTAAGGGTTCGCAGTTTTAATTTGACAAGTTGCAAACGAAGTAACAATATAGTTTCACTATCAGCCAATTGTTGGTGAAACTGTAAGCCAAGAATAAATGTTTCTTTTTCGTAACGATAATCTTAACAGTTTTACAATACGATTTTGTAAAAAATTGTAAAAATTGAAGAATTGTCCACACAAGGCACCAGTTGTGTAGATTTTTTCATGTTTTGTTATGGTCACATGACATTAAAGGTGTGCATGAGATTATTTAATGACCAGCCAGGAATTCCACCATGTCATTAGAGAACAAAGTTATTGAACAAATAAAAATTATGTAAATGAAAGGGTCTTTGTCATCTGAAGGATTCGTGAGGTATCAGACTCTTATTATTGTATTATCAACACAAGGAATACACAAGTGTAATCAAATGTGTTTTATTAACAACAAAAAATGAGTAAATCAACACAACTGCTAAATAAATACCATGAATGATAAAGGAATAACGTGCATAAGATGCATAAAATACATGTGGTGATCAAGTTTGTGCTTCTTATGGAAAGATGTTGTTTCTCTGAAACTAATGAGGTGAAGAACCTTATTGTGCATCAAACAATTGTGAACTTGAGTCGGCTATTTAACGTCAAATGTAAATTAGGAAATCATGTACTGATAATGTACAACAATGCTAAGGTCTCTGGAAAGAGCTTTTCAAACCACCACCAGAATACTTTTGGCAATATTTTAAACGAGATGGGAAAAGATTGAACTGTCAAGCATTCATTCATTTGTATGTTGCATTACAAAAAGCTGTCATTGAGAACACTTGTCTCTCTTAATAAGTATGAAATAGATCGTTTTTAAGGTTTCCAGACATAGTTATGAATGTATTCTTGTGTCCTCTCGTTTCAGCCACCGCAACAGTGATGATTCATACATCCGCATTCAATGTAAAGAACACAGACGCAAATTTCAAGAGAAAAACTTTTTTTCTATTTATTAAAATTCACTTCAAGTTCACCATCATACACTTACAATATAAACATGCCTCAGTAATCCTGAATCTCCTACTGATCTTATAATTCACAGTTACACAAGATGTGATTTCATCAGCTATTTTGAACATTCTGAAAATAGTTTCCCCTTTCTCACCAAAACATTTGTCTAATGATTAAACCTGTGCCATTTAATCTTCTACATTCCCATCCACCTTGCCCCGAGCCGATATCAGTCCAAATCCATTTACAAAGCCATTTCCAGAAAGTTAATTGTGACAATGCAATAAAATCAAGAATCTGGGATTCGTTAGCCTAATTCACTGACAAAAATACAAAGAGAAGATTTGTACCAACTTAGTTGTATTTTGTAAATATATTTAATGGCGTAAATATATTTAATTGGGGTAAAAAGCATGTTTATCACATCACCTTTTAATTGGAATTGAGGATTTTCAATCCTGCTGCTTTTTTTAAATCAATTTTTTTTTGTCCAATCGTGGATTTTTCTTGCTACAATCTGGTTGTTGTTGAGTGATTCTCCTTTTCATGATGGGCTGTATATCTTTCAATAGGAGACAGATCTGGACTGCAGAAGTAGTGTCTTCGAAAACACTGTTCTAGCGTGTGCAGAATGAGGCCTGGCATAGTCTCACTTCCCAAGAAAGATGTCATCTTGATGGCAATATATCTCCGTATATACGCCTCCACATCAATGGTACCTTCACACATATGCAACTCACCCATGCCGTTTGCATTGATGCATCTCCATTCCACGACGAGCGATGTTTGAATTTACACCTGTCGCTGTTGAAAGTCTGGATAGTGCCTTTCGTCTTTGAGACTGAGAACTCGATGTCTGTTTTTGTCAGCAAGATGCAACATGGATTCATCTGAACACAGCACACAATGGTAAACCCATGCAAAAAAACCTATTAAGTTGGCCACTGAAAAGACTAAAAATCTTTTCTTTGTACTTTTGTCAGTTAAATAAAGGTTCAAGAGAATTAACGAATCCCATATTCTTGATGTTATTGCATTTTAAGTCACCCCTTTTCTTGCAATGGAAATGCTCCAGAAATACATCTAACAGATCATGAAATCGTCTCAGTGTCAGTCCTCAGGTCCGGTGATCTCACCCCCATCATCATCATCCTCATCCTCTCCTCCAGAGATGTTCTGATTCATTCGGGACAGCAACAGAGGCAGATCAATCCCAAGGGGGTTATCTTCTTCATCGTTGTCATCTTTAGGAGGGTAGAAGCGACGAGCCTTGGCCACAAAATCATCAGCAGCATCCAGATAAATGAGCCGGTCCTGAGCGAAATGTTAATAAATATGAAAAGTGGGGAAGAAGATTTGATTGGTGTTCATGGTTGCTCAAAACCTAGTGATTTTTGGGGGCCGTTCACAATATGAGAATATTTTTGGGGGAGGTACTAAAGATTTACATAACATTTGCTAAGCATTTTCTGATTTTTTTTTTTACAAATATTCTTATCAATAACCTTCCTATGTGAGATTTTAAATCATGCAATTGGTTTATTATATAATAAACATGCACACATTTGAACATAACAATTTGTTTTTTAACCTTTTGTAGTTTTGTAGTACAATTATCATTTATTAACATTAGTTACTATGGACAAAGCTGCAGTCCGTAGTGTTTCCTCTTTGTCGCCATCTCTGTTCGAAATCTGCAATTGCAGTTATCATCTTTACGTGGGTTGTGCCTCGGCACGGCACAGCGAGGATGAATCGTATGTTTGAGGAGAGTTCATTCAGAATCAGAGTACTGGCATTCAGAATCACAGATTATTCTTTTTGTAAGTATGACCAGAAAATGTCATCAAACAAGTAACTAGCATCCACTTTTGTTCGGACCACCGACAAAGGGAAAAAAGCATTGCAGTAAATCGCGCTGATTAAATCTAACGATCGCTTAGCATATCACGTCAAACCGTGCAAATTATTGCAAGATGCAAAATATTATGCGTGAATCACCTCCCATTAAATAGAAATATACTGGATTGATTGACGAGAATTACGCAGCAATATTTTAATTCTGATTTAGACTGTCATCGATTGTTCATACTTGAAGTGAGTTTCAGTGACATGCTCACCAGGATGAAGAGGTATCTCTCGGGTGGAGGCTCATTGCTGTTGAATAATGATGTTTCGGTGTAGAGGGTCTGTAGAAGGGTGCGGGCGGTCGCCGCGTTTCTCATGCGGTCGTATGAGGCGCTGGCAGACACATTCAACAGAGACTCTGCTTCGGCCATGAACCCTGAGAGAATCAACCAAACCTCTCAGTGACAGACTGTCCCTCTTAGCAAATCATTTAAACATTATTTCTCGCAAAATCTCTTACCCAGGTTCTCTAAGATCATCTTCCATTTATCTTGCACCTCTCTTCTCATGTCTCTCATGGCCTCAATGTCGATGCTCAAACGTCGGTAACCCTACCGGAAAGAAGACAGGACTGAACTCAACCATCAAGACTCAAAAATGACACAAATGTCTTACTTTAGTTGTCCCTACAAACTAAGTTGGGAATGGAAGAAAATATTGTAATGTGTAAACAAACACCTTGATGTTTCTAAAATTGTCCAAATGCGACAAATAATGGGACTAAATAATTTGTATTTAACCATTCTTATTTTTTTTATGATATACCACATGGCTGTATTTGTAAATCATTACAACAACAAAAAAGAAGAAGAAGAAAAAAAGATAATTTTGCACTCAATAATTGTAATCTTTTTTTCTGGCTGCATTATTTTTTATTTTTTATTATATAGGGCTGTATGGTAATTTTTGATGTGTGGCGACTCATTTCTGAGACAACATGGCGAATCTAGTTTGTCTAATAGATTACATTCATACTACACACATTCGTAGAACACAATCGTGAAGTAGGCTAATCTTATTAAAAACTATAGTTCCTAAGCGATTTCAGATGCAGCCATACACTTCAAAAGATGATCACATCTGTTTTTAAGTGAGTTCACTTCATGTTGTAATTAGCATAATGATTATTAACTGTAAAAAGCCTTCACGTGCTTGTAGAACTTGTACCACGTGGCCACTGTACCACCTGACCAAGGTGTGTTCGACTTGAAGCGGCGCTGTGCAGACTCCGCGGGAGCGATTCGAGGAGCTTTATTTACGTTAATAATGGCATGAACGCAGCATTAGTCACGTATCGAATTTAAATATAAGTTAATTATACACGTCTTACATGAGAGCCTCGTTGGGTTTGGGCTCTGGTCTGCAGCAGGTTGTAGAGAATGCGGTCGTCATCTCTCTCAGAGTGGGAAGGGTCTCCTGGTTCACTCCACAGGTTGGTCTCTTGGTCCCGCCTTCTTTTTGCCTCGCGCTCAAAATATTCTAATGTATCGTGACTAACAAACACACACACACACACACATACAATGTTCGAATACTTTAGCAACATGAGGACATTTTAGTGTGAATATATGTATTAGTGTGTTAGATATTATTTTGTAACTGTTAGTTAGCAATAAAACCGTTTTTCCTTCATTCTGTCAGGCAGCTGTTGGTCGGAAGGGGAAGCAGACTGAAGACCGTTGGACCGTAAGTTGTGAATTAAACATTATGAAAAACTATTTCCACAACATGTTAGCCTATTCTTGAAGAGTTAGTACCATTAATGTTAGTTTTAAAGAGAAAACGTGTGTTTAAACTTAGCATAGTTTGAACCAAAGTGATATGCAAAGATATTTCTGATAAAACAGAGTATGGTAGTAACTATTATTATTTAAAATAATAACAATTGAAAAAATTAGACAGAAAGTTTGTCTGAACTCAAACTATCAGACAGGCATGATTTAAAAACAAACCGACCCCACATCCACTGAATACCTAAGTAAAGGTCTCTTTTCTTCCTCATCATCATCCTCACAGCAGCAGCAACAGCAGAATCGCACACAGAACCTCTTGAAGGCGGCACCCATCCTCAAAATACAAAACTAGAAGATAAGGAAAGAAAAAAAGTTCAAGTTCAAGAGTATCTGCCCCTCCAAGAGAATAAAGGTGAGATTTCTGAGGATGAATTTAAAAACATGTGTATTCTGCCTTTGTTCAAGCTGTCATTTGTAGTTCTCCGGGGTCTTCAAGGTGAACCTCATCCCTCAGAGTATCATTTGTCGAGTAGTTTCAGATGAAATTTGTGTAATGTATTGTTTTGATGTAACTTACCCAAGAAACTGCTGGAAAAATGCTGAATCCATCAATTCAAGTCTAAACGCAGTTTTGTCTTATTGCGAGGAGAAGCATCTTTTGCGGCCCAGAGAGCAACTAAAACATTTCAGCGACTCTAGAATGAATAGCATCACAGTTTAGTCATGAGTCTGAGCCGTGTAACCTGAGGCCATCACAGACCTCTAAATAAAGCCACTCGTCCTACAGCCCCAAAACACAAATGTACTTTTACCTCTGGGAACGTTTTCAACAGTTCAGTTTTGGATCGCATACACCAGCACTTCATAAGATTTGAAAACTATTTCAGTAAAAATGAAGCAGGTTTGAAGGAAAAACAGTGATTAGCCTGAATAGCACAGTTGCTTCATATTGTTATAAAAAACAATAATCCTAAACCTCCAGCTCACATTTCATGGAAAAACTCACTGGCAAAAGAATCAAACCAGTAAATACCAGTCTTGAGAAGCACATAACAGCAGGTCGGTGCTATTTTATGAACTAATTACAGTTTTATTACTATTTTGAAAGCAGCTTTTATTTCAGTTTTAATTTTCATTTAGTAATTTGAGGTGCTTTTGTCATTTTTTGTTTTGTTTTTGTGATTACTATTTCCGGTTTAATTAATTTTTCAGTTTTTAGTATGTAATTTTAGTGCTTTAATTTGGACTTATTTCAGTTATGTTTGATACATTTCAGGGTTTTGTCTTCAATACCCTGCCTTGTCAAACTCTACATAAAACTAATTTCATTAATCTAATATATACATATATATATATTTAACTTATTTTTATTTCATTTTATTTATTAGTGCTGTCAATCGATGAAAGAAATCAACAAATTATATATATATTATATATATATATACATACATACATACATATTATACTGTATTAATATATATATATATACACGTACATACAGCCTATAAACAAATATATAAGCAAAAACTTTCATGTTAGATGCAATTAATCAATTTGGCAAGTCCTTTTTTTTTTTACAATTGTTTTATAAATACATTACTTAAAGTAAATATTGTGATACTTTTACATTGAACAACATAAAGACAGTATATTTTAAATATTCATTTAAAGGGTAACTAAACCCCTGGTCAGAGCCTGACTCCACCCACTGGCAATATTTGAAAAATGCTGGAAAAGTGGGCAGAGCCCAGGCGGAGGGGGGCATTAACCTGATTCTAAATTCTATTTAGGCAAGGGCGTGGTTAGCTGGTACCCTCTTACCTCACAGGGCACCACAACTTCCAATAGGAAAATTCCACTGCAATAGCCACCGTTTAACCTGAAGAGGGCAGCACTCACACGTTTTTACACCATATGTTGTAGAATTAAAGGAGTAGTTCACTTTTGAAAAAACTTTTACTGATAATTTACTCACCCCCATGTCATCCAAAATGTCCATGTCTTTCTTTCTTCAGTCGAAAAGAAATTAAGGTTTTTGCTGAAAACATTCCAGCATTTTTCTCCATATAATGCACTTCAGTGGGAAGTGGGCTTTAAATGATTCCAGACGATGAATATGGGTCTTATCAAGTGAAACGATCGCTCATTTAATAAATAAATAACAAAGTTTAAGTTTTATAAGCTCAAATGCTCGCCTTGCTCTGTTCTGTGACGCACGTTTGTGACTCTCCTGTTTGAACTCGTTCATCGAAATGAACGAATCTTTTTCCGAGTCATTTGGTTCATTCAGTGAACGAATTGTGTACATAAACTTAATGTGCAAAAACAAAAAATGAACATACATTTCTTTCATACTTTAGACTATATACAGTGAAATTAATTTATAAATAAAATTATTTTTTATATATAATTCAGAACAGAAGCAGGAACGAACTTCCAGTATATACATATCCTATATTGGATATTAACATCCAATAGTGTAAATCGCGGCAGCAGCTTCAGGTTAGTTGTCCAAGGCATTGTTGTATCTGTACTTCCGGGGCTCTTCCCACCGGAGCCTCGCTTTCGATTTCAAAATGGCGGCTGCGTGAAATCAACGTATACATCAGGGCTCAATGCTATGTTTTTTTCTACTGAATATATATACCATTTTAAGCATGTGAAATCAAAATTCTAAAATGTTTGTCGTTTATCATTAAAAATGTTGGGTATTTCAGTTGCAGGTTGGTAGCATAGTCACAAAATTCTAGAACTAAACAGACACTTATGCGTTTTGCTATGGATGTAATTTAATTTTACAGTCCTTGAGGAAAAAACAAACACTTCACATCCCCCATTGCATCTGTATGGTTTGATCACTGTGGCCAGTTTTCTTCTCAAATGCGGATTTTTGTCAAATTCCAATTAAGACAATCCGCCAAATGTGTACAAGGATCACATGAATAAACAAAATTCCAAACCTCAGAATTTATGAGAGGGAAGGAGGGAAATAGAGAAGTGTTTGATGTGTGACACTCATGTGAGAGGCTCATAGGCTGTGTGTGCGCTATCACACGGTGGACGGAGCACAACTTACTCTGCCAGAGGCTGTTAACTGAAAAGACATACTACAAATAATCATCCTTGTGATTATGTCAGGGTGTTTTTTTTTTTTTTTTTAAGAGAAGATAAAATAGCATATAATTAATACAGAGTTAATAGCTATTATTTCTAGCATATTTTGTCACTTTGGATAAAAGTGTAAATTAAATGAATAAATGTAATTCTAAAGCTTTTGGACTCTTAAAGCTGCACTTTCAAAGGTCTGAATGTCATTGCAGTAGATAAAATATACCAACAAATGGCATTTATTTCAAATAAAGATGGCACAAGAACAATGTTCAAGCAAAACATTTCACAATATTTTTAGGTTTTATATGATAAAATATCAGATATATAGTTCACAAATGACAAAAAGGTTTTTGCACATATACAGTGCATTATATGGAGAAAAATCCTGGGATGTTTTCATCAAAAACCTTAATTTCTTTTTGACTGAAGTAAGAAAGACATCCATCTTGGATGACATGGGGGTGAGTAAAGTTTTTTCAAGAGTGAACTACTCCTTTAAGTAATATTGACAAACTATATATCATTTGAAAGCTTACAATCTCTAGTTTCCAAATTTGGTGACTGATTTTCAAAATAAATTACACAGGAGCCGTAATTTATCAATTTGCAACAAGAATATTTTCATACTCGTAAAGCGTGTTGAGGCCTTTATTTTGAAATAGCTATGAACATGGAAAATCATGAAAAAAAAGGTAGACACCTCAGTTTGTTTTCATGCCAAGAGTTTAAAAGATTGCATCCATTCAATTATTTTAGAAAAAAAGGTCTGAAAATGTTTTAAATATTATGGAAAAAAAAAATCACCATTTGTGAAGTGTCAATAAGCTATAACGTGCATGCATTTTCTTTTGTTTGTGTTTCTTAGAGGTTAAATTCATATCAAAATCTGCCAAACTTCCCATACTACTTCTGAATTGGATCTCTACTTCATAAATTGTATGAACATTGTGAAAATAATGGTTCATATCACTTAAAACACATGGAAATGGAGGCACCCTTATATGGGCAGCAATGGAGTCTGGTTGTGCCCTAGTGAAAAAGTTTGGTACTGCGCCCAAACAAAATCTCACAGAAAGCTCATTTTTTTGAGAAATCAACCTAAAATCTTAAACACAACTTGTTCAGATTTTAGGCTTTGATTTTTCTGCACTTTTAGAGTATCCCAGGTTTTGAAAATATATATTTTATATAAAATATTAATAATTAATTTTTTTACATTGTACATTTCCATATTCATGCAGTTTGGGGGTTTAATTAACAATAAATCTGAAACAAATAACAAGACATCATGTATAAACTGTTTGTTAGTTTTATTAAATGTCGATTATTGAACTTAGCAGAAAATCTGATTTTTGAATATCATGACAAAATTCCGTATAGCTTCATATTACTGTAAATCAGTATAAAAATAACATTCACACAGAACCTGAATTGAATGAATTCAAGTGAACTGCAAAAAGGCTCTGCACAAGTAAATGTGGTTACAGTCTGTAGATGTCAAAAAAGGTATGTACAGATACAAAATACATCTAAATAACGTAAGCATTCCTGAACATGTGATTTCAGTGAGGGAAACGAGAACAAAGGCACACAAGTACAAACCAATACGGCTGCAAAACAAGAACAAGACTGTTTGAAAAGATCAACATCATTCACAACATCACTGATAAACTGACCTAAACATGCCGTCCCTTAAAAGGAAGCGAAATACCCTGTAAGAGAGTCTTTCCTCTCCATTAAAAGCAAAAAGTATTTTGCTTGCTTCAAGGCAACTTATTCATGAAGGTCACATTCACATTTTATAAGCGGCATTCATATTAGTGGCAATACTAATCACACAACTGGTGACTAGGATTCATTTCCGGTTTCAAATGTTTATAAAATGCGATGCCCTGTATAAATGTGGTAAACATGGGTGTATAACCAATAAAAAGCTGTCGATTATGCTCTGTGTGAAAATAAACTGACATGCAATACAGAAAGAGGAAAAAATAAATGCAAATTTCAATAAAAGGCCCATTACATTCATTTCAGATTGGTTGGTTTAAGCACAACTGTTTGCTTCAATATTTTTTTGTTATTGTTGTAGCAGCAGAATTTATGAATGTTTTGTTACTAGTTAACCGGATAATGTTGATTTAAGACGTAACTGCATAATCAAACTCTTAACCGTATACATTATTAGACAAAATTATCACACATAGCAGACTGCTGATCTACACTACAGATGAATACATTTACTTTTAATAATCTAAACTCAGCAATGAAAACCATAATAAGACCTAAAACAATAATTAATATTAGTACAACTGTGTGTCCATGAACGATTAAGGCACAAGTAAAAGCAGAATGAGAAACCGCAGCGGATTTGGCTCAGAATATTGTATAGAAACCATCCTAGCATTCAGTCATGTTCACTAGGGGGACAACAGTGGTTTTAGGCACAGCTGAATAACACATCCATTTCCCCTAACACACCACACAATTTCCTGTGCATGTTTCTAGCTCTTGTGTGATTTGACAGCATGAGTTCGGCCTCATGTCCATGTGCTGTAGTAGTACATCTATATCAGCTTTAACTTCAGTATGAAGTGCAGCCAAACACTCACAACCTTCCACCAGTCAAATGATATGCTGGATCTCCTCATGACAACTGTAGTTTACAGGAGAATGAATATGGCGCAGTGTAATTTGAAGTTACCACCACGTAAACTGTGGCTGGATAAAGAGTCAAAGCCGGAGATCACCGGTAGGAGACGTGGACATCATTTATACGCTGCCTGAGATGAGACATGAACTCAAACATGGTGGCGGCCAGTGACTGGTGGATGAGGTAACGTGGGAGGCGACCCTGTGAGAAGAAAATACATTGATAATTAATGGATTATATATAATTGAGTCAAAACGTACTTATAAACAAAATTTGGGTTGTTTCGGGGCATCAAATAGAGTGCCGAAGTGATGACGTCACTTTGTAGGACAACTCGGAAGTTAGCGTTGCATGGGTTCCCTCGATCAAAAAGCTATGCATTTTCCCCATAGACTTTTGGAAAATCGCAAAAAATAAGATCTGTGTTCAACAAAAAGTTGTGAGTTGAAAACCTACACGTTTTGTCTATCAAGATAATCTTTACAAGTTAATCCAAAATTTATACAGATTCAGATTATTTTATTTCATGCCATGTCAGCAGTCAAAGCTATTTTCATGGCAAAAATTCATTTACAAAAATACAAACATCATATAAATACATCAAAAACAAAACAAATATAAACAAGAAGTCATATTAAATTAACATATGATAAAAAAATCCAGAACCTTTTCAGGCATAATCTCATTAAATATGTCCTTCAAAGAAGTAACTTCATAAAAGAGCCTTCTGCTTGTGTGAAGTCCAGGACAATCTAATAAAAAATGTTTGAGAGATAAAGGAATTTTACAAACATACATAAGGTTGGGTCTTCAACTTTAAGCAAAAAAGCATGGGTCAAACTTGTATGACCTGGTGTAGACCACTTGATCAAATCTAGTTTTAAAATTGGTAGAAAGTCTGTTTGTTGAAACTCCGGATGAGTTTCATACAACTTATTATTCTTGCACATATTCCACTCTACTTGCCACTTATTTAAAATATATCGGTTAATAATCGGCCTGATCCAAAATGTATACATGTCGAAGCCTATATATAAGGGAAAAAAAATACACAAAGTTTAAAAAACCACAAGCAGATTATAACTGGTGTGTTTTATGTCAGCGATCAAAACGTGAAAATATTTAGAGGCTTTGTTCACCACAGACCTTATTTCAGGCGATTTAGCAAAAACCCATTCAAAAATCCCATAGACTTTAAAACGAGGGAACCGGGAGTGTTAAAATGCTAACTCACTTCCGCGTTTTGGCCTACAAAGTGACGTGATAACTTCGGCACTCTATTGGGCCACATCTAAAAAGTAGGTTTGCTGCAAGTCTGTTGGATTTTTCCATCTGCGATAAATCTGAATGCTTCAAATGTTATAGTGTTGTAGACATCTCCTCAACAAGTTGCATGATTTGAAGCATAATTCATGTCCGTAACACAAATGATGTTAAATAATTGGGGTCAGACATCTAAACAACCCATTAACATCAAATATGCACAACACTAATAGTGATTCTTGCATTTGCAAACACTTAATTAAAAACATGCATGATTTGAATACGTTAAAATGGCTTCAATGTACAAACCTTACATGAAGCTCTTACCTTAAGGTCTGTATTCAGAACCCAGATGAAGGTGCAAACTGAAGGATTACTGTTGGATTTCAACACAACAAATCCACCAGGACCATTTTCCCCTCTGAGAGAGAGAGAGAGAGAGAGAGAGAGAGAGTTTAGTTTACAGCTTAAATACGTTCTGCATTTTAACAGGCCGAGGACACGACAGACCTGACGTAGCGACTCTGAGGAGGTTTGCTGATGTAATTGGTCGCCATTCCTGCAGAAATGTAGCAGTCTCGCCTGCGCTCCACCCGACGAACATTTACAAAGTCCCTGAATGTCAAAAACGAGAAAGACGCTGTTTGAATCATTTGAGCACTAGTATAAATTATCACATGACTATGTATTGAAAATATATATGTAGTGAAGACTGCAGCCTGTTAAACAGGGCTAAGCTTCAATTTGACACATTGAGAAGCAAAAACAGCCACCTGGGAGACACTACACCTCCAGCAGCTCCTGCAGATACATCATAGGACACCATCGTGTTGTCATCCACTCTCTGTAAAATCTATGGGCAGATCAGAGGAGGGAACAGAGAGAACGTTGATTGTAATCTCAATCCATTCAACATAAACATTTTTTTGTAGCTTCTTAAGAGTTTTGTCTTTATAATTAGCAGGGACAGTCAGAGGATAGTGAAATCCATGTCATCCATATAAATATCACACTGTTTAAAGGTTTTTTTTTCTCCATTGGGTGATCTGATGGAGTTTTAGGACACCATCGGGTCACTTGATGGAGTTTTTCGGTTCCTTGCCACTGTTGCCTTGGGCTTGCTCAGTTGGGGATATTCAAATTTTTTGACCCATCATACCATTGATCAGCTCTACCAAACTTCATTGTCTTTTTTTCATGAATAAACGAACACTGTTATGTTGTCTTGATTGATACTGTGAAGCAGCTTTGATACAATCTGTATTGTGAAAAGCTATATATATATTTGACTTGACTTAAAGCAAGGTCACATCTCTGACATGAACACCAATTTTACATGTCCATTTAGTTCTCCATTACATGACATCCAGCGACTAACAAATCATCATTTGATCGGACAACACATGACATTGGAGCAGCATCATTTGGTCTTTGCAAACAATGGAATGAATTACATTTTAAAATATATACATAAAGAAAAGTTAATTTAAGCTGTAATATTTCACAATCTATCAAATTAATGCAACTTTGGTGAGACTCCTTTCAGAAACAATAAAAAAATCTTACCGACCCCGAAACCCTTTGAATGGTAGTGACCTAATGTTTTTTTTTGTACATTTTGATGTGTACATGTGACATTTCACTATTAACACATGCCTCACACCCACATGTTTTTCAGACGGAGGAGTCTGAGAGTGTACGTGTACCTGACAAACAGACACGGTTCTGTTCCACTGCACCATCTTCTCTGGCTGCAAAATGACCTCCTGATACACCAGCTCTGCTGAACACTGCAAGAGTGCCTGAAACACGCCAAACACAGGTACGTAACCGATTCTGTATACATGTAGAAACATGGAATAAGGTGGCTCATAATATGCAGGTCTCATACCTTTAAAATAAACGTCTTCCCATGGAATGGGATTTCAAGTGTATATACTGCGTCTCCCTGCTCCTGAGAATGAAATAGTTTCATATTCAGCCAATCACAAAACCATTTGCACATAAATACTGCAAGCATGGACGTGTACACACATTAGTCTTCTCAAACTTCCAGTTTTCCTCTTGTGTCAGTATCTGTTCCACCACTGCCATGGCCTCCCGTCCCTGTCGTACAAACTCTTTGTCCTAAAAACAAGTGAATACAGAATTAACTGGTGTGTGTCCCGTACAACGATGTAATTACTGGTTAACTACCATAGTACGCTGCATCGTTGGAGAAAGCTAACCAACTAGTCACAACTGTTTCCAGACACTGTAGTAAGATGGTGGCACCGCTGTCGTTTGGAACACATTGCTTCAACATGTCGTTAATGAGGTCACGCGGAGGTGGACTACTTCACTGCTTTTGTTTCATGTCATTTTTGCTTTAGTCGATGTTTGATTCATTCACTTACAAGTCATATTTCAGAGTTCCCTTGCGAATTTACGCTCAATATATTTAAAAAAAAATTTTTACGCTCCTAGTTGTTTCTAACACGATGTGATAGAGGCCTATTGTGCCCAAGAAATTAATTTTTAGCTTAATTTTTGAAATGTTTTAGGCCATCAATGTGTACTTACATTTACGAGTCATTAAATCATGTTTAATTTGGACTTCTCTGTGCGCGCTCTTTGAGGTGGTGACCATAGACCTTCATTATATGACTGACAGACAAAAACGGTTTGACCTAAAAAATTCAAAATTGAAAATACTGTGAAAACAAAGACATCTACATCTTGGATGCCCTTGAGGTAAGCTAAAACATACCAAAAAATAATTTCAAAGTGAACCATCCCTTTAATCACAGCTCGAGAGCTGTTGTTCCAACCATGCAAGTTTAGGACGCTGTTTGCGAATATTCATTGGAACCATGGTTTCATGAAATGGCAAATCGTTGAATTATGTTTGTAACGACGGAACTTGTGAGCACAGTTGGCTAACGATGCTTTCAGGAAATGCACCCCAGCTTTGCTTATGAAATAAGTGGTTCTTATTACTTTTAGAGAGACAGAAATAAGGTCATTTTCAGATATTTCTTCCATGCAAACATAATGAAAACAATCATGTGTATACTTGTTCAGTTACTGCTTTTCTGCCGAGACCCTCTTCATCAAGATCATCCTCAGAACCTAGAGGACAAACACAAACATTAGGCTGGAGATAAAGCAACAACAGACATTGGGTCACATTAGAATGAAAGCGAATGGCTCTACCTGCCAGGGACTCCGGCGGGGAGTAAAACTGTCCGTCAGACACGGCTCTAGGAGCGATCATAGGGGCCGGCTCACACGCCGCATTTACTGCTGCCAGATACACTGCAGGAGATGAGGAAATGACAGATCATCAATGTAGCGCTCTTCCTATCCTACAAGGACTTACCCAAACATCAGTGACAGTCTTAGTGTGCATCTCCAGAACAAAGTAGAAGCATGTTTCCCTTCCTAAATCCTTAAAGTAATGTGACTGTTTAAGTGACCACATGAGTATAAAAATGACATATCACAGGAAAAAGGTTCTTTCTTCCTCTTTTGAAAGGCGTTGCACCATGTAGGCACTCAAATTCTCATAATGCAAAGTTCCCCAGTCCAACCACAACTAATAAGCCAAATCTGCTCACTCAGAAATCATCATGACTGCTGTAAAACTTTAAACTATACGTATGTAATCTTGTAAAACCAGTCAGATCGTCCGCTTTTTGGTGGCCGCCAAAGCAAAATTGTGTCCCACCAAACTTTAAAAAGGCTTTAGCCTTTTTTGATCAGTGAGTGACGTAGAATAGAGACTGCTGCGCTTGACAGAGCGCATATCGAGCAGCGAGAGCGCCCGGCCAAGCACGCACACTTTTACGTCTTCAAACAACATGTGCGCTGTATTGCTCTCTTTCCCTAGCGCATATTAATCAAAATCAATTGACACGATAGTAAAAGGTTGGAAGACCGCAGTTTCACATGGAGCATTTGGAGATTTTTAAAGATTAGAGACTAGCTTACACTCAATGAACAACATCTCAATACTAAATTATAAAGGCCTGTCTCATTTAGACGCCTGTCTCAAATACAAGCCGGTGCAGTTCGACGATTTGGGAAAATAAAAGCCTGGGCTATTATTTGAAGTTTTATGGTATGTCCCAACCATCAAAACATATGATTATCCACATTTACATAACAATAAAGCTCAGTATTATTACACGTCTCAGATAGCCTGGCTAACGCCAGACCACTTATATCATTGAGAATGAGACGTGGTCTGGAAACGACATGTTCATTTTCTCGTATTTGAGGCGTGGTTTACAAATGCCCAGAGCCGTATTATTGGGTGCTACAAATGTCTATCAAATGTGTCTGTACGTAGCAAATTACATCAGATGACGTATGTAGAGCGACAAAAAATTAGATGAGGAAGACGACGATGTATCAGACATTTAGGAGATTTATGTATACACAAAGGCTGTATCAAAAGGTAACTTTGCGTCCACTGCCAAGATGGATCCATAGATATAAACAAACTGCTTCGGGTGTGTCGCATACGTCATCATCGTCTTGCTGCTCACTCCCTGTTCTGTGATTGGTCTCCTATCTCAGGCGAAAATTTGGTTCATGGTGTCCAGGCTGCCTAGCAGCGGAAACCCAGGCTACGTCTCAGACGTTTTTACTAATTTATTTTGGAAAATTTCAGCCAATCATATTATGATACAATTCATACGTCTTAAAGTTACAGATGCAAAAGGCTTTTACTTCAAACTGCTTATTTCTAACAGCCTTAGAGAGAGTTGAAATTGATCATGAAAAAAAAAATAATTATGAAGCCTTAAGGGGGGTTTGCATGAAATAAAATAAATGTAGGATCAGGAGAAAAACAAAAAACAAAACCTGACATCCACTGCCCGCTATTTTCAAACAAGTAATATTTCAGCTTATAGGGATGCTTTTATGACCAACATGAATAAACAAAAGCTTTTATTTTTACTGATGCATGTATATTAAATACAGCCCTGAATATTTGTATTAAAACTTCTCTCACCTCTCTCATCCTCTGCTTCCTGTGTGAGCACTTTGAAATCCAGGAACCAGGTTTCCAACCATGCCAACACAAACGAGGTGATGGGAAGAACATAGCCAAAAGCATTCTGATTCAACAACTGAGAAAACAAGAGACAACTATATGACCTCCTACACCTATTTCTATTGTTACAGCAACGTAATAAAACGTGTAAAGAAGTCAGAGAGCTGTTAGCGGTTCATCTGAGGAACAAAGCAGACAATGTGACTTCACCTCATATAATTTAAGCATTGAAATAGATTGGCTAGGAAGATAAAACATTAACTATCTTACATCTGATATGATGACTTTGGCAATGAGGAAGGCGCTGGTCACCAGAGTAGTGATCTGACATCAGAGAAAGAACAAAAAGAATGATATATAAATATATATAAAGTTTGGAAAAATTACTATTTTGAATGTTTTTGAAAAAAGCTCATCAAAGCTGCATATATTTGAAAAAAAATACAGTGATATAGTGAAGTACTATTACAATTTAAAATAATGGTTTTCTAGTTGAATATACTTATTATAAAATATTATTTATTTCTGTGAAGCAAAGCTGAAATTTCATCAGCCATTACGCCAGTCTTCAGTGTCACATGATCCTTCGGAAATCATTCTAATCTATTAAAATAGAAAATCATTATTTTTAATAATTTCACAATATTGTTGTTTTTCCTGTATTTTTGATCAAATAAATGCCGGTATGATGAGCAGAAGAGACTTCTTTCAAAAAGTTAATGTTTCCAAACCTTTGACCAGTACTGTACACACTAAACAAGTTGAGTTTTTACTTATATGCTAACATTACCTGATAAATATAATGAAAAAAACAAACAAACATCAAATAATAATAATAAATGTATAAAAAAATGCAAATACTGAGATGTTTATAGGCTGAGGTTGGTCTTGGACAATTACTGTATATACATTACAAATATATATATATATATATATAGATAGATAGATAGATAGATAGATAGATAGATAGATAGATAGATAGATAGATAGATAGATGTATAAAAAATGCAAATACTGAGATGTTTATGGGCTGAGGTTGGTCTTTCTTACCGCAACGACCCACCAGTGTCTCAATTGAAATACAGCATATCCAAGCTGCAAACACAGAAATCTAAACACAGCTAAAAGCTGAGCAGGAACAAGCAAAGGAGAAAAAGAAAGAGATTATTGCTATATAAAGTAATAACTAAGGATTTAACAGTGACTGTTCAGTGCTGATCCATTAGGAAGGAAGGTAGTAAATATCAGAGTTTTGACATTTTTCTAAGATGCCATCACTTTTTTGCAATGTTTTTTTTTTGTTGCAGATATGAGAGCAGCTTCAATGCATAAAAAAAGGCATTTTTGTACCCCAAATTCACCCAGAATTTATTTGTACATGCTGTATAAAGCCACTTTTTATTATGGTTCACTAGGTAACAAAGCATTGAGACTCATACTTACAAATATATCAAAGAAAGATGACTTGAAGTTGTAGAAAACGACCTCTTTCTCAAGACTGGCCCATATACTCGTACTGATCTGAGAGACACAGACAGAAAAACAGATCAAACAGATATATATATATATATACTATTTTATATCACACGCCAAAGATACATTTAAAATGAGTAAAAACATTTTAATATAAACAAGGTTTTATTTCCATATATTTCATAAAATATTTTCATATATTTTATATAAATGAATACACACATCCCTATTTACTTAACTAAATATGGTTAAAAATAATATGCAAATTTTGCATGACTCTCTTCATCAGAGGAAGTGAAACAGGCACGTACAATCAACCGTAAATATGAACCCAAATTATAATTATAATATATGAACTCAAAAAAAAAGGAAATACAAACTGCATGACAGAGAAAAAACGAATAGCACTGGGCAAGAAGACAATTTGGAGAAGACTTACATTTAATTCAATGATCCAGAGCAGAGTGATGAAGAGGAGGTCAAACGTAACAAAGAGGCAGAAGGTTCGGCGGACGTCCGAGAAGGCTTTCCTCTCTCCCGGGGGCAGCGGGGAGTAGTAAGGCGAGGGAAGCGAGAGGGACGCCTGGGAATACGAGGCGTTCAAAGAAGCAATGGCTGGAAGACTTCCCTCCAACTCGCTGTAGCCCACGCCGCTCCGCATACCTACATGCAGTCGTAGCGCATCACCTGAACCAGAGAAGAAAAGATGTCAAACAAAGATGCAGTTTATCTGGCTTTCAAGCAACATACTGCCATTATACACAAACTGAAAGAACAGTGATCAAACGACATGCATGAATACATGATCTAATCAAGCAGCCTTTGACCACTTTTAGAGCTGGTCTAAACAAGTCATGGCCTAGCAAAAGATACGAAGGACAAATTGTTAGTCTGTAAATGTACTACATATATGTTTACATTTAGTATTTCTGTCAATCAAATTTAGGATGCACCGATATGAAAAATTTGGCTGTTACTGATAACTCTTTCCATGTGAAAGCCGATATTGGCTGATAAATCAACATTTTTGAAAGCCTGCATTACAAAAACAAAAGTCTCACTAATAAATCCATATCCCAAGTGCACAATTATAATGATCTGATTATAATTGTATGTTGCCCATATGACAGACTGAACTGTATTTTCTTTTTCGAAGTGATTTCGATCATATTTCAAGCAATTCAAAACCATCATGGCGAACTGTGCATTTCTGAAGTCTCAGCTCAAGGAAATAAATAATCCGTTATTTATCGGCCAAATTTTCTTATTGGCCCGATGACGATAACATTATACATTAACATATATCAGCCGATACCGATATATTGTGCATCATGTTTATGTTACATTTGTAATATAAAATTGTTTAAACATACTAATAATATAACATATGTGGTAAAATTAATGAAAATGCTGGTACTATAGCTCACTACAATCTAACCTGATCTCTCTGCCATACTTTAGATACCTATTTTATACTTACATAATTTACAGTATGACTGCAGGTAAGGTAATTAAACAGAGACCTTTTAACTTCCAGTACTAGATAGCACTATCTGCCCTGTGTGTCTAAACAATGAATAGATATATTCAGCCATAAACAGGCCAGAAAACACGCATCTGGGAAGCAAAAGCATCATATGATTGATACATTTACCGATTCTGCTCAGCCGACATGAATGCAGTTTCCCTGTCTGTGCCAATGGAAGCTTTAAAACATATATCACTGTAAAAATAAATCTGTTCCCATTAAACAACCATTCGTTAACAAATACTCGATATTCAGAAAAGACGAAATTATGAATTCATGAATATATTCACACATACAGTGTATATAGCACGAATAGCCGGAGCATCAACAAGCTTGTAGCTCTAAACTTAAATACTTACTGACCTCGGTAATGCAAGTCGGCGTTTAGTTAACAGTTGAAAAAAGTTTGGATAAGTCATTTATAAGCACCAAAACCGCTGTTACTAAAAAAATAGCCGAGAGAGACAGAGCGAATGCGAAACTCACCAAAATCAGCGCATCACTCTTATTATCAGCCTGCTGCTCTTCCGCGATTACAACCGGATGTGAGAGAACGTCATATCCGCCAGCTGATCGACATTCTTCTGGTACGTGCTTGAAGAGAGAAGCCAGAGATGGTCGGTGAAGTAGTAGGTTATGCAGTATTTTGTATTGGCATCATATTTTATACATAATGCTTTCAAATTGCGTGTTATAAAGTCATGCGATATATAAACGCAATCTGAGAGGGAGGGAATCGCAATGTTGTGGCAATTATACATTGCGATTGCGACATTAAATTGCGATTTTATTACATTTAATACATACTTTGGAATAAAATATAATGAATAAGAAATTGTATTGTGTAAAAGTGAAAAAATGTTGTACTTTCAGTTTCAGTTGGAAATGGATGGCCTCATTTCCCACAACAACATGAGTATAGAAACGGGTTTTTTTCTTATGTATTGGTCTGACCTAGTTTTAGGATTTCCCACGGTTAGTTGCAGTGGCTGAGCTTAATACCACTGGGTTTCATTTCCTCTGTCTGTCACATCATTCTCTCATAATAACTCACCATAAAACACAGATCCCAATAGCTATCGTGTGAAGTAGGTCTTAATGTCATATGTCATGTGCAGCCCCACAATGGCAATTGGCAAACACAAGAAAGTTTCCTAATCCTGGATCCTTTTAGTGCTGTGATAGTGAAGGTTGAAGCTGAGAAATCACAGAAATGTCCCTCTAAAATATTTACCACCTTTTATGGCAATCTAATCCAGAGTAGTTTCAGCCCCGATTTTGAAAGCATCAGAGGCATTGAAGATATGGGATGGAGAACCACTGTGCCACCATCTGTTTATAACAGAAATCTGAACGTTTTTTGCCAAAACTGCCCTCCTCTTGGAGGCATCAAACTGAAAAATATGCCTGTTTGATGAATATTTTTTCATCATTTTCAGTGGTTATGGTAGAGTAAGTTACACAAAATCTTTATTTCCAAATGTAAAGTAACAGCACTTTATCAGGTCAAATGTCAAGAAATAATACATAATCAGTTAAAATCTCAGAATATGAAAAAAAAAGATTCTATAACACTAATTCAGTGCAAATATATTTATTGATACAGAGACTTTAACCTAAAAGATTTCCATAGTTCTTATTGATGCATTTACTTATTTGGTACTTTTCACTACGCTAATCAAAATCAACAACATGTACCTGCATGAGATTTGGAGGATTATACATGCATACAAATATGATTATATTCAATATAAAGCAGTGTAATATCTTTAAAAAAGCAATAAGTGGCTTTTGGTTTATCATTTTAAATCATTATTCATTTTTAAAAATAGTTCAACAGTTTTCCCTTAAAAGACTTTGCTAAGGAAGAAACGTAAGAAAAACTAAGTTATAAGTTACCCTGCTAATATTAATGAAAATTTGTTAACTACAATAAACTAATAACACGAAATGATTTGCATATTTATTTCTGATGCGCATGACCACTGAGCCGAGGCACTGAATTTGAAGTTTTTGTTATGTAACCAAATAGTCATATCAAGAGATGCAAATTCTATTCAGTACGCAAATATGATGTTTATAGCAGCTTTGATCACAATGTCATTGACAAATAACAAAGACAACACTGTAGGAATGCATTATTCACAGTCAGACATGATTAATTTCCCCCACAGTAGTGAAGTCACTGAGATAAAGCCAACTAACGGATTCGGCTGTTTTGTTACGGCATATGATGATGGTAGTAATGCTGCTTAATACTTAGTGAGCCTTTCCATGTGCTCCAGGATTATTGTTC